>VXBT01007000.1:0-330066 GCA_013400235.1 Oriolus oriolus | reverse complement strand
GGGCCGCGCGCCCCCTGCCGCCCGCGCGGAGCGGAGCGCGGCGGGGGCCGGGGCTGGGGCGGTACCTGCGCGGTGCCTCCTCCGCCGGAGCTCAGAACCGGGAGCCGGAGCTTGAACTGGGCCGGGCTGCGCCGCGCCGAACCGAGCTTTGAAGGGGCGCGGGCGGTGGGAGAGCCCTGAGGGAGCGCGAGCCCTGAGGGAGGGGCGCGTCCCTCGCGCCGGCGCCCGCCCCGCAGCGCGGATTCTCCCGCGGGCGCTGAGGGAGAGCGGCGGTCCCGTTGGGCAGAGGCGGGGGCGGCGGCGCAGGGCATCGCCCCGCCGGCGAGGAGCGGCGGGCAGGTCACCGGTACCCAGCCTGGAAACAGTTCCACCCTTGCATCGGAAATCGCAGGCGGCTTTTCTAAACATTCACACGCACATAGAACCCCCAAAGAAAACCCCTCATGGCGGTGAGCGGCGCAGATCGGCTAAACGCGATAAAACAGATGCTTTTCTACTCCCAAAGTTGGTGCGTGTGCGGTTTTGGCCTCTGATGAATATACTTTTATTGTTCTGCAATCAACTTTTCGATATTACGGATCTGATGTGGTAGGAGCCAGCATTACTTCTGCAGAGATGTTAGCGGAGACAGTGAGTGGAACAAGCGGTGGAAATGCTTTTAAAGAGGGAATAAGTCACTGTCTTGCCTAAGGACAATGCGGTTGAGGATGAGAAGCTGTGGCCTGGGAAGCCCATCAAAGGGAAGAAAACCACAGCGGAACTTCCCCTGGGTTGTTTGTTGTTGTTGTGGTGGTGGTAGTTTGTTTTGCTTTTTTTCGTTTTGTGGTTTTCATGTGATAAAAATAAAGGTTGATTTCTGGACCTTAGAAGGATGATTACCAGAGAGTTTCCAGCAGTTAGTGGTGATACTCTCACAGAGTTATGAACTTTGCTTCAACCCTCAGCCCTCTGACACTGATAAGTGGTACCAACTTTCTAGCTATTTATGTAAAATACAGCAATAGCACAGAATAAGTTCAGCAACCGGTAGGCATTCATTTTTGAGGCTAAGAAGTTTCAGTTAAAAAGTCATCAGCTCACACCATAACTTGAAAGCTTTGTAGCTCTGTACCCTGGATACACTGTGTGATGAGCGTTCATCACCTTATTGAGCTTGAAAAATAATGGAAAAAAACCCCCAAAACAAAGCCTGTAACTGGCCCAAATGTTAACTTAAATTCCCAGAGGAAAAACTTGCAGAACAGGTTGATGCTAGGTACAGAGATATTTAAGGCAATAAGCTACAATTATAAAGATGCTAGAGGAGAAAAACACAGCCATGTACAAAGGCTCTAAAATTTAAATAGCTGAAATGCTTTTTACTCCATATTCTGACAGCTGATGATACCTGGCAAGTAATGGCAGTGGTAGTATGATGTGTCAGTCAGCAAAGAATAATGTGTGAAAACCAAAAGTATTTCAAGTATAGTGCCAAATCCCAGTTTTCTGGTAGCAGATTGCTGTATTTTATTTTCTTTAGCCAATAGGTATTGACATTTTAAATTTCTCCTGAGGCAAAGAAATCTTTTTCTGCTAAATAGTTAAATAAGCTGGATAAGAATAGAACCTAAACTTTGATTGGAACAGCATTTGAGGCCAAAGACACCAAAGCAGTTGCTTGAGTATACTGTATTTCATACAAGTATTGACAGAAATAATGTGTATTAAATCATTAAATACAGGTTCCCCTTCTTCTTTGAATAGAGAAATAATTTCGCCTTTATAAAAGGAGTTGGTTTGTATATGTACTAGGCTCTCAAGTTGCCTAAGTGTAGCATGGTATAAAACACGAGGTTTAGTAAATGTAAGTTGCATGAGGGTTAGTCCTGTTTTCTAATACACATTATTCCTATGTTCTAAACTGGCTTTAAATAATTAATAACTGGACGGAAAGAGCTTTGTACTTGGGCTTGATTTGATACATTCATCTGCTTAAGCTGTTAGGGATACAAACTTGAAACATGTTTCCTTTGGAAAAATCTGTTCTGCAGCTGCCGCTGTTGGGAGGTGACAGCCGGCACTCCTTGCCTTACTTCGTTATTTGAGCCAGTTCTCCTCAGGCTGCCGTGCACTGTAATATCTGGTGTTGGCTCTCATTCCTGCTCGTGTGTGGTGGGGCCTACACTCGATCCAGTGGTCAGTGTGAGAAGTGGTCACTCTATTTTATTGCCTCCTTCACATTCCTGTGGCTTGCCAAAGAGAGAGGCCCAGAACCCACCCATATGGATCTCACAGTGATTTCCCAGCAGGGAGCTCATGCAGGGCATCCAGCCGCTGTGGTTTGTGACGAGGGAGTTATTTGGGGAAGGGGGTGGATTTTCACAGTGATGGAAGGAGGCTGAGGAGGAGTGTTTGCTAACAACTCCTAATGAAACCTGAAGTTCTTCCCTGGCACTGGTTGTGCCAAGATGTATTTTATCTACTCTGTAAAGGGGGTGTCTCCTCCATCTGCAGAATTAACACGCTGCTTGAGGTGTGACTTCCCCACCTGGAAAGGGATGCATGTGCTCAGAGCCTCCTCACAGCTGATTTTAGGGGCTCAGCTGCATGCCATTCTTCTCAAATGGCTGTGACATACTCACTTGTGGCCAGAACGACCGGCACTTCGCAGACGGAGCAGCGCTTAGAGGGGAAGGCAGAGAGAGAGATGTGGCATTCTGCACCGGTGCCTCCTAGTGTTTTCCATATTGCAGAGGCTGTGGCACACGGGGGTGTTGTTCAAGGCCCCAAACGCGCCGCAGTTCCCAGCGCTGTTGCCCCACACAGGAGACGCCGGGAGCAGTGTGCTCTGGAGGCTTTGCATACATTAGCTAAGTCCTCCCGGCAGTTTGCCGTACCCTCGCCCAAAGCCCGCAAGGACGCTGATCCCTCTTTGCCACCTCCGTGGCCCCCGACACCCAGGGTGTGTGACTAGCAGGGCAGGGTGGAGGGAATCAGGGCATCAAGACAGTAGTTATTCCTGATTTGTTTGACTACCTTTTTCTAAGGTCAAATGCACAGGCAGTACTGGGGACAAAAAACTCCACTGCTGTGCGTTGTCCACAGCTAGAGGCGTATCACTACACACCTGGTACAGCTGTAAACTTCAGAAATGTTACTCTAAACATTTTTTTACAAAATAATTCAAATACATATGTCCTTAGCAATAGGGCACTGAAATGTAAAATGCATATCACGAGTGACTCTGCAGGAACAAACATAAGCAAGACAAATCGTATAACTCCGTCAGAAAAAAGCCTGGCAGCGCTCAGCACATGATCTTTAATGTGCTTTGGTCAATATCTTTCTCTATATCAATGGAAGCTCATTAAAAGAAGATATTGCAGACTAACTGAGCCATGCCATACTAGTTCTTGCCAAAGCTTGACATTTTTAATACATTAATAATATGTCTGTAATGTAATGGAAAACTATTAATCAGAACTGGTTATATGCCAGAAATTTAAGCTATAATTGGCTGCTTCTTGTCAGGAATGTCTGTCGTACACTGCTACAGCTGCCTAATGCTCAGATGTCTTGCACTCCTCTGCACTTTTTTCTTGTCAGTGCACTAAATTCAATCGATGTTATAGTCTATAATTCTGTGTAACGACCATCATTATGACTGGCTTACTTTAATGAGAATTCGTTATATGGGAAGTATTTTAGCACAGTGTGTTAAGGTAGTGGCTTGTTCACATTATTTAGTCCTACCCAGTCCTGTTTATTAGTGGATCTGAGTCTCAGCAGTTATAAAAGGTTACAGGTAACTGAAGAGCTAGAAAGGAAGATATTAAAGAAAACAAACTTTTTTTTGCCTGAATATACAAGCTTGCAGTCTAAAGATAATTAAACTCAGTAACTTCTTATTTCTACACAGAAAAATTGTATTTACTTACTGTTAATTCCAGCTATGACCACGCCATCTCCAACAAAGGGTATTTGATTTGCCATAGATTTAAAAGAATTTGGCGCCTTTTCTAGCAAGGAGTTGTTTCCCATTTTCATAGTGACTCATCTAAGATATGGGGTGTGGGGATGGGTTTTTTTCCTCTTCAAAATAGTAACGTAGATTGGAAAGGAAACAGAGGGGAAGAGGTGTCTTTAGAATGACATGGAAGGTGTTCTCTAAATTACCGAATTCCAAAAGGATATGCAAACATTCCCACTGAAAACAAAAAAAAAAAGAATGTAAGGTTGCTACAAAACCAACAGTACTACACAGCATGCTTCTTAAAAAGATTTAAATTTAATTTGGTCTTAGGTATTTCTGCTTTTGTGTCAAATTCAGATTTGAAGCTTAAATATGTTTGAACGAATTGAGAATTGTTACTGCATGAAAATTCAGATATTCTCTGCGTATTCTGATAAAATACATGAGAGTTGTATGGTAACATTTGATAAAATGAATATAATGGAAAATTGCATTTACGTCCATACAGCAATTATTGTAAATTACTTTGCTATGGAAACACAATTCAGCCATCTGTTGGCATTTCATGGTGTCTGTAGTTTAGCTCAGTTTAAGATGAAGCATTATTTAAATATAGGGAGGCTGTTTGTGAATAGCTTTGAAGATAAGTTTTGAAAATGCGTATTCCCAATGTGATACGTTAAGGAGCTTAGCAGGTCACATACCTCTTCCCGTGGCTGTGGGGTGTAGGAGGGTTCACGACACTGGGCAGAATTTAAAGCTGGGAAGCAAAGCAGGCTGCAGAAAGTGGCTACTTACGGTTGTTTCTCAACATCTGCCTGACGGGTCTGCCTAGATTTTAGCATCCAGACAAAGGAAGTGGGGAAGTGCCGCAGTGGCTGAAATCTCCTCCTGCCGAGAGCCCAGCGCCCTGGCTCCCCAGCCTCGGGTGGCACAGGCTGACACCAGGCACAAGCTGACACAAATGCACTGGAATTCCTAGCCCTGGTTTTCTTTGTCCCTGTTTAGGGTACTTACTCTGTCTTTGCAGTTTTCCTCATAAATAATTTGGATTTTTACCTGTGTTATTTAGGAAATATATATTTGAAGTTGCTGTGATAACATTCTAGCATTTTATACCTATAATTATGTAATTCAGGTGCTACAAAGTGAGGAAATTTCTAGTTGCTTTCTGAAGAGGGGAAAGGGCATGTATCTGCTGTGAAATAAATGCTGAGTTCTCAGGTATAGCCACCCTCAAACCTAAGAAAATAAGGGGGGGAAAGCATCCTTGTAGTAAGCTACAAAATAAGCCATTATCTTTATTAGTAGTTTGTCATCAGTGTGGTCAGTAAATCACAGTTCAAAGGAAAAAAAAGGGAGCAAAGCTCTTGCAATGCTAATGAGAAATGTCAAGGAAATTGAATTGTACTTGCCATATCTTTGTTATTCCTAAAATAATGATAATACAACAGAAATACGTAAGGCTTTTGGAGCTCCATGAGGTCCTCTTGCCAAGAAACTACCAGCACCTGCTAGCCCTGATACCCATCTCTGTGTCACTTTAATGAAAGAACCTTGCTGCTGCTGCCCCGCAGTGCTGGGCTGCCTGCTCCCCTGCCTGCCTGCACCATCTGGGCCATGGCTGAGTTCAGTAGCTTGCTCTCCAGTTTTGCTAGGGTGAAAATACAATTTTGGAAGCAGGAACCTCTAACTCACCTGGAACATTGTAAATCTGTCTTTGTTAGAGAACAGTTAAATCCTTCATGTCAAAATACTTTTCACTGTGAATTATTTTGGTAGTTCCTTCGTTCTAGCACAGAACCCACAGTAAAGGTTATCCATATTATCCCAATTTGCTTTATATTGCATCAAACCTCCAAAATGTCAACATATCTTATATTTTGTAATGCATTGATTCTTGGACAATAACTCTAATTTTTATTGTTTCTAAAAGGGTGCTGGTGCCAGAAGAAAAGAATGATTGATGGGAAACAGACACCAGCCTGTAGACACTCACCCTTTTCCTTCGGATACTTATTTATCAGTGTGTCCAGGCATCCCCTGCAAGCCCTGAACACGGAGGATCACTCGGGGCTATCGACAGTGTAGCTGAAGATCTGCAACTTCACAAATTATTATCTGCTATTGGACATCTTTTACAAGAAGCCCTGACAGATAAGTTAAAAGACGAAGGACAAGCGCTGCATTGCTGTGAAAGGCTGTCATCAGGGCCTGGGTGGCTTCTACCAAAGTCTTTAACATAGTGAACAAACATCCTGTCCTAATGCTTCACGTTTGAGTTGGAACCTATTTTATAAGTATATACATGTATCTGTACATATAATCTCTAGACTGCACATACGCCACCACTGAGCATCCTTACGAAGCTGACATAAAAGGATTTAGAAATGTATTTGTCAAGATTCCTGTCACTTCACGCCCTCTGGGTTACTGTATCCTCCGTGATGCAGCACTACCCTTCTGTGTGGGGACACTATGATGTGTGTAAGACTCAGATTTACACGGAAGAAGGAAAAGTATGGGATTACATGGCCTGCCAGCCAGAAGCCAGAGATATGATCAAATACGTAAAAGTGACTCTGGATCCCCCAGACATAACATGTGGAGATCCTCCTGAGACTTTCTGTGCAATGGTAAGGCAAGCTTTTAATTTTGCATAATTAGTCGGGATATATTTGTGATAGATGGTTTCAAAATAGAAGCCTTAGAGTGCACACAAAATTATCCAAGAAAACCTGCATCATATTCCAAATGTGAAAGGTTCTGCTGTACAAAACTCTGAACAGTACATTATGCTGAGCAATGAGATGTTCTGCTTATGAGGACCTAACTTGACTTTGTCTGAATTAAGTGTCTCTCTACATCAACTTTTAAAGTATCAAAAGAAAGCAGCATAAAACTTGTAATGTGCTAGCCCGTAACTGAGGTGGCCTTTGCCTGGTCAAGAAAGACTTGAATGAACCGATTCTGCTAAAATCAGTTCAAAGCACCATAGCATGGCATAACTAAGCATAATTTCCAAACAGTGGGACCAGTCGAACTCAAATTGCTAAAGCTTAAAAAATGGTGGTGGGAGCTGGGCTGTTAAAGTTTTCCCAGCTACCCAAAGAGCTGCAGCAGGTGTGTATGGACAGTACAGCAAAAAAACACCTCCAAGCTCCGGCAACTACTCACAGCTTTCTTCCTAACTGAACCTAGGCATTCAAGCAAACTAAGAGAGACCAAAGCTCCTTATTTGACATGGTCCTAAAATAGACTGGGTACATAGACTGATATATGTATGTATATCAATTTTTTACAGCTGTGCTGCTCCCAAGTGTTTGATAGATCAGGCCGTGAGAAGTCATTTCAGTTAAAGGAGATCTTTAACTTGTAGATAACTTCTTTGTCCTCACACCGACAGAGGATTCCTTTTCTTTGCCACTGACTATTTCTGTTAAATACTGAGTGGAAAATACTGAGTTCCCTGACTAGAAAATACAAGTTTGGGGTACAAAACATGCATACTTACATCTGTTAATACAGCACTGGAAAGATGCGTCACATTACCTACATTATTTAGGTTTGAAAAACCAGTGAGTTCTGGTAAGTGAAGTTATCACAACTGAGAAAAGTCTACAAGATATTTATCTGCCTGTGTACAAATCATCATTGCTGGGTGACAGCATCCCCGCAGGAAGGAAATTTGCTTTTAAATGCCTTGTGGCATCATTTTCCGCCACTGCTGTTCTGTAAGGAGTTCAGATCCAACCACACATACATTTAAGGCATTATTTGCACGCATGCAGCTGCTTCCTACGTACATTATGGTAATAACCACGTGATAAATTGTGGAGCTACATGAATAAATTACATTCACTATGAACCTTTGACTGCACCACTTGCTCTCTGCCCACTAATCCATCTCTGCTGACATGGCTTTGACACTCTAAACCTCCGAGCAACTTCAAGCAGCCACAGTTTAAAAACAAATAAAAGTCATGTGCCCCACATAATAGTCTCACTGTTTTTTTCTTAATCTTGAAATATATTTTCTCCCTCTGAACAGTAATAGCTGTGATTTAGCACTCAGTAATATTTAGTAACTCATCATATAATGCAAAAAGTTGTTCTTTTAATGAAAAAGAAAAACCAAAACAAAAAAACTTGCCCAGTAAAACTTGTTTCTTCCTTTTAGTGGAGATAAACATTGCAGCTGTTCCTGTCTTAAGTAATTTTGTAAGTTTCTGAAGGCCTCTATTATCAGTGTGAGCTCTAGTTAGAATGATTTTAAACAAAAAACAAACAGCCAAACAAAAGACATCTTGATTAAATCTAAGTGTTAAACTGGTGCCAGAAGTCTCCCTGAAAACATTTGACTGCACAAGGTCACCAACGCTGTGATGTGGGATGAAAGTTTGCTTGGGAATGACCTGAGGTTACAGCTCTAGCTCACTTGCACCTTGGGCTTGTGAGATGCACAAGGCCACCAGAATCCTCTCATGAGAAGCAGAGAAAGAGGAGTAACTGGGGAAGAGAGAGAGACCACACAGAATGAGAGTATTTAGCTACACAAGCGTAGAGTGACTGACTCTTACATGATAAGCTGTTGGATTTATTTTCACTGTAGATGTATATTGTACATATACGCTATATTTAGATATTCATTGGTAATGGCTTGGCTTGCTTGAAACATAAGGAAAATGACAGAAATATTTGATGTTCCTAAGGTACTGCCCATGGCTCACAGCAGAGCATTCTCATCCCTAAAAATGCTTCATGTCTATCTGTACCATAGCTGCCTGTAGGAATTAGATATTTCCTTCAAAATGAGGTTTTATATATTTTTTAGGGCTGAGCCTTTGGCATTTTTGAGGAGATCTTTTATTTTTGTGTTCACTTTTAGTTTTAGAAAATGAGTTAAGAAGATAGCACTGACATACTTGAAGAAAGTGGGCAGTGGAAAAAAAGAGCTCTTTCGTGTTAGGCATGTTCTTGTGCTAAAAAATCCCAAATTTGAAGTGACAAAGATGCAAAGGTTTCTTTTCAGCATGGTGAAGTGCCAAACTGGCTTACACAAATGCTTGGTTTTCTTGTTTTAAGTACTGGCTCTGTGCCTGCTAAACCTGTACCGCTGTTTTGTTATTGAAATCAGGTTAACACTGACTTGGAGAAGAACAGAGTCTTTTCAGATATTCTAACAATTAGCAAGGGTATCAAGCAGCCAAATCTGCTTCTGCAGGATGACAAGGAGGTTGAAGCAGCCTCCTGTTTTATTTGCATATCAGTTCCCTGATCAGGCTTAATAATTTTCTGTTCACCAAATGGACTAAGGTACTAGCTGTTGAGTCTCTGTCAGCCTTCGGTGTAAGATAGATTAGATCCTTGAAACAAACCAGACTGAGAATTTCATTCAAGTCCTGCTGGGAGATTATGGCAGAATCTAAGGCAGTCGGTGAGAGTAGCTGATAATAATCTGCAATAACACACAACGCAGCCGTGCATTGCAATGCGTGCAAGCGTACAATACAGAGGAGATGGGTGGTTAAATTGGCCCCCTACTTATTTCTGCATGTTCCCCATGGAATTAAATGTTCTTACGAGTCCGTGATGAATTTTTACTTAGTGAGCTTGTTTAGTTGACAGACTGAATAACAGGGCTTTGCATATGTAAATTTGTTGCAAAATATAACAGCCCTAGTTGGCAGCTAAAGCCAGCAGTTGGCAGCTCACCACTTGCAGGTACCTTTGGGGTGTCCTCCCAGAACAGCATTTGTAGGTATTATGGGCAGCATGCAGCAGGAAAACTATCCCACCGTTGCTTTTAGGCATCTATTCTGAGAATAACATTATAGTTTCTGGTGACATTCAATATTGACAGCTCATGAGATTATTCTGAAACCTCAAACCCCTGGAGTCCTACGATTATGATTATGTGAGATTCTCAGCTTTCATTTAAAACATCATCTTTATTTCCTTAGTCCTTCTGGTTGCAGGGA
This sequence comes from Oriolus oriolus, assembly GCA_013400235.1. Taxonomy (NCBI): domain Eukaryota; kingdom Metazoa; phylum Chordata; class Aves; order Passeriformes; family Corvidae; genus Oriolus; species Oriolus oriolus. The sequence goes on along the minus strand of VXBT01007000.1, from coordinate 320,133 downwards.
AAAGTTTGAAAATGAAACCAAGAAGCTCAAAAAGCAGAAGCCAAATAAATAGCCTTCCAAATTATTATTTGTTTAAAATCGCATCATATTTAAAGTCATTCAGGATTTTTATGTCTTGGAAAGGATTTTTGCTCAAGAGAAGAGATGCATAAAAGAAACTTATAAACAAATCAGTGGCTAAGACCATTGAACACTTAAAATTTCTAGATGTGGAATTGCATGTATCTGTAAGGAGGATGTGACAGCATCCTTCCGTAATAAATAGCACTCCTCCTGCCTATGGGATAACCAGCACCATGGGGAAGGGGTTCGCTGGTTGTCTCTGGCTTCCCTGTACGTTTTAAAGCAACCTCTAGCTGCTTAGAGTGAGGTACATATGCAGGCAGAAGGTGGGTGCCTGCTTTCTGGGTATTCCTTCGAGGAAATTTGGACATCTTTTGTCAGTCACAGAGTTGGACTGAACAGCCACAGTGTTTGAGCCGGCATGAGCCATTCCTGCAGGTCTGTAATTTATGAACTTTGAGCATTTGGCATTGCTAAGAGTGTGTCTGGCACCATAACCTTGTGCATAGTTGGCCTGGGAGGAGAGGAGAGAGGGGAGGAAGAAGTTATTTACGTTTTCAGGTTTGAACTGCAGGTTTCACTTTGCAGAGACACTAAGCAAATTTTGAGGTACCTGGCGGTGCTAGTTCTTGTGGCCTACAGCATTTTTTGTTACAAAACAAATCTGCTTTAAATACCTGGGAGTAACTAACAGAGGGTGAAATCTACCTACCTTTTTGTAAGAACAATTCCACAATACTCTGTCCAGTCATAAAGAGAGACAAATCTGACTTCTCACGACCGTCACCATCTTCTGCTCTAGCAGAACAGTGTGTAGGTGGCTGCTGGCTTTCCTTCTAAAACATTTAGCAGCTATATCCCAGGTACAAGCATCAGGAATCTGATGATGCTGCTCACAGCTCAGGGATCCTGTCACCCCAGTTCCCCCTGCCCTGCACATGGACTGGCCCCTCTGCTGAAATCCAGCCTTTAGCATGGACTTTGCATTCAAACCTGAGCCGGGATTACTGTGCAAATTCATTATGAATTTAACCAGGAGACTCCTAGTGGCTATAGCTGTAATTTGCAAACTAGAGATGAATTTATGTTACCGATCTGTGTTTGCAGCTCTAATGGCAACATGAAAATATAATTTTCTGTTTGTGTTTAGACCTAGCTATCATAACGCCATCCCAGAGGCTAAAAAATGATGAAATTATCGTGAATTACCGTTGCCTGCAGCTAATTTCCTTTGTAGGTTAAACAGAAGCTTGAAAAGGAGCCTGCAGATGGGAGTCCTGTGCATTTGTACAATTTATAGAGCAGAAATGCTGATGACAGTAGAAATTTGAGCCCTTGAGTGCTACTCTGTATTTCATAGCCAATCAAAACTAAATTAAGAAACAAAGATTATTAAAAAGTATTCTGCACATGTAATTCTGGCATAATATTATGAGGTGGACATTAAATTTTTCCCTCTGAGACTTTCAGCATCATTAATATAGCATTCCTTTAATTACAAATAGGCTCATATTCCTTAAAAAAAGGGAAATAGCATGTAGCATAGTTAGTGATACCATTATTATGTTTACTGAAATAATTAAATGAACAGATACTCTTCTGAATAATGGATACATCACAATGTGAAACAAAAATTATTTTTGAAAGCATTTTGGCGTGCATACATACTTTCTCAAGTAAGACACTTGAAAGAGTGTTGTGCAATATCATTAAGAGATGCTGTTAAGGAAAAATCTTTTTTCTTTTATGGGCTAAATTAGAATTTAGAGTCCTTCATTTTTATTCTATCTGTATAGTCTTACTAGTTGGCATGGGGTAGAATGGGAACAGGAAGTTAAAGATGAAGCTATCACTACTGTCTTGTTTAAAGTGGATTTTCATAGTTGTATATTTTTAAAGCACATATAGCTCAAAGTTATTGCAGACTTTATTTACAACATCTACATTCATCTAATTTGAATTCCTTGGGCACATATAATTATTACAACTGTCTCTTTGTCACTGTAGGAGAACACCTTACCCTTCAGGGAGCAGGGTTTTTATTTTGGTGCCTCCTCTTAAGCTACTGAATATTTCATTTCATTTCTAATACCCTGAGATCTGTGAGCTACAGCCCCTGCCCGCTGGCCTGTCCCCAGTAGGTCAGGACAGCCCCCACTGCTGTGCCTGTTCCCATCCAAGCCCCGCTGAGCCCCTCTCACAGCCCCTCAGCAGCCGGCGGGGTGGGAGGGACGTGAGGAGCACAGACTGACCCTGTGCTGGCCCCCGGGCCAGTGAGGAGCACAGACTGACCCTGTGCTGGCCCCAGGGCCAGTGAGGGGCACAGACTGACCCTGTGCTGGCCCCAGGGCAGTGAGGAGCACAGACTGTCCCTGTGCTGGTCCCCAGGGCAGTGAGGAGCACAGACTGTCCCTGTGCTGGTCCCCAGGGCAGTGAGGAGCACAGACTGTCCCTGTGCTGGCCCCCAGGGCCAGTGAGGAGCACAGACTGTCCCTGTGCTGGTCCCCAGGGCAGTGAGGAGCACAGACTGTCCCTGTGCTGGTCCCCAGGGCAGTGAGGAGCACAGACCGTCCCTGTGCTGGCCCCCAGCTCCCTCCCTCTGGTCAGTGCCACACACCAGCCTACCTGTGCCTCTGGAAGCAGCCTGCTGCACATTCTGCAAAGGCTCCTTGGTCCTCGTGGGAAAGGATTTCTTGGTTTCTTACAAGATCAAAAAAAGAGGATATACTTAATGACAGCAGGAATAAAAAAACAGTTTGGTAAAATCTCTGTTTTCTTCCAACTGGAAGCAATCTAAAAATTAATAATTGCTCATAAATCAAAACTGAGAATCGGCAGTAAAACAGATTTGCATTTTATTCATGATCACACATCAAGATTCTCCAGTAAATCATTAACAACACTCTGTCCAGTTGCCTTTTTTTTTTCTCCTCAGTTCCACTTTGGGTATTGGAATGTTTTCAAGCCTTAAACAAAACAAAAGCACACCCACAAAGTACTTCAGTTGTTAAAAATATTTGTGAGTAAAACAGAGTTCCTAAAGAAAATCAAGAGTTTCTACATATTTTCAGTTGCAGTTTTAAAGCACGTCACTAGTATGTGTAGAAGTGCATCCTTTTAAGAAAATGTATATTTTATAAATACACTTTGTAAAAGCAGCTGTTCAGCATTTTCTAGCATTGCCTTTATTTCATTTGCTACTTGCTCTTCTAGTTTGGTTTGTTTTACCCCTGAAGTTAGCTGGGAATAGTAGACATTTTTAGACAATTATTTGAATAACAATTGGTCTTAAAAAGCAAGGAACCGTGCCAGGAGAGATTCTGGCTCTAGGGACGAGGTTCTTAAAAAATACCTGAGCTGGTGCCTCCCCCTGCTGCTCCCCTCCTCCCTGGCCCCCCAAAGCACCACGGTGGGTATCTGGGGGGAGGTACCCAAGTGCTCTGTGGGAACTTGGAGTTTTGGCCTTGTTTGGGTATGGAACCAGTAACACCAATTTTATAAGGAAATAAATATGTTCCACTATAAAATAAGTACCCAGACATCCATGGTGAATGTGAATGGCTTGCTGTCAATGCAGTTGGACCAGAAATGTCCCCTCAGCAGCACCTTTAGTGAAGTAAAATAATACTACTTTATAAATAAAATATTTACTAGCAACCTATTGTAGTTTGAACTGCTGGTGGTGAGGCAGAGGTGATCTCGAGCCTGTGGCTCACTGCAGGGAGACTCCTGACAAGATTTGCTGCTCCCTACTGCAGAGAGACAGTGCAGTACAGCAGCACATCCCATCCGGTGCTCCTTGGCCGGGGCAGGACAGCACATCCCTCCTGGGCTGATGGGAGGCAGAGCTGGGTGACCCCATTTCTCCCCTGCTAGAAACCCTGAACTGACAGTTTTTTCCAGGATGGTAAATCCTACTTTCAGCAGAGTGACCTTTGCTTCCCACCCTGCCGGTGTCACACAGGCAGCCGGGATGCAGCATTGCCCCCTCGGTTTGCTTTCGCACATTTTGGTCAGGGGCACCGTGCCCTGCGCTCCCAAGGGAGCTGTGCAGCGTCAGGCTTTCCAGGCTGAGGACACTGTACAAGGAACATGATATTATATTTCTTCCCACCATGGTGCACAAGTCTCAGAGTGTGAATTTTGGATTTACTTGGCAGCACTGAGCAGAGATAGTTTCATGCTGCCCAGGTTTGTCCAAATTACGTGGATAAACATGTTTTTCCATCTTCATTTAGTACCTGTAAGTCTCTGAACCCCAGAGTTTCAGGTTTCTTTCTTGCAGAGCTTGTGCTTTGTAAAAGCTGAGAATCACTGGAAACCAAATGCAAGTTCCTGAAGCACTTCCATATATTAAAATTTCCATTTGTAAGCATCTTGTTGAAACAAAGCCAAGTGAACTCAGCTGAGAGTTCTACAAACCTAGTGTACATCAGGACAACCATTCTGGTTAGTGGGCTCCCCAGAGTCTTTCGAGAAGGCAGAAATCAGTAAGTTGACTCTCAAGTAATGATTTTAACATTTAGCCATTTATGTTACTTATAAAGCATCCAGTCCTAATACAATCCAAATCACCTTCATTCATTCAAGAAAAAAATAAATGTACAAACTGAGATAATAATCTGCACTTCCATCCCTTCTGTTCTGTGCTGGTGAAGCAGAGGGGGAGAAATACAGACAGGCATTAGCAATCCCTCTTGACAAAGTACGGAAATTACCCATCTTGTTTTGCGAGGATGAAAACCTGTCATTTATTTTTACCCACAGAGTTTAGAAAGGGCTGAATTTGTGAGAGCTGGTCAATTTTAGTGTGAGTACCACTGCCACTTTTTTTTTTTAATACCGATACTGTTTTGCCAAAATTGCCATTTCCAATACATAAAATAACATATCTATTTAAGAGTAGCTAAAATCGGGTGAGAGGTCTGTTAATCCAAATATTTCTTGACTTGTTTCAAGGCCTATAAATCCTGAATATGAAAATAAGAAAATAATCCCAGATACTGTTAAGGCCATTAACTGATGAGATGCAGATCCCCACGTACACTGGAATGCTAATCTACCTAGCTAAAAAATAGGGGGCAGGTCCGTACCCGATTTTCTTGTAGAAACAATGACTCTTGATACACATTTTAGGCATGGAAGTTTGTGTTTTCACAGGTCACTTGCAGTGACATCATCCTGATCTACAAGTACAAATATAGCTAAGGACACAAAAATTCTTGGCATTGAGCTGACTTGGCAACATGCATAAGTGATTTCATGTAGCTTTGATGTTTGCTGTGTTGTGTTTTCTGGAAAATGGTTTTATTTCTTATCTTCTAGTTCTTTAAGGCAGATTGTTTATATGGAATTTAGGAATAAAAAGGAGGAGGAAAGAAAACGGTGCAAATGAATTTTAACTATATTTACTACAAGCAAGAAATTGTACTATATCAGGGATATTTTATGTCAGGCTTCAACCCAGAGAGAATTTTTATAGCTTAGTAGTTGTAAAACCTCTAAAAGAAGACACCATTATGATGAAAGGAGCATTTTCTTACATGTACGTGCTGTGTCTTCCAACATCTTGGTGCATTTTAGATTTTTATCTGTAAAACTGTCAAGAGCCCCATTTTAACTCATCAATTTCATTTTTACCAGCTACACCTGCTGGTAAGACGCTTTCCTCCAGTGAAAACTAGAAACAGAGCTACTTGTGGGTGACATTTAGAAGTGACTGGGGGTGGGGAGATGGTAAAAAATAAATAAAGAGGAATAGCAAACAACTACACAAAAGCCCTCATCCTCTAAAAACAGCAACGTGCACAGCTATAGAAAAAAAAGTACAGAATGCAATTTTCTAACTGCTAAAACAACTTTTTCTACACGTGCTATTTTCCTCATCTATTTTTATCACAGGCTTCCAGACTGACATGCCTCTTGGCTTCCTTGACCATATGGATCTGCCAAGATCCCTATGAATACTGTAGGGATAGCCCGCAGAAATATCCTAGCAAGGTGTCTCACTTTGCAAGGATTGATTCAGACTTCCAGACACCTTAAGTAATGGGTTTAAGGGGTTCAAGCATTGTAGCTTTTGTCACCAAATTTGTGGGGTAAATTTTTGCCAACCCTTTGTAGATGAAAACCCTGTTTTCCTGAAAAAGAAGTAGGATAAGCCTTTGAAAATAAAATGTTAAGAACATAGAAGCTTTTTGTTATCTGAAGCAGTGGCTTTGATTTTTTAAAAAAGATATGCTTCAATAACTAAAAAGAAATTAGAAGTGACTCATCGTGTATATTTCATGCCTAAGAGCTAGTGTTTGACTTTACATCAACAGGACTTAAAATATGATCTTCCAGTGAAATTAATGTGTCCTGTGTTAGGCAACAGAAGGACTCCTACTGACAGCAATGGATGGCGACAAAATACTGCTTGCTTAGTAGTGAGCATTATCCTCTGCACTGTACCAGTTTGAAACTCTCAACTGGAAACCATAGAACCTTCTTAAGTAAAGGCAAAGTTAACTGTATGCCTTTATATTCTAATATTTTTCTTGTCAGAAGCAATTCCACTCAAGTTCACTTATTTCCAGCTTTTTTCAGTTTTAAAATCTTCTTGACTCATTTTACTGGTGCTGGGTTTTGGATTACTTCAGCCACTGTGAGCTTCAGTGCAAGGCTCTTTGTCCCTAGTGACAAAACAGGTTTTGGATAATGGGACATTATCCATCTTTTCTTGGGTACAGTTTTGGGACATATAGGAATACACTGAAAGCACGTTTCAGACCATCTAGCTGGAAAGTGCCAGCTAGGATATGTATATAGAATACATAACAAGGCTTGCATATTAAAATATACTATTTTAGCTTTATGCATCTGATGGATTATTTGTAAATAATTGAAAAGGACAGAAGACTATTATTGACTAATCTTTCCACAGTTCTCCATAACTGCACCATCATTGCTTGTAGCACTCAAACATTAGCTAAGCATCATCAATCATGAACTTCAAGTTTTATAAGTTTAAAAACAGGTCTCCAAAAACTCGGCAACAGTTGTCCTTCTTTTGTTAATCAGAAAAGGTGGGGGTTTCAACATAACATTTTGTGAAATTTTAAGCCTCAACAGAAAGTATGCCATTTTTCAGTGTTGAACAGTGAACTGATGTCTGAAATACAACATGGAGTTTTTTGAAGCCATACACACAGCTGTTGCCCCACTTCTACATTCTACAAGTCCTCAGCTGGATTAAAGTGGTGTATGTGCATTTAATGGGATGTTGGGCAGGCAGCTCTCATACATCTGCCGCTCGTGCGGTCCATGCAGCCCTCCTGGGTGCCAGCCCCTCTCTCCACATCTTGAAAACGGTGGAGAAAACAAAGACTGAAGAGAGAAACAGGGAGTTGTTCCAAGACCCAGAAGAGCCTGCCTGCCTGCCTTCTGGCTGTATCCCTCTATTGTCACACCCATAATGCTCTGCACCTTGAGAAGCCGCCAGGGCTGATGGGTTTGTTCTCACATTCTTCTGCTACCCTTTTTAGTTAACATTCTTTTTGAAAATGCTACAGACCACACAGACCTCATCTGTGGACTTTAGATGAATACAGATAAAGCATTTTCTAAATGTTTCCTAAGTTTAACAAGTTCAACAGTAGGATGGGAGAAGGGTGTGTTGGAATGTGGATTGGTTGATGAGGACCCGCTCACCATGCTGCTTTTCCCAGGTGCCTGCTCTCTAGGACAGTAAACACATTGCAGGAGCTCAGAGAAAGCAGATATAGCCCTTTTACAGGCAGTGGTTGGCTCTCCTAATCAATAACAATCTGGCTAAGAATTTGAAGTAAGTTGTTCTGGTGATTGTATCTTGTCAAGGGCCTTGTACTAATAAGTGATGGGTTTGGAATGATAAAATTGTGCATAAGATCAGAAACAAAAATCAGAAAGCAGCAGGGCACCACTGAATTTTACCTTAGGGGTTTTTTTCAGTTCCTATTCTCAAGGTCATTGCACCCCTACTAATGCAGCCATCAACATCCTCCTCCTGCCAGGCCAGTTCTCATAACTCCAAAGGAAGATTTACAGGACCTGAGCAAGAGAAAAATAAATGTTCTTGACAAATTATTACAGAGATGAAAGGCACCTGTGCCTGTGATGGCCTGTTTTAACACTTTCTTGATGACACCACCATACATGAGCATCTCTCAGTTCCTGGCATGTAAGGCACAGGTGGTTTTTTTATCTTTTAGCCTAGCCAGCCACCAAGGCCGCAGAAGGCAGATGTAAGGGCACTGGTGAGAAAGCCTTTGCTGTCACTGCTTTACTCTGAGTTAGTAATTGTTTTGTTGATAATTATGAGCTGTATAAAGCCTCACAGGAAAAGCAGAACAAGTTTGCTTTTGCAGTGATGAAATAAGGATCAGGTGTACAGCATTTTGGCAAAACACGTGTAAGCATTGTCAGTGCAGCTATAGCAAAGGGCAGCTGCTGAAGAAGAGGGCAATAAACCTCCTCATCTGAGCTAGTGAGGAGCCTACAAGGGAATGCTGGTCTCGATGGCAGACCCTGCCCTGTATCCTACACACACCAGAGTGCTCCAGGAGGTGTTGCAGCCCCCCCAAGCAGCCCGTGCACATTCAGAGAAGCATACAGCAATGCTGCATGTCGGAAGATGCAGAGCTCCCTCTTATTTCTCTGTGGAACTTGAAGGATTCTTGGATGCTTTGTTTCCAGCAGAAATCATCTTTGTGCTGCGTAAGACATGCTTGTGAGATTCTAACAGTACTGTCACAGAGGCTTTGTTAGAAGACATTAGCTGGCCCATAAACACCTGAGACAGAGGAACTTGTAATTGAGCCTACAACACCACTGTACGTGACAACACACAAACTTATTTCAAGCCTGCACTTTGGAGATCTTCACAGGTAGTTGGGTTCAGTTATTATTGGCTTTAGTTACTTACAGTTTTCTGACCTAGGTTTCTTAATGCTGTATAAAGAAAAGCGGTACAGAAAGTAAGTACAACAAAATACAGGCACACTTTACAGGTAATTTACAGAACTTTAAGCTGATGAGAAATGAGAGTACATTCCTACAATATCTGTGTCTCATTCTGCAATCAGTGAAACTCACAGGCATTGAGAAGCCATAGAAAAGAGCTATTTTCTGATTTGGTTTGGGTTTTTGGTGGAATGTTTTTAGCTTTTCCAAGTTTGATGAGTCAGGTTTCAGCTATTTTTTAAATATAATTTTCTTTGCTAATTGTGTGTGCAAAGGTCACAGAACTAAGGTTGTAAAAAAAAAAAAAAATCTAATTTTAACCTGCAGTTGATTTATGAAATGATACTGAGTTCCTTGAGTTTGGGAAAATAACATATACCACTAATAATCTCTGGGAACTGATTTAACACCGTATTCTATTGCAGTGCTAGGAAGAAGCCAAGGACTTGTAACAATCTGTCATTTGCAGTGACATTTTTATTACTCTTTCAGAAATGCTGTGCTTTAATTGTCTCCCTGCTTCAAATCAACTGCTTAGTTTGCTTTAACAGTATTTTTTTCGCTATAGTTACCATTGCCCTTGCTATAAGAAACCTAAACTCTCGGTGTATTTCTGGCATGGTAACTGCCAACAGGAACAGGAGCAGAGAACCTACCCGTGTCCTTCTAATTTAAGAGAGTGAAAATGCTACTGATTGCAAGTCACATTTTCATGAAGTTCACACCAAATTCCTTGTTGACCTGCATCCCAGGCAATTCCCACTTGATTCACTAGGACTGACCTGAGAGAAAATCCATCAAAATAATATACCATTTTTTTCCAGTATTATGGAGTTTGCAACAAGCTTCCCAATGGAGAAATAGCTTTGCTTTCAACTATTATAAAGAAACTGCAAGCTCTTAATTTAGTAGCAATGTCGCTAGTGCTGTAGCATCTTCTGCAGTGTGCCTCCAACTGATGAACTGAAGCACAACTATAAATAACGATGATGTCTTTGTCAGCTTGTGAGAAAAAAGGGCTGGATCTTGGTTTTGGTTTTTTGGGGTTTGTTTGTTTTTTTTTTTTTCACATTTCCTGGAAGTACATGTAGTAAGATATCTCTAATCTCTTCTCTTGCTTAATACATAGATTTATCTCTTTGATGGGTCGCTGAATCAAACCACCAATTTGTTGCCTGCTGGTTGACAACGAAGCTCAGTGACCCATGGGAACACAGCAATAAGGTTGTATTGGATACGATGGGCACCCCAAAGTTTAGCACTTGCATTAAGTTCTCAGCTTTACAGTTCAGAACTTTGAGGTGCTCTTCCCCTTCCAAGTGAGAGGCAATTTCCCTCCACCCCCAAACTGGACTTGACTGAACCTGGCCAAACTGCATTCTCAGACCTCTGGTCTCTGTGCATCCCCTGTGCGTCTCGGTGGTGAGAGATCCTCTCCCAGCATCCCAAATCCTTTCACAGTTGGGCAGCTCCGTCAGCACTCTGTATTTGATAACTAAGAAGCTGTCCAGGGAGCAAATGGCTTTGTTCATTTGGGCATACCAGCTCTGTATTTTAAGAGTACCAGCCAGAAAACCATAAAGTTTCACAAATCCCCAGACTGGGGACTCAATGCAATGACGAAGAGGAGGGACTTGATGCCAGCTGTGGCAGCATAGCTGGTCTGCATGCTAAGAGGTTTTAATGGAGCAAATGAAATCCATCCTAGATTCTGAATCACGTATGCATTCAGGCAAAATATGATTGGGGAAAAAAAAAAGGAGTTAATTTTCAGGGCTTGCATGCCTTCAGATTTGTTTGCTTGAGTATATTTTTGGAGGGTAATGTTAGATGTTAAGGGAAAGTTACAGCAAGGCTTGTGACTAATGGATAAGATGCAGTATGCTCTGTGATGCTATGAGAAAAATGCTGATGCAGTTAACTGATATCAGAGAGATAAAATAGCACCAGCATAAGAAAAAAAAGCCGAACTGAAAGATTTTGTCAAGTTTTTGAGATCCCACCTTGGTATCATTTTAGAGGATGTTTCTAATTAGTAGCCACACAAATAATTGCTGATTAAAGTGCCGTACAACTCTATTAACAAGGCAAAGGAAAAATAGCAACATTTTCATTTTAATGAGATGTCTGCCCTCTCCTCCTCCCTACTATGCATCTTAATGTACCTTGCTGTCTACACTGACTTGGGGCTCCAAGGCTTTGTCATTTCTTGGCAATTCCATTCTCTAATTTCTTCTGACACATGGTGCTTAAATCCACACGAAGTGTGAGGTGAGGCAGAGAGGATTCCTGCAGACTGCCATGCCATAAGAGGAGCACTCATTTGCATTATTCATTAGATAAATGCACTGATTTGCATCTTATTCTGGTCTCCTCCATTTCCAGGCAGGGGATGAGACAATTCATGGAATTGCTGAATTTTTGAATGATATTAATAGCATTCATTTGGGACTAAGTCTCCATTGTCTGCTGCCCTGTATTTTGTCCCACACTTACCTTAAACACCTACAGAAATTACATCCTTTTGTTCTTTTAATAGTGAACCGTGCCTATTTACTACATAGTAAAAGGGTGCTAATTTGTTTATCACTGCAATTTTGAAAGTATTTATCAAAGCCATAATTCAATACTTGATCATTATTTGTGATTATTAAAATCTTTTTCCCTGTTCTGAGGTTACGGTTCAAAAGCAAAACCTCGTAAATCAACTGCAGTGATCTGACAGTATCTATAATTTTTTTGCCATTCAGTATACTTGAGCAGTAAGCTTTTAAGAACTACATGCCCTCTGTTAACTAGCATGTTAATGCAGTAAAGTTGAGAAATAGTATAGCCCTAGATAACTATCAACATTGTTTCTCTTTTTTCTAAGCTTTATAAACCTATTTACATTATGCTTAGCATTAATATTTGATTCAGAAATCTATACTGTAAAAAGGAGGGGATATCACTGTTGTGTCCACAGGGTATTGGGGGAGGAAGGTTAATTTTGCAGGATGGGGGTTAGCACTGCTGAGCTCTTTTATCCTGTTACTAAACATAGGATACCATCTGGGGAAACTGGGAATTTTAAAGGACTTAAACCAGTATCATTATTTCATCAATGCTTTTTGAGAAAACCTATATGGTAAACACCTTCAAGTGCTGCTGCAACCCAGAGCCATTCCCTGAACCATCATTTACCTCCAAGGACAGCAAACTGCAAAAACAAATAGTGGTTTATTAGCTCAGTGGGTTAGAGCATGGTGCTGATAACACCAAGGTTGTGGGTTCAGTCCCCACACATACCATTCACTTAAAAGCTGAACTCAGTGATCCTAGTGGGTCCCTTTCAACTCAATATTCTGTGATTCTGTGACTTGCAAAGCCCTTAGTTACACCTGGTGCTGCACTGGGCTGTATATTGCCCAAAACTAAGCAAAGACATTGCCACCATTTTAAACAGCTTAGAGCATAATTGAAACACAGATGTCAAAAGCAATTAAAAAAATGGGGCTCTGAAGGGTGACTGAGGAATGGGTTTAAGGCTGATGATTGTGCATTATTTTTGTTGAAATTGTGGCATGGCTCTCTGGCTGATGCTGAAGCTCTCTGATTTCTTGAGGGTGCCATGCTAGACAAATTCACTTCTTGAATTAGAAGGTGGGAAAGGCAATGGCCCTGAGGAACAGTTAGTCAGGACACTTCATCTGTAAGCAGCGTTGTGGCAGAAAATACAATTGAAGTGGCACATGAAAATGAAACCAGTTTATACTAGGACCCTGCCTAATACACAACTTAATTATAATTGAGTTTGCCACAAGTTAGTGACAGCTGAATCTAAACAAATCACCTAGGTAATGTGCTGATTGTACTAACAGCAGTTGTTGTCAGGGGTGGAAGATGCCATATGGCTCCTCTTCTCTACCCAGGTCAAAATATCATTAGGAAGAAGTTTAACTACATCAACACAAATGAGGAATTAGCCAGTCTGGCTTTCCTCCAGCCTGCGGCGTGCATACACGTCCCAGGGTCTGGCCATTCCCAGGCACAGTGAGGGGCTACCCAGATTTTTCCAGAATGTACTGAGTGGAAGAGTGTCATGGTACTTGAGGACAAACAAAGGCAGCTGGTGCTCAGTTGCATTGCTCAGGCACAGCTTAGCTCTCTGAGACATGCCCAGATTATGTTTGGGCACTTGGTGAAAGGAAAATAAAGTGCAAGTGACACCAAATGCAAACCAGGGCAGGGGAAAGTAAGGGCTGAATGACGCACGAGCCAGTCCTGCAGCAGGCAAGGTCGGGTTCAGCCACGGGGAGGGCTTTCTGTGTGAACGAGGACATGAGTCAAAATCCCATGCAGTGTATTTGGTGCAAGTCTCCTAAAGTTTGCACAGCCTTTTGATTTTGTGAACAGACGAAACTATAGTAGAAATTTTGCAGTGCCATGACCAAGGTGTTATCCCTCACATTCCCTTTTGATTTCAGCATCTTGTCCATTTACAAGTATCAAACGCTAAAACCAGTCACTAACAATAACGCAGAAGCTACTGCTCCTGCAAGAGCCACACAGCCTGGTTGCTCCAGCACTTTGAAATGAACTTTTAGCATGTCTGTTCTAAACTGTGTGATGCTTTTCTAGGTTACACCAGGCTGAAGTGCAGCAGAAGTACAGTTTATGCTATATTAAATTCTTATTAACTACAAAATGTCATCCAAAGCATAATGTTCTGCCAGTTTGAATTATATATTTTTGTGACACTTTTTGCTTTGCAAAATACACATTTGAAATTTTTAAGTGTGCCAAGTAGGCCAGATGCTGCCCTTCAGAAATAAAAATTGCCTTAACCGATTCTATGACGATTTGGGTTGTAGAAGTGCCGTAAAATTTCTGGCAGACTTAAAATATCTTTCCTTGAACACTGGTCCCGCTGTGCTGATCTTGCTGTCAGCAAGGGTTTGCAGATCCTCAGTTATGAAACACCTTGTCACCACTCACCCAGCAGCCTGCTCCTGCTTTGCTGTGAAGTTTGTTAAAGCACTTTGTCCAGATTTTGAACTATAGAATGTATTTTCTAATGATTTTTTAGGAAAATAGTTGTGTACAGTCCTGTGACAAAATTCAGGGTAGCTATTCTGAAGGGTATTGCAGAAAAAGGAGGATAATTCATTACGCAGAAGCTTTTGGATTATTCTAAACAATATCTACCCTTAAAAATGTCCTTGTCTAGTGCAAAGTGAGGAGAGCAGCTGTTCAAAATTTATTTTTATCATCACTCTTCAATGGATATTAGACCTCTTTCTCTTCTGGGGCTTGCCACAGTGTCCCTGACGAATTTACTGCACAGCTCTGCCTCATTCATTACAAACCACCTATTTTATCTGCCATGGGCTTCTCTGCACCGCCAGCAGCACCTCTGAGTCTGGAGCAAGCCTACTGAAGTCACTGTGGAAGCACCTAGACCCTGGTTTGATTTCTCCATACTGCCTTCACCATGTTAAGTAGACCAAAAAAACCAACCAGGCTTTAGGATGGAGCAGAGCATTTTTACTGGCACAGGAAAAATTCCTCCAGTGGCAGAGGATTGGCAAAATCAGCTCAGTGCCATCTGCCCTTTGATCCTACCCCTGTTTCAGAAGCTTATTCAGGAGATGGACCATGCCAGCAGCTGGAGGACATGGAGCAGACCTGAGAAAAACCCTTCCAGACTGTCAAAACACTGGGACTTGTGTAATCAACACAAGCTAGAGCAGCCTTTAGGATGCTCTAAATTATGCCTAGAATTCTTCCAAGTCTTAATCAGGATGAAATGCTCTTTAGGACTACTTTTCTCCCTCTTCATTTATGATGAGCATAAACTGGAAACCAAAATACAGGAATTTGGTCACACTGTAGGTAACAATTTCTACAGTATGTTCATAAATTTAAAAAGTGAAGTTGTTTCAAATGAGCTTCAAGAATGACAACTGAAATAAAAATTTCAAAACCAGATAAAATAAAATCATAAAATCATTAAAGCTGGAAAAGACCTCCCAGATCATCAAGTCAGCCTATAACCAAACACCACCTTGTCAGCTAAACCATGGCACTAAGTGCCACATCCAGTTGTTTCTAGAATATCTCCAGGAATGGTGACTCCTGGTACCTCCCTGGGTAGCCCTTTCCAACGCTTAACCACCCTTCCAGAGAAGAAATTCTTCCTGATGTCCAACCTGAACTTCCCCAGGCACAGCTTGAAGGCCTTTTCTCTCGTCCTGGTTGCCTGGGAGAGAGGCCAACCCCCACGTGACTACAATCTCCTTTCAGGTTCTCTTAGGAGGCAAAAGGTCTTCCCTGAGCCTCCTTTACTTCAGGCTAAACACCCCCAACTCCCTCAGCTGCTCATCATAGGACTTAGTCTCTAGACCTTTCACCAACTTTGTTGCCATTCTCTGGACATGTTCCAGCTCCTCAAAGTCTTCCTTGAAGTGAGGGGCCCAGAACTGGACACAGATCTTAAGTGCTTCTTGGTACTACAAGAACAAGTCATTTGCAGCACAGAAAACTTTACAGGATGCAACCCTTCTAACATGCCTCACTAATTACAGAAAGCTGATCGTCATTTGTTCATCCCTCACGTGTGAAATTCTGAGAGCTGAATCAAATTGAGTTCCAAGTATATTTTCAGTTTATGTTGAGAGATGCCACTATTTCAGCAAAAAGAGAAAAGGAATATTGCTTTCCTTCAAGCAGTTCGAACAACAGTGCACAAGGAGCTTACATCTGTTACAAGAGGAAAACGCTATCTTTATGCATTTTTGTAAAGCAGCCAATGGCTAATGGACAGGAAGTCTTTCCGAAAGTTTTGCAAAGCTGCATAATGTTCCTGAGGACTGGAGTGTGCATTCGAATCACAGATTTAACAGAGAGGAGAAAAGCGGGCGCATTTGTGCAGCCACATAGCTCACTGTTGGCTATGTATCTGAGAAGGATCAAAATCACAAGTCTTGCCAGCTAAGAATAGCTTTATTTTAAGTTTAAAATACTGCCTTTATGATGTTTCTTTTCAGTTCATAGCACGTAAAACAGTGCTGCTTCCTGCCCTTCACAGCAGACCTAAGCGTTTGTAGGTGTTGTGCCGTGATAAATGTGGATATCTGTGAGTGCATGGAGTTGGTCCCTTCTCCAGAGCAATGACTCACATGTAACCAGGGTGTCTGACAGAAATCCTATAGAGGCATGAACTAATCTGAATTGCAAGGACCAGAAATAAGCATGTGGCTGATTACACTACACTTTCTTACCTTGAGCTGAAGCAGAGTTGTAAGCCTGCTCCTGAGAAATGCAGTCTCTGATGGACTTTCATTGCACTTAATATTTGTGTGGTGGAGCAAATTAATCATGGGGTACTCTCTAAAACTTGAAGACCTCTGACTCAAATAACATGATTTATACATGATCTTCCTATTCATCTGCAGTGCTTGTGACAATCTCTGCACTTTTCAGTACTGTGCTCTGAACAGGAGCCAGCACCTGCACCTCAGCTCATGCCAGTTCCACAGATGAGCAGTCAACTTCCACAGTAGTGCATTGCCTCTAAGTGCTTTAGTGGGCAAGCTCCTATTGAATACTGTGATTAAGGATTCTCCCAGAGAAAAATTAATATAAGAAAATTATAGAAAACTATACTTCATATTTCCTTTTCTATCTCACTGTTCACTCCAGGTACCTTCAAAAGAATTAAGTATATTTTTTTTAGTGCTTTAACAAGCTATACAGGAGATCACAGAGCATTAAAGTTCCTGCTTTCATACAGAATTCTTAAAAGTCAGTCACAGTGGTATCTTTCAAGGAATAGCACTTATTTGCCATGCCAGCTAAATTTAGGAGATTACTGCTATAACTCAGGCATTCCAGTTCAGTTCTTTTAAAAGTTGATGGTGCTGTTACAGCAACTTAATCTATTTGCGTCTATCATTTCTCAATACGTCTCCTTCTTCAGCCAAGCAGTCCAGATTTTCTTTGTCTAAAAACCTTTCCATGCTTCTCATCCTTTCTTTGTCACAAGGTAATCAGAGTTCTCTGAACATCAAATAGCATGAGAACAACAGCAGTAACAATGTCTAAAATGTTGTGGGAGTCTGCAGGGGAAGTCAGGCGGAGAGTAATATCACACTCTGCGTCGGCACTTAATGATGCATCATTTCCATAAACTCAGTGAAGATGGGGGTTTAACTGGTTGATTCCCAAGTGAGCATTTTCTATGCTGTCACTGTAAAAATATTTATACAATTGTATTATTTAGGGTAACATGTATTTAGCCCTTCTTGTGCTAACTGCATGCTGTCCAAACATCTGGGTGATCCCCTATCCCAAATGCAAGCTCTCTTTTTATGGACAAGTTGTGAAGTACAGGGAAGTAAGGAATCAACACTAGCCAGCACAAAAGATACTAGCTGTAACAGAGCACACAATTAGTATTTACTACCATATTTCCACTTGCTTAAAGTCATTGCTGCAAAAGAGAAGCCCCTTTAAGGAGATTAATTATCTCATTTCTGACTTTTATGGAGAACTCCTCCCAAGTGTGAAAAGCAGCACAGAAGAAAGTGCAAGGGTTCTTGTGTAATAAAAAAAGTTAAGTAAGTAAAAAACAAACAGGTAAGGAGTAAAGGCTCTTATCACCAAGCAGGGATATGGGGGCAGCACTGACTTTCTGCTATCAAACTGGAGATGACTGGGGGGGCGGGCAGGAACAGGCAGTGAAGGGTTTTGAAAGTGAGGGCTGATGGTGGATGAGAAGGACTAGCTGATGCTGGAGTGCAACAAGAGCATGCAATGAGCTAGAAAAATGATCTTCGCAGAAGCATTCTGGATTTCTGGATGGTTATCAACAGGGCTAGATTGCATTTGTCAAGGCCAGAGAATAAGGTTGTTGCTGTAATCAAAACACAGTATGGGAAGAGCCTCAATGAGAGTTTAACTAGGAAGATGGATAGGAAAGACTGTATCGCAGTGATATGATAGTGATGTAGCCTGGAAGCCATAAATCATCTGGCAGAGCCAGTCCACTGTCAGCAAGGCCAATTAGCCCATGATGAGCACTGCGCTGCCAAAGCAAGGCGTCTGCTACCTAAGCTATCGGGTTTTTAGCTATCACAAGAACATCTAAACAACAGATTTATAGCTAGCTCAGTTCTCTGCTCTGTGCAACTAAATACAGTGGAAACATATTAAGCCTAAGTGTGAATTTCCAAATTAATCCACCTGACAGGCAGGAGGTACAGCAGATCCTGCTCGCTTTAAGTCATTCTTTGCAGAATGTTTCCTGCAGTCACAGTTCCCCTTCTTTGCAGTCCTGCTTTTGACTCACAGTTCTCCACTTCAGTCACTTCCAGCCTCTTTCTTCTTGCTGATCAATTTCCCTACAGCAACCCCATTTCCTCCCCCAGTACCTTGAGTTTAAAACTGAGGGTCCAGTTCTCCTTTGTCTTCCTCGTCACAACAAACAGTGTCGTGACAGATACTCAGCAATGACGTGCACGGGGAGGAGCGGCATTCTCAAAGGAATAGGCATCTTCTGGATCTGTCTTTTTGCTGTATTTCTCCTAAGCAGCATATTGTCATTTCTCTTGCCTCAGCATGTCAGCTTTGCCATGGCTTTATTCAGGGCAATTAAGCATATGGAGATTTCAGATGCCTGCTTCCCAAAGGATATACTGGTCATTCTGAGACACACCTGCCTTAGAGTCATTTGGCAGTCCAGGCTGCACTGCTACAGGATGCACACATTCCATCATAGGCCCAAAACATTCAGTGCATTTATGGTAAAGAATTTTATATACGTGATAATATTTGAGAGCTGTCTAATGATGCTAAATGATAAACACAGGCATTCTGGATAGGGGAAAACATGGAATTCAAAATGCTTCTAAAAACGGTGTCAAAAAACCTGGAAAATTCATGCTGTGGCACTTTGAATCTGATTGCCATCAGTATCCTGGGTTTTTTTTCTGAATGACCAGGATAAAAAAATTATCTTTAAAAGTATTTCATATATTTGGGATGAGATTTTCATAGTTATTAATTGGGTAACTCCCAGATGTTAAGCCTTTGAAGCAAAAAATTAAAACAAGTGTAATGTGCTTGACTGCATAAAATAAGACCTAGCTAAACATCTGCATGAACATGCTCAAACATTATCAGTCAGTGAGTTTCTGAGAACCTAGAGCTACATTTACTATGAAGCACCTGTCCACAGAATGAGAAATGTAATGGCCGAGACACAAATAAAAGTTAGGAGTTAGCTTCAAGCCATTCCTCAGCAGCTCCGAAGGTTTGTGTTTTTGTGGCTGGGGCCTGTGGAAAATGTTCTGGTCAGCATTAGCCAAGCCAGAGGCCATCACTGTATTCATCAGCAGTGCTGTGGAACACTGGAAATCCTGGCTGCTGCCAGGTCCTACACCAACCCAAACTCCCAGGCTATGGAGCTTGAGGTTTGATAGAAATGTCAATACTACCCTGCTATGACTGCACCATTCCTGCACGTTTTGGATTCTGCTTCCCCCAGTATTTACCCTGCTTCCTTAATTTCTCCTGATTTCATCCACATAGATTTCAACCTCTAAAGCACTTGCTTTCTTTACAAATTCACAGATTCATACAGGAAGGGAGTAAAAGATTTCAGCTGCCGAAGGGTTACCTGTTGTGACTGAGTATTGTGAGTGTCAGAGACATTGAATTTCTATCTAGAATTTGTATTTAGGGTTTTATCTCAGTTTATCTGCTTTAGAGCAGATAAATGAGCATGACCTCCCTAAAGTGATATGAAAGAAGAAACATGCAAGGTATGTTCTCTTAAGCTTTGGCACAAACTCAGGCTGCACTAGACAAGACAGTGGCTCCCACCTCATGTCCCCAAAGAATGGAAGCAAACCTTTTTTGAGGCAGGAGCATAAAAAAAAAAAAAAAAAAAAAAGGAAACAAAAAGAGAGGGTGAGAAAGACCTCTGCTCCTTTCATTTTTCTGCAGATCTGACACTTCAGGATTCTGAACAATTAGTGGAATGTTTATAAAAATCATTATAAAAAGTGTTGTTTTCAGCAGAATAAATTCAAGGATCCCACTCATCAATTTTAAATGAGAGTAGCAGGACTGCAAGGTCAAAGGTATGAGCTTATGCTGTTGCTGCTTTGAAAACGCCAGGAGGGATTTTCACCGTTACTCTGCATCACCCCAGAGAAAAGCCTCCTCCATTATCTTTTTAAATTAAAATGGACACCAAAAAGCTACGTTATATGAATTAAGAGAAGGGACTTTGCACTCTGGCTTGATTTGGAATAATTATAATTGTTGGGAAGCGTTTTTCCAAGTACACTTTCTGTCCCTAAATTAATCCATGGAAATGCCTCATTTTTTGGTTATTGCCAAGGTGTATTTCAAACTCACACAGAAATGCACAATTGTAATTTCATTAGAATTCCATTTCTCTAGGCTATACAGGTGCAATGAAAGAAGAGGTAAAATTAATTAAAACTGTGGACATGTTTATACCCACCAGGTGTCATAAAAAGGTACTGGCTCAGACATTTTTCAAGTAATTAAGCAGACAGTTCTGCTTTTTCAGATGAGTTATTGCCCTTCCCTCTTTAATCTATGTAAGAGATTTCATCACAGAGCTATTGTCAGGTGATGGGATTGCTCTTTACAGTCAGCATCCCCCTCGCACTGCCTCTCGTTAATCGAAATCCCATCACTGCTGCAGAGAGGCAGTGACATGCGATCGGCACGTTTCCAAAGGCAAGCTTCATGTGCCAAGCTCTGCCCACAATTTAGGCTAAAAAGGGGAGAACACAATTTTCAGTTTAACCATATTTGGATTAAATAGCTTGAGTGTTCATTCAGGGCACAGCACATCTTCTGCACGTAAAGCTCCATTCTCCTCAGTGAGGGCAGCATTTAATCAGATTCATATGTGTTGGTGGTGTTTGTGTTATCGAGTTTTTTCATTCCATTTCTGTTTTGTCAGGAGTTTTTCTTCTGGCCATGTTGAGATAATCACTAGTTTTCCTGAGGATGTGCAAATTGCCATGGTCGCATCCTCAGGCAATATCATACATAAGACTGTATTGGCATTTTCTAAGTTTTTAGTGTAAGTTAAGACCAGAATTTTGTACATTTTCTTTCTCTGCCTTGGCAGTGGATACAAATACGCCTCTTGGCTCCTCTCTTTGGGCTTCCAGTACATAAACACAACCTCCACATCGTGCCGTGTATCCTGTGTACACAGCTCTGCCTAGGGGAGGAGCAGGGCTCAGAGCACCCGTGGTGATCTCTGGGCACAGACACGACCCCACATCTTCAATACCGAGAGCGGGGCCAGCCTGGCTCAGTCAGCCTGGACAGAGAAGGCGACTCCTGGGACAAAACAGCGCTGACATTGCCCCTCCCGCAGGGCGTGTGGAAGAGCCGTGCTAACCCTGTGCTCCCCACAGCCCTGCTCAGCATCAGGAATAACCACAGCTGCTCTGCACCTCCAGTACCATCACTGGCACGCAAAAGCTGTTTTCCATCCCACAGCCAAGGGAATGGGCTAGAGCCTGCATTCTATAGCAAGTTCTGCATTGTCTCTCCCAGTCCTGCAGCACTGATGTAAATAGACAACCAAGTCCACCACGATTTCTTAAGAAAAGTGGTCATTTCTTATTTTTATTTCCTTTTTCAGTTGGTTTGTATTCTGCAATTGCTATTAAGTATTTTCTAATGGGCAATTTTTAATTTTTTTAATATTGCAAGAAAAAGAGTCAGTGTAAAATAGATTGCCCTGTATCTGCCAAAGTGGAACACGCTAACTGCATTCAGTTGCAAATGTCCATAACAATGGACATACTTAGAGCAAAAACAATTCAGAATGACAATATTCACTGCATACTTCCATTAAGAGCTGGTGCCTTCCTTGGGCTTGTTTTTCTTGGTTTTTATTTAATGCTCTGTCTTTATTAACTTATATCATTTTAATTAAATTGCCTTTCATAATATTGTAATATTCTCCTGCTTTCAACATTATCCCTTACAAGGTCATCTCTGATACATGACTAATGCATTTGACTAAAATGCACAAATAAAATATGATAGTCACATTAAAGCATATGGGACTGTGCTGAGAATAACAACTCAGTCCAAGCTTTTAACAAAAATCTAAAAAAAATACAAAACAGTAAAACCTTGGAGATGAAGGATAAAGTCATACACTCCTAGAACCAAATTCAGCTTGTGTATACTTTGTACCTGCTGTTCTGGGGCTGAGTTTGACCTTTTGAGGGTTGAAGATGGGGTTTGAAACTGAGTTGCTGGTTTTGGATTTTTTTCAAGTTTTAAATAGCTATGTTGTTCTATTTCTATACTAAATTCTGCCTTCTGCTACAACCAGCATAAGTCCAGAACACACCTTGACCTAAATGGTGCTTTGTTGCATTTTTGCTTCATATGTTTGTTACCTTTCTCACAATGCCCAGGCTTTCAGTTAAACATCATAGGATTAAGCTCCATCAGTAATTAATTTTAAATATATTGCCTGTTCCACTGATTTACCACATTTCATTAGGTAAAATAACAAATAGAGCCCTTCGTTTACTACTTTTGTGCAAGTCACACTATGCTGTTGTATTTCTCCTTAAACAAGCTCTCATTTTTCCTCCTGTAGCAGTCAGTCCAGACATCGAATCATTTCTATCACATGATCTTGAGTCTTTTCTATTTCTGCAATGTCCTATGTCAGGTGAGGAAAGCAAAAATATATTTTAAGATAGGGTACAATGATGATTTATGGAGTGACATCTCAATATTTCCAATGTTTTTATCCAATTCTTTTTGCCTCCTAATGTTATGAGTTTTTTTCCCATGAAAGTTTCTGCTCCATACACATTGTGCTGTCTTAGATTCTTTTACAGACTTGAAAGAACTTTGGTTTACCACAGAAAATACTTTAAAAAATGTTTGGTAGGCACCAAACTCCTCAAAGCTTAAGCTAAGCTACTTCGAAATCAGCTTTAAGCAAAATACAATATGGAGATTCTTAAATTTATCTAGGAAGAAATTTTTCTGAGAAAGTTTTGGCAATTGGTATTTTCCATCACTTACTGGAGGAGTCATATGCTTTTAATGTCTTGGAAAACAGTTTGTATGGCAGCCAGGTGCTTTCAGAGCAACTGATACCAAGTCTCATACTGTTTTTTCATGAAGTGTGGTAACTTTGGATTAACAGAGAGTCCTTTATTACTTAAACTCACGTAAAGTGCCTCACTAGCAAGGTATCAAACACACGTTGTTTGAAGAGTTCTTACTTCCACGATACATATCGTATTTTTAATTAGAAAAAAGAGACTTTCTGATGGTGGATACTCCAGCACACTACTGCAGCTGCCCCTCACACCAGGCTTGCCTTTTGATTTAGGGTCTCCTGACATGCTGCAGCCTTCCCTGGTGAGCCAAGGGAGCACTGCACACAACCTCACAGGCCTTTACT
Organism: Oriolus oriolus; assembly: GCA_013400235.1. Lineage (NCBI taxonomy): Eukaryota > Metazoa > Chordata > Aves > Passeriformes > Corvidae > Oriolus > Oriolus oriolus. The sequence continues at coordinate 296,606 of VXBT01007000.1, read as the reverse complement.
TTGAGAATGTGAGAACCAACACTGCACAGCTGAGACACAGTAATGCCACTGGGGATATCCAGAACACATCCACAGCAATTGTACCAGCGCCAGCAGTGACTCAACATCAAACAACCAATTTCTTTCCTACCAGCGTTCTCCTCTGACCATCACCACTTGCTGAGAACGCTTCCAGCAGGGGCAGACACAGTAACACCCAGCAGAGGTTAACACACAACACTTTCAACAGGTAACCACAGTGTTAAAAATAAATGTACTGGCTGCCCATAGAACACCATCCATAAATCAACAGCCGCAGAATTCTAGGAGAATAAAAACCATCCAAGTCCTATTCAAGTAATTTGAAACTCACCTTGCTCAGAACTGATTAGAAGCCATCACAGCCTTCCAAACACTTAGCAACATCTACAGACTACCCTTGACATTCTCACTTAAGCTCTTAGTTAACAACCACCATTACCAACCTTAATTGGTTAAATTTGTGGAGGTTTTCAAACAGAAGAATTATCTGCATCTAATTATCACCTCATTTCTGAAAGCTGGGTCCATGGTGAGGCAAGGCTTTCACCATGGCTTTCAAAAGAAGTCAACCTAAAAAATGAAAAAATGGAATTGAAAAAAATTAATGCATGTTACAATACTCACACTTGAATTAATCGGGAATGGAGAAGTCCATCGGTATTGTGTTTTTATATGATGAAAATATATCAGTGCACTGCATTTTTAGACTTACATTTTTAGAAGTAACAGTCTAGTGCAGAGATTACATAGGATTTGAAGAATGCCTCTTTTTAGAAGGATAATACTCCTTTTAAAATGTGAAACTGGAAGCAGAATTGTAGCACCTGAGAAAGATGTAGGTGGATAAAACTTCAATAAATAAATCAAGCAGAGCAAATCCACTGTCATCCTTGGATATCTGGAGTGTGTTCTGATGCTTTCTCAGTAAAGAATACTTTAATTTTTAAAACAAGTATTAATTTAATAAAAAAGTTATATGGTCAAAAATCCAAACCTATAAATAAATAGGTATCTTGGAATAACACACTGAAGCTTAACATTCAGTCAAGCTAACTAAATCATGCTCTCTGTACCTGTCCTCATCCCACTCTTTCCCTAGCCCACATACATGTGTTTTTCTAAGTATGGGATCACTGAATTTTTATATAGCATGTAGGCAGTTATGTATGTCATTACCAGTGTGGCAGAAACAAGTTAGTTCTGATAACTAAACTTTTCCAGTGCAATTTGCTAAGTGAGAAAAAAAGAAAACAGAAAATAATAGTAACCTGTCTGTGGCTAAATGTGACAAAGCTGAGCTGTGCCAGCAGGGTCTGGAAAGCTGCAGTACATGCATGTCTGTCCATGTTCTGTCTTCTCTTGTCTTGGGACCACAGTCCTCTTTCATTGGTGATAAAAGTAAGATTGACTCCATCACTTCCAGGAATGAAAGCTGAAGCTAGACACACATTTCAATAAAGCAGAAGCTAATCTAGTGAGGCATCTGGAAGAGAGGTGGTAATTCTTAGAGTATTTGTCACTATTGTCCTCCCTACTGGCCACCACCTCTGGAGGTTTCAGAGTTTCACAGAATCTGATGTTTCAGGTGTCTTTTAACCTTCATTCAACAAGAGTACCACTTGGCTGAAGACTGTCCTTTGCTGCTGTGTGCTCCTCTCCATCCTGGCTGGGGTTATTGCCCATTTCCCCTCAGCAGAGCCCACAGAGAGGACTCCCCCACTGCTTCAGCCCTGAGGTCTCCTGGTTTAGCTCTCAACCACAGGCACCCAGGCAGTCAGCAGAGCTGATGAATTTTGCCCTGACGTGAGCAGCCAGTCTCATCTGCCAACTGCTGTGGCTCTGCGACCTCTAGGGAGGGGCCATGAATTCATCCCTGCAGCCGGAGTCACTGGGGAGCAGACATCAAAGCCCTCCGTGAGCTGGAAGTGTCACCGTGTCTGAGCCCAGCAGCACTTCATGTCTCTTGGTTTTGGATGGGTGCATTTATCTAAACAAAGCTCCTTCTCTGTTTTATTTTTTGCTTGTTTGGTTTTTTGTTGGTTTGGCATTTACAGAGAGAGGGATTGAATTCCTTCAGTACCAGTTCTCTGTATCCAATACTAGTTACAAGCAGAGTAAGCAAGAAATAGTAAACTTGTGCTTTCTCATACCAAGTTCTCACCCTCACTTTTTTATTTTGGCCTTGTGGGAACATCCCAGCCGGTCCTCTCAGATATCGCCACATGGAGCCATATGGTCTTTTTGTTTCCTTTTCCCAAGTCCTTCAGCAGCTATGTTGATTTAAATCCATACACAGCCTTGAACTGCTGCAAGCCATAGTCCTGCCTGTTCCACCCATGGCAGAACATAGTGTCTCACTAGCTGCAGAAACAACTCCCCATCTTTCTTCTGGATGTCTTGCAAACCACTGTCAAAATTGTTTTGTGCCCCAGTCTCCTGCCAAGTCTCTTTCACATTCAGGCAATGATTTAATGTTTATCCTCCAAGAGGACCAAAGGCTATCCATGAGTCCTTGTTTTTGGTAGCACTATGAGCTTCCTAACTCAGCTTGGGAAGTCCTTGAAGATGCCTTGGCCATGTACCATAGGCACCCTTCATCACAGGTCCTGTCAGGTGGGCTCTGACACATGGATATCTGTCAGAAACATTCAAAGGAACACCTTCCTTATGATCCAGGACTCCCAATCGTACAGCAAAACTTCCCATTGTACAGCCAGCACTGCTGCCAGATAGTTTTGTGCTTTAAACAAAGCATAAAGTTGCATTTTCAAGGAATACAGTAAAAAGCCTTTTCACTTAAAGAGAAAATTATAATGTTTCTTCTCTATCAGCTTGGTCTCTTCCCATTTTTCTTCCAAAATGGGCATTTCTAATGGAGGTGGTAGAGCCCTGTGCTCACAGGGAGGCCTGGTCTCGATCCCTCGGGGAGGCTGAGCTGTGATTACACGTGACCTCACTGTGCCAACCCCACGGTGCCATCATTTACTTGAGACAGGTAACACAAGGAAATGTTTCCTTCCTCGTTTTTCACTACTTCTACCTAAACCAGATTTTTGCATTAAAGGATTCATGCCTGGCTTTGTGGGTATACAGTATACCCATACGGCTATTTTAAGGTTGCATTCTTAGATATTTCAGAAATTATGCTTTAGTCTGGCAGCTTCTGATGAACCTCATCAGTGAGCAGGCTAGAAGTCTGACCTAAGGGGCTTGTATATTCAATTGTATTGAAGCCATCAGTATTTGGGCAACTCAGGATTACTGTGACTGGAAGTTCGAAAACACAATGATCTTTTGTGTCTAGTGCATGTTATGCAGGATAATATTTAAATCAATAATAATGCTATCAGAGCTGGAAATCAAATGAAAAATAATTCCCTGGGCTTCCCATGTATAATGACATTTGTTCTTTTGATGAATTGCTAATGCATTCTTGGACATAAGAGCTGGCAGCCCAGCCAGCTTCACTATATAAATGGCAGGACAGGGAGAGCAGGATTGTATTTACTACTATTTACTGCTAACAAACTAACCACCTTTCAACATGTTGTCTCTCTGCTATGAATTATTCCTGTTCTGAACAGGGAACATCTAAACAAACTTTAGGACTACTCTTTTAAGTAATTACTGTTTTCTTCAAGGAAATGTTAGTTCGCTTTGTTTGTTTTGAAGTGACAGTACCAAATTGAAACATTATCTTTTTAAAAAAGGAAAAAATTATTTCAGCTGTGATGCCTGCCTAACGCTCTCAGCAATTTCCGTGACTCTTACTGTAAAGCATTTTTTTCTCTGTGTTCACTTCTCTTGTGTTGGTTTCTGACACCCTGCGCAAGACAAGCAGCCTGACCTGACCTGTGGCAAACCAGCACTGACCACAGTGAAATGAACTAAATCCACAGTGCTGTCCAATGGAGAGATGATGAAGGGATAAGAAAGCAGAGGAAAAAAAATCCTCTATTGTTTTCATTTTATGCTGGTAGTAATTTGGGGGGTTCATCTTTCACAGTAATTGGCTAAAACTCACTCAAATGATCAAGCAAAGATAAATCTGAGAGTTGTTTTGCTTATTTGTTTAATAATGTAATCATAAGGTTAAAAAAAAGGGCAGTGATTTTGAATTTTATTACCCTGAATTATTAATTTTGTGAGCATTTAAAAAGAATAGTAGTTTGAAGATTTTTTTTTTCTAGGCATAGTACTGTGCTATGATTCCTTTTCATAATGGATTCATACAGATTTTAAAAGCATGAAGTATTTCTGATTCCCAAAGGACTCTGTCTGGAAGATGACAGCTATAAGACTGTACAGAAAACTTTATATTGTATGGGCTCTAGTAATTTTTAGCAAATGCATCTTTTTATCTGGACATTGGTTGATGCTCTGTACCTGTAATATTTAGGTATTTTACAAGCTTAACCCTTAAGCTGTCAGTGCAATTGTGTGATTCGTGCCTGCAGTCCAAGACACCCTGCATAAATCCTGCTCTGGTTACCTTTGGTGTTTCTGCTGCCACCGAATTCCACAGACCATGCTTAAAAATCTTAACTCTGTGATATACAGTTCCCAAAACATCTCTCAAAAGGCGTGAGACTGTCAGAGAAGAACAAGTGAAAGTTTTCATCTTCACAACCATCAGAGTCTTTCACTTGACCAGCAAACAGAAGAGCCGAGTGCCGTGCCCAGGCCAGCTCCCTGTGCCATCCGTGGCACACACAGCCAGATGATCTTCCATTCATTTCTTCTGGACACCACAGTCAGGGGAATGCATGGAAGTTAGGTGATTCCTTCTTTTGCTTCCCTGCTCCCTCCATTGCTCCAGAGTCCTGCATGCACAGGATTAGGCTCTTTGCTTATGTAAATTGCTGAGCTCAAAATATCCCCAGTTGTGTGTCCTCGTTACAGACTGCAGCACGCAGCATGCCGCTCCCCTGGCACAGAACAGTTTATAGCCAGTTTATTCCCTAACAGAGCAAGTGCAAATTTTATCAGGGTGATGGATTATGTCAGAAAATACATTTTCCCCATTGATTCATTGTTTCAAAGGGCCCATTATCTCTCCCGTTTTCTGTAGCATTCCCCTAAAGGTCATATCACTGTTTCTGGAACTTTTTGAGGAAAAAATAAAACTGCAATTATTTTTTTTCAGATCTGAAAAAAGAATAATTTCACAGCTGTTGGCAAGAGGTTAAGAGTGTGCCAATAGCTCCAATGATTAGCACAGGCTGCTTCTGTAGCCTTGTTTGTGGAGAGCTCGTACGCTGTCTTGCATGTTTCTCCAGTTCTCATTGCAGGGCCTGGAGCATCCAGGAAAACTCTCTGTGAGAAAAGCAGCTTGGTGTCAAAGCAGTTTTGCTGATATGATTCAGTCTGGTTCACTGCTGGCACTGATAAAGCTTTAGGTGGGTAGTAAATAATAGATCTATTTGTGCTGTGTGTGTTAGCTGCTACTACTCTTATAAGGAACACAGTCTTGCTGGCTTTTGGCTTTTTGTAATGAAGTGTGTCTTAAAAACAACTTCTCTTGTAGAAAAACTTCACTGGTCTCGATTTCAGGTGTTTAAACATTATGTGGGCTATTCATTTAAAAGGATGTCTGAATACCTGAGGGTTTAGATTATCAACAGGTCCTGTCAGGTGGGGTCTGTCGGGCATACACACAGGCATTCACACATTCAGAGCATTAAACCCCCTTAGATATAACTTCATCTCTGAACAGAGGAGCTTAAGAAAGTGGGGATGGAGAACAGCCCTGCTTAGTTGTGGCGTCAGGCTCCTCCTGCCTATGCAAGTGAGCACACAGCCCCCCAGGCCCCATGGAATCCACAGTGACCGTGCCACAGGAGGTTTAACCTATTTCTGAGCAGTCACTTGAACTGCACAGACAACATTTCTCTCTTACTGCTCCTGACATGGGTGCCTTTGCTGACTGTCTCTTCGCCGATCATCAGTGTCATTCTCCATGGCAGGTTTAAACATGAAACCAAACCCTGGTGTAAAGCAGGCACTCTCCTGAGAGGCAGATGAAGAAGCTGCCAACTGTTTGGTGCCAACTGCTGTGGGCATCAAGCCGCTCACTGTATCCTCCCCAGAAATGCAGGCATGCATTTAAAATACCCAGCCACTCTCACTGGAGACTGTATCAGTCAAACATTAGATATTCATCTTTCATTCCTGCCTATTACTAATTGATAGCAGAGGTCTTTAGCATGCATCATATCTCATTGCACATCATAGTTATAAGTAAGTTAAAAATACAAAGACCCCTTAGAACTGAGAGACTTTATAGATCTTAGGTTTACACGATGCTGCCTTTTGTACAGAAATTCCTGTTCTTCAGCTGGTTAGGTCCATGCTGTGCTCTGATTTGCACAAGTTAAATCCAGACTAATATCAGTAGCTTTAGCAGAATTAGTACAAGTTTTCTCTCATTTTCTCTATCAACATTAGTATTTTTCAAGCCTCACCATAGCAAGGGTTATCAAAGCATTTAGACAAAATCTGGGCCTCAGCAAAGATGGAGAGATGTGAGAGCAGGGGATGAGATGGGGTGAGCACTGTGCTTCCTCTCCTTCCTTCTGCACCTTGCCCCTAGCCCAGGATTGGTACTGAAGCTCTCCCTTGATGCCAAGTCTAGGGAAAGCAACCCATTCTTCAGAGCTGGAAATTACTAGTTAGTGGGGTTTCTCACTAATTTCCATTAATTAATGAACCATTTCTAATTGAGAAATTTGCAGAAAGAAAAAAAAATCTAAACTATTTGAATATCTCTTCCATTAAGCAGAACTGCAGAGAGGACTGCATGGCCAAAGTAAGCTTGAAAGCTTACTTCCAGTTTTATTACCTTCTTTCTTACCTTTCTCTGCAGAAACCCTGCAGAAAATTCACTTGAAATGCTGATCCATCTGAACTTTAAGCTGACATCTGCAGGAACTTGTTACCTGTGGTTTTGGGTCATCTTCTTGGCTGCTGAATATACTTTAACATTTTTAATGTCTTGTTTTTCTAGCCTTTTTGCACTTGCCAGATTTCATCACCTAAGAAATTGCATATAGAGGCACCATTTTTTTCTGTTATCAACCAAGAGAAAGCAGAGAAGAAAAGGAAATGAGAAGAAAAGGAAAAAAAGAGAAAGGGAAAGAAACTTGAGCAAAAGAGCAAGCACCATTATTTTTTGAGCAGGCAGCTGCTTCTAACAATTCACCTAAAGTAGTTTTCTTTTTCTCTGCAGGACTTGAATTCATTCCTCTCAAGACTTTGGTATTGATCCTCTCTCTTTTCAGAGTTCCTGACCTTCCTCCTTTGCTGTCCCAGCCCAGCTGGTATGCTTTCATACAGCTTGGTTAACTCCTCGGCACTTGCATTTGACATTTCAGCAGGGATACCCTTAACGTACTTCATCTACTCATGTGTACCAGGGCAACTGAACCAGTGAGAGATAGCCTGTAGATCTGGCTTGGTTTATTTGGTTTTTAACAGATAATGTTATCTGCTGAAATAAAAAGTCAGGTTGATTTTGTCACAACTATGAAAACCTCACAAATAAAAGTTATGATCTGTCTAGAGCTGCCATTTCTTGCTTCTCTATGTTCCACTTCTTTCTTTTTTGTTTCTTTCCTCCTCCAAAAACTTAAACAATTCAAAGTGCTTTTTGTCAACATTTTTAAAAAGTTGTATTTGCTAGATATAGAAATAATTTTTGGTGGAAATTCTCTATGAAATTTCCAAAATTTCAAATTTTCAGTTTGATGTTCAGCTCAGAGCCCAGACTCTGAAATCTCAAAGTCTTTCACAAGCTACAAGTTCTGCCCTCTTCAAAGCACGACTGGAAACTGCCTGACCCCCCTTTCACAGCCTGTTCCCATTCACTCTGTGGAAGGGACGCGTCTGCACATCCTGTGCCTCGCTGTCCCTGTCGCCATCTGAGAGCCCATCTGCCTGCCTTATGCCTCGGAGCGTGCACACGATCCCAGCGGCTGCCTGAGGACAGAGCGGCTGCCGGGCTCCCGGGGCAGCGGGACCTGGGTGTGAACCGCGCCTGCGGGAGGCACAAGGAGCTCTTGCTGGTACTCACAGATAAAAGTGACCATGGAGGAAGCCAGAGGAAATGGCCAAATGTTGTGAGACAGGGAGGACAAAGGGAAGGAGGAGGCTTGCTTTCTACAATTCACATCTTCAGTGGAATAAAGCGCAAAAAAATTGACATTGGAGTTGCTGATTCCTTCTGTGGTGAAGGGAAAGTAAGTTTAGGCCACTGTGGAAATGGCAATAGGCACTCTTTCAATGGCTGAGAAATGAGGAAAATAATCCTTTTACTTTCACACTACATGGAGAAGGAAAACATAGATGTATGTTTAACCATGGCAGAGGAAGTGAAAACAAGAGCTGTCTGTGGTGACACCACAGAGAAGAGCAGAAAACACTTGTTGAAGAGAAAAAAATCTTCAATAAAATACATTTTATATTTTATTTGTTGTGCTAGGATGTTTCTTGAACCATCATTAGTATGTTCCTCTTCCTGTACTCCACTATTCTCTCTAGGCCCATTCATTTTCTGGGTTTTTTCCCCTTCTTCTCCATTGCTCTTCATCCTCTTTCTTTGTGAGTAAGCAAGGTTATTATTAACAATCAATTTTCTTCTTGACATGTAACTGTTCAACAGTTACCTGTCAGACTTCTCCCTCCTTTGGCCAGCCCTACCTTTCCATGGACCTGGTATAATATGCTTAATACATAGTTAAATTTAGGTGATGGATCTAATGACTCAAAAGAAAATTTCAGTGTCATTTGAAGAAAATGTCACAATGAGCATTTCTCAACAGTCCCTAGGGAGCATCCACCCAATCTCAACTAGTGTGAGCTACCACCAGAAATAGTACAAGGAATTCCCTTTTTTTCCACACATCACTTTGAAATGACAGCCAAGCTGAGTAAATAAACACTAAATAAACATATAATATATATAAAAATAATATAATTAATATATTATAATAGAAATAATAATAAATCCCATCCTTACATGTCTGACAGTGAAAGTCAGTAAGAGTCACCTGTATTTGTCCGCAGAGGTGTTTGGTTTTGGTGGCATTTCTTTAGGCATTTCCTGGGTTAATTTTGGTAGATGGATTTATAAAAAGAAAATCTTTGTAAGAGGAAAGATTGTTAGAAGTATGTCTGTTAGAAGACACATTATTTTAATCCTTAGGGAAAATGCTTTTCTCCTATTTAAAAATACTTCTGCAATGCTGCCCTGGAAACATTACTGTGCACAACGGCCTCCAGCCTGCTCACTGGGGACTGAAACCTGCCCACCTGCTTTTATTACCAAACACTGATGCCAAATGAAGAAACACAATCATTTTGTAAAATCTTTTAAGTGTTAATTATTAATTCAGATTAAAAAATGTATCGTCTCAAAAAATTTCATTACTATCTTCAGCTGGACTGAGTAAGATGGCACTAGACTGACTTACACTGGCTGAAGATCAGCCTGCATGTCCCCCTAATTGATACAGGAGAGCTTACACTGCCTTATTTGAACCTGTGCCAAACACATCTCTTTCTCCACCACTTAATGTTCACAGCCCTCGATTGCTTGTCTGAGGCTTTGTGGTTAAAGGACTGAGTTTGCTGTGCCAGGTTTGATGGCTTGGGCTTTTTTGGTTTCTGAGTGTATGTATCCTTCCTGTTGTGCTTTGACATTGACATTGTGTTTTGCTTTAGCCTGAACATGTAAGAACAGACAACCTGATCTGCATGCACAATTTGTGTCACATTCCCCTCCTGAAATTAGTATTCTTCAAAACAAACCAATATGTTTGTATTGCATATAACAGGCTATCTGTGACAGCCAAAAAAATGAGTGCAGTATGCACACCATTTCAAGCTGATTATATCCATTGCCATTCAGGTCATAGCTCAGATTAATTATTGCATTTGTGTAGGATGTTCGTTAGGAGGTTTCCTGATTGTTGTTCAGAAGATTGATTACTTGTTGCATTTACCTTGTGGTTTCTGTGGGGAAAACATCTTAAAGGCTTCAACATTTACAAACATACTGAGGCCAGGCAGGGCCGCTGAGAAGTGAGGATACCTACACCTGCCACGTCAAGAAGCCGTGACATACGTCTGCATTAATACCAAGTTAGAGAGCAGAAGATGCATGAAACAAGCATTTAAAGTGCCTCAGTCCAGAGATAGTAACATAGCCTCAGGCACTGATGTACCTCCCATAATTAAAATAAGGGAAAAGAAATTAAAAAGCTTACAGGAAAATGCCGACTGGCAGGTTCCTATAGATGAGACAAATGGTTTACAAAAGAGCCCACCTGAATCCTGCCTGTAGCTGGCACACAATTTGCAAAGATCCAAGTTTTTAGGCCTTGGATCTCATCATTTGACAACAGAGTGACCCAGGCTGTGCAGGTAAATGCAATGAATTGCTAGATGTTTCTCCTAGAAATTGGCTGGTTTGAGGCAGAAGTAGGAATATGAAGCTTCCTGTGGGAAAGAACACAATGTTCCAATTAGTATCTAGATGATTTTACAGGTATTTTTAGGAACACTAGCTTTAAAGGAATTCAAAAATATGTTCAAGTCAAATTAGGAGGCATCCTTGAGCCTGGCGAAGGATAAAGGCAAGAACCACTAGATTTTCGTTTATCTCCTGTAGCTCTCCTGAAATATGTTAAATAACCAGATAGACTCACAGTTATTTCCTGACCTGCTCTTTATCTTTTTTGTCCAAACATATGAGCATATACAGCTGTTTACAACAATAAAAGTATGAGGTACTCAAAAGAAGACAAAAAGTAAAACAAACCACCAATTGTACATGCTCTAAATAGGTTTTAGAAAGTGCCTTGCAATGCAGTGCTTAAAAAATAGGAATAGGCTATAAGGCTATGTATAACTTTGCAACAGATGTGAAGTCTGTCTTCATTCATTCATATAATTCATTTTAATTAGGGGCTAATGAAGCAGAAAAAAAATCTTTAAACTTAAAAATAATCACTAGAGCCTGATAAAAGATCTTAGCTATCATTTAAGATGGCAGCATTGCCAAAGGAACTTTGTTTCCTAATTGTTTTCCTGGTGCAGCCAGTAGCAGCCCCAGTCAGAAAGGGTTTAGATTTTTCCTTTTAGTTGTTATAATGAGATAAACTGTCAAGTAGAGGGCACTAGATGCGATGATGGATGTGACACAATAGCACCAAACAGGTAGTTAACAAGTTAGTTGTGACTCGATGCTAAATCTTTGCACCCAGCAAGCAAAATGTTGTGTTGTGATACCTCTCTTAACGTGGTGATCAGTGCAAACTCTCACACTGCTCCATCCAGTAACTCAGTTGATGTTAAACTGTGACATCTTTCCCTCATCTGAAAAAAAGAATATTTTAGAAGCACCAGGTAGACTTATTTGTCAAACAGTGTAGGAGACTTACCTGCAAGAGTTGCCTAATGCTGGAGCAATGTGGTGTCAGTGAACCAGACCATCAGTTTATTTTTCAGTGGAAATGTATAAATCTTCCTTTGGGCATTTGCTGTGTCTCATACTTTTCCTTCTCTCATGCATTTAGTTTCAAAAATGGCATGTTAAGTAAAATTACTTAACATTGCAAGCTATAAAAATAAATTATGGTTTAGTTCCATTAGGAGCCCACTTCTGTTCACAAGCATACACTCTTTATAAGAGCATCTTTAGACTGTTGGGGAAAAAGGGAGAAAAATATAACTTACAAAGTTGCAATTCTGGCTGTTCTGCATAAGAAGTTCTTGTCCTGGTCTTTACCATTTGTTTTGTCATTTAGCATAATGTCTGCTAAACTAGAGGAGTGAAAGGCAATTAGGCAGTAGGGAAAATTACCTAATGGTAGCTCACTTTTTTTTAATCTAGCCCTTTTACATCCCATTTTCTTTACCCATCTTAAGACAGTGACCTTTTATTTCCTTTTGCTTTTCTTCTTGTGTGCAAAATTCCTCCAGTGCCTTCGGACTGGACACTCAATTCTTTGCCTCATACACAGCAAAATGAAGGTGTGATTTTTACATGCATGAATGTAGTTCAGCAATTTGGACTCTGTTAGTACGGATTTAAAAAAAAAAAAAATAGGGCAGGAATGCCTGCCCATGGGAAGCAGTGAATTAATTCCTTGTTTTGCTTTGCTTATGTGCATGGCTTTTGCTTTCCCTATAAACTGTCTTTATCGCAACCCACGAGTTTTCTGGCTTTTACCCTTCCAATTCTCTCCCCGGTCTTCTGCAGGGGGAGCGAGTGAGCAGCTCCATGGGGCTTGGAGGCTGGCTGGGTTAAACCACGACACATACTCAGGGCAATGACCTGAAATAATTGAGGACTAAAGAGGAAGAAAACAGTAACAAAAAGAAGTTGTCTTTTTAAACCTCAATTGGCTTTTGCATTTTTTTCCTGGTGACCTCAGTGCTTCACACCCCTCTTTTCCTGTTTCATACCATTGCCACCTCTCCGTTTCAGTTTTAGCCGGTGTTGCCGACAGTTGTCAACTAACTTGTTTCAAAATTTAGTTGTACTCTTTCCTCCCCCTGCTCCCCCCTACTCTCTTTTCAGCCTTCCTTCTTGACCAAGGACACACCCCAAAGCCCACCTGTAGAAATACGGCAGTGCCCTAGAGCTGGATTCCATGAGCGGGCATTGCCGTGGCCCTCCGGTCACTGATCTCATTTATGCAGCAGGGCATGCAGCTCACACAATCAGCTCTCAGATACAGCTGCAGTCACTTTACAGAGGCTACTTTGGGGAGCAAAGGCTCTGAGCTGTGAATAAAGAATTCACATTTAATTCTCTGGCCAGAAGGTTATCACCAGCATGCATCAGTAAATGCTGCCTATGAAAAGCACGGCCCAACCACTGCTCCTCTGTCCCTGAAACTTCCCACTTGTGCAGCAGTTACCCATTCTGGGGCACTTTGGAAAGTAAAAATCTCAGTAATGATGCCAGCATCAGTTGTGATTGGTCAAGCATCCAAAATATAATTTAGTTCACATATTTGAATATCAAAATATCCCACTTCTGAAGTATTTTTCAGAGAAAATTGATTTTGATAAAAGATACTGCAGGAGAACCTAATACATGTTAAAAGATTTAATTTCCTAATTTTTTTGTTGTCTGTTGCAGCTTTAACAAAGTCACAAGAGTTATTCCCACTTTATCCTGATTTACACAGATTTCCCATAACATTTCATTAAAGATAAGAATATAAGCACTATAGTCCAGATTGTCTATATTTTCACAGCACTGAATAGTAAATGTATATTTTTCCAGAGATTTTATTCAGTTACTGTTGATATCATTCAAGAGGCTAGAGATAATCTTCCCTCAAACTCTGGAGCAGTTTAGGAATGCTAAACTGCATTCCTAAATGCAGTTTCTCCTTTGGATACATACAGAATCTCCTTTGTATGTAACTTCTTCCATATTATGTCACGGAGGAGTGTTAAAAAGAAGAGTTTCCTCTAAAACTGAAAAAGCAACTCTACTGAAAGAAGGGAAATATGTTGTTCTTACAAGTACTTGCTTGTGTTGGATCATTGCAAAAATTAATAAGCCTTTCCCAGGCCCTTCTTACTGATTTGCTCTGCTACAGATTCAAAACCAAAATAAATCCTTTCTGCAACCTTCTCACCATTGAGTTGGCTTATAGTGCAATGGCCCTTTAAAGAATTGTTTTAAAAATACAAAGCATGAAACCACTAAGGACACTGCAGTCTCGGGTACTGCCTTTATAGATGAATAGTATATTTTCTTACAAGATCACTCTCACAAGTAATTATTATTCTTGGTATTTCACTGGTTCAAAAAAGTTTCATTTCCAAAGTCTAGCATGCACATGCATCATGAGTGCCTGTTTGGCTAATGCCATGCAGGCAGCATGCTGCAGCCTGCCCTCAAAGCAGCAGTTCTATTTGCAGAACATTCTATTTGTAACTTAATTAAACTCACTTGGTGAATTATTTTAAATGTCATAATTCATAATTGGTGTTTGGCACTTTTTTAATGCAGATATATTATGGAATAATTAATTTTACATCAAGTTAAGTCCGGTAATAAAATGAGTCCAAACAATGAAACACAGTGGGAGATCAGTCCTCATCTGAGATGATTAGAGGAGCAGAGTGTTTGTTGCAATGTCATTTTTTTAACCTTTACAATTATTCATCATTAAGAGACTGATTTTATTCAGTGTCCCACATCAACGACAGTGTGTCCCTTCATTATTTTTTCTAGCAGTGTGAGAGAATTTTGTCTTATAAGCTCTTGCTGCTGTTTACATAATGGGAGCATCTAGGAGCAAGTCTGCTTCAATTTAAATCAGTGCAAGATTCCCACAGTCTTCAGTGGGAGTTAAGAGTGACACACAAAGGATTTGTCCATCACAAATGCCAGAGTAACAGCACCAAATACATATAGGTATATATGTATATATTTCCTTCTTATACTTCTGCTGCTTCCTGAAGTTTTCCCACTTGGATTTACTCAAGACTGTAAGATGTGGCTGTTTTGCATCCCCTTCTCCAAGGCACAGCACCAAGCAAACACCTGAGCTTTGCTAAGACCAGCACATGCTTGACAGCTTGTCATTGTTATAGTGACAAAAGAGCAGCTGGCCATCAACAAAATAATAAAACTGACAATGAGAGATATTAAAATGCTGTCAAGATGGGCAATGCCTCCAGGCAGAGGTTGTCTTCACCCCTGTTTGGACAATGGCTCTCAGCAAGCTGTGGGCTTGCACCACTCCATGACATGCCACTGCAATAGCAACATGTAAACAAGCAGTAATAATTAAGACATTCAACAGAATGACATCCAGCAGAGAGCTTTTTTCTCTACTTAGCTTCAACCATTGTATAAACCTTGTTCATGTAACTGAACTATAAACATTTACACAGACCCATGGTATTTGACACAGTTCTGCACCTTGGACCACTGCGTAAGCTGAAAATCAGCTCCTCAGCTGCAAATAACAAGCAGGGTGACAAACACTGAGTTTAGACTCTTTGACATCTATGATTTTTAATGGAAAATATGGACTATCCAGTGCATAATCAGCATTTTAACACCATTAGTATATCACTTATGCCAAACTCTTCTGCAGGCTGGTAAGACTCATTATTGTACAAAAGCTAGTCAGAGCCTCAGCAAATCTGCCTTTTCAGTCTAATCTGTTGTAGCCATCATCATCCCATGCCTACCTTCACTCTGCTAGCCTAGACTCAACTAATAAAGCCAGGCAGTTGTAGGTGTAGGTATTAAAAAAAACAAACCAAAACAAAATCCCATTTTTGATGGTGACTGACAAACACAGAGCATCTTAAATGAAGGTGTCCTGAAGGACTTAGAGCCTGCAGTGTAATTTAATTAAGATATCAAAGTGATAGCATTATATCATCTATGACAGCTATTCTATTATAAAGCATTTCTTTAATTAACAAAGGCAGTAGCTGAGAAGGCAAGCACTGGTATGAAACACACTTGCCTTACACTCCGAGAAACACAATTACTCTTCAGACTTCCTTGAGTCACACTTGTTTTACTGCCTTTTTATTTGCCTTCAGGTGGGGCTGCGGCCCCCATTCCCCAGTTTCATGGACTCCCCACAGCCCCAGGATGCCACAGGGATCTCATCCTAAGCCCTGCCACATCTGAAAGGTCCAGGAGCAGAGCAATGACTTTCAGTTTTCCCTCAGTCAAAAACTGCCTCCTCATTTTCCTCCACTGACACTGGGGAGAGCAGCTGATGGCAAAGCAGGGCAGCTTCAGAGAAGCGCAGTGTATGCGGAGTTAAAGCTGCTGGGAAGCGACAGGATGATCTGGGACTTCATGAGCACTGGGATACCTCCCGGAGCTTTTATTCCATTGCTATTCAGGTTTTATTCAGTAAGAACATCTGTTGGTTTCAGCAAATTCATGTCTAGGAATTAAATTAATTGAATCTCAGGATAGAATTTGCCTCATTGAAAGGAACTTCTGAGAATTTAAATAAACTATAAAGTCCTAATAAAGTATTTTCTATGGCATAGGGTTGTTTTATAACTACTTAAATATCCCTTCATATATTCAACACACAGTTCTAAATGGTTTTCTTATGTGCCTGCAGATTTTAAAAAAAAGGTCAGAAGTTTCTATTTTTGAGCATCATATCTAAAATTTTGGCATCAGCCAAGTCCAGACACCTGCAAGTATGCAGGCAGTTTCTCCAGGCTTTGGGGGTTACAGGACCCCACAAGAAAATGCTAAGTCAGAGTTAAAGCTATTTGGAAGCTTTTACATAAATATATATATAGTTGTGATTCTAAGTTTCTCTTCTATCCACAAAATAATGATTACAAAATTAAGCCTAGAAAAGCAGTCTAAGAAATATGAAGGAACTTGGAAAGGAACTTGAGTAGGCATAATATCAGATGGAGGAATTGATTTTATGATTAAAAGCTAGTCAGTACTGTGTTGCAGAATATAGACAGATGAGTAGAGAGATATGGAGTCACCAATGTTTGCAAGGAGATGAGAGGTAAACAGCAGATTTTTTTCTTTAATAGCTCCTATGACAAAGACAAGTATCTCTCCAGCTTCTTGAATAAATTACATTAATACATAATTTCCATAACCTTACTGTGTCACTATGAGTTATTAAAATCAAAAATACCTTAACAGGCTTGCTTTTTTCTTATATATATTTTAATTTTTGGCCAGCTTTTTGAATTTGCATATGCCCACAAAATATTAATAACTAGTGCATTCAAGTGCTATATAACAATTCACAAAATAATCTCAAATCCATTTAAAGTTATTTACAGCCTTATGTTCGCTTCCATTATAAGCTGGAACTTATAGTTATTTTCCATTGATCTCACTGCAGCACTTTCAGTAAATGCCCAGTGAAAAATTAGGAGAAATGAAAATTTAAAAAATCCAAGGGCATATCTTTTGAAGTTGCTTTTTTCTTTTTTACTTTTGCATTATCATATCACAGATGGCCATGTGGAACAGGGTGATTTTGTATGCTGTCTAAAGACATTGTTATAAGCAGAGCTATGCCACTTCTTATCCGTAAAACACTTTCTTGGGGCCTGAAAATACTCAGATGCTATATGCAAAGGGTTTTTTATATTAAAAAATGTAAATGCTGCATACCTTTAAAGAAAGGGGCATATGGCTGTGGTTCATAGCATAGTACAGCCTTAAACTGTCTGTCAGATGAGAGAATACCTCACCTTCTCTGAGGTGTTTTATTTTTGCACCCTTACAAGTACTGACTCATTTTATAAACAGATACTTTTCATTGCAGTAAGTGCACTTCATACAGCTCCTCTCATACAAACTGGAACCTAAAATTCCATTTAAAGATAAATGCTGAGCAGCACTAGTTTGTTTAAATTACAAAGTCCCTGTAGGAACACATGGAGGCATATCTATCACATCCATCCCTTTCTGGCTTCAGATGCTGCCTTGCCCAGCTGCCATCTGACATCAGAAGCACATCCAGGTGCCGGGAGGGGCTGTCACTGTTGTGCCCCTCACAGAGGCAGCAAAGGTGGAGCTGGGCTGTCCCAGGACACTCCTGTCCCTCAGCCGCCCTGACCTCTGGGCTGCTCAGCCAGGACACGAGGCTGCTGCAAGTGACACCTTTTCCGGGTCTTAAAATTAAAAGCTAAACACAGTTAAGAGGGAAAAATGGTTTTACCTCAGTATTTATTTAAGGATCTTCAGGTGCCCCAAAATGCACCCTGAAGTACGCCCCAAAATGCCCACCAAAAAAATGGCCACACCCGATGTGATGTGTATATATGCCTTGCGAAATTAGCACATCTATCAAAGATTCCCCAATGAGGGACTCGGGTGAGACCCCTCATCCGAAGAACCTTCCCCCTGGATGGGCCTGGCTTTGTTTACAGAATGTGTTCTGGAGAGGACCTTGGTGTCTGGGGTTTCCAGAATGTTTGGTCTCTTGGCTTGATGGGATATTGGGTCTACGGGAAGTTATAAAACTTAAAGAATTATAACTATGTGGGCTAAAAGCACTAAGAATACATAAAAGCTATATAAAAGAGTGTATAAAAGGGGTATAAAAGAAAAAGCAAAAAGTCATCGTGGCACCACAAAGTTTTTACCTTTCTTGTACCTGCTGCAAGAAACAGAGTCTGTTGGAAAGTAGTTGTACAGTCAACCATCAAGTCATTAAACAGCATTTTTGCTCAAAATTAGTTGAGCAACTAGACAGGCTAAGAGAATGTAATTTTTCACATTTCAAATGGCAGCAGTTAATTGCATTACTCTGTCCAAGGTGTTTCTCTTTATCACATCTTCTATAAGACGTGGGATGGCTAGAACTGATAGGGAACATAATATGCTGTAATTTATTACTTCCCAGGGTGGTACAGTGGAAAGAAGCATACTTAGAGCTTCTCTTATCAGCTTGCTCTGTAATAGATTGAAATGTATTAGGATAAAAGGAAATCCTGTCCTTACACTTTACCTTCAGGCATCCCAGCAGGCAATTGTAGAAAGTCTATTTTTACCACTACAGAAAAATTATATTCAGTCTCTTCCTGTGAGAAACTCCTCCACCTAATGCTTACCAAAAGTCAAATACTTTTTAGGTTATATTCATTCTACAGTGTTCATGAGTTACAGTTGTCTTGTCTAGCATACACATACAGATTTACTCTCTGTAGGGGGTTAATAGCACAGAAAAAGAATTGGCAGAACAACATCCCCACAGGCAAGCAGCATTGAAAAGCCAAGCACCACAACATGGCCCAGGTCTTACTAACAAGGCTGCCTGAGTTAGCCCAAGTCATGTGCCAGTGACTGCTCCTGGTTACAGTGGAGGCATGCAGAGGTTCAAAGGGAAACCCCAGCTTGCAGAAGTCTTGCCACAGCTCTCATAGGGAAAGAAGCCTCTTCGTCTCCACATTTGAATTACTTTATTATCAGCCCAGGAAGCAAGTTCACCTCAGTTCAAAGGAGTTGCTTACATGCTACACATCTGATGAGTTAATTAAAAGTGTTACATACCTTATCATAAGCTTTTCTTGCACTTGGAGATGCTCTTGCTTTACTTCAGGTGCAAGATTCACATTCGTGCTTGGCAGGTACTCTGTGTCATTTGGGACAGTACCTGAGGCTATGAAGTCTGGACTGGTTTTATCCCCATTGCTCTGAGGTGCCCACCTGAGGCAGCCGCAGGGGTTGTGCAGGCATTACACCCCTGCCCTCTGCATGGGACAGGAGCAGCTGCTTTCCTTCCCCTTGTAGCATCACTGCCCCCCAGCCAGCTGGGCTTCTCCATATTCACCTACAATGAAATAAGTTTTTAAAACAACTGGTTGTTAGGAGGCAAGGTAAGCACATACCATACCTGAAGTGTAAATTTGCGGACAGCAGCATTAATGACTTTAGGAAGTTTATTCTGTATATTTTTCAGAGCTGTGTGGTTATTTTTTATTATGGACATATGTAATAAAGGAAATTACATAACATTTTCCAGCACAGAACTGAACAAATTACCAGTTTATCGCAAAGCTTGCAACCCTTCCTCAAAAGATAATATGTGGGGGGTTTTTTGATTGAATTACTTATATTGGTGCAATATCCTAATGTGGATTTGATGAGCGACTTCATTCTTTTTCAAAGCACTATGTGCTCTAATTTGAATTTGGAGAGACATTCACAATTCATTGTGAACACCAATAAGACATCCTTTCACTGTATAATAAAATTCAACATTCAAATTTGTTTCTATAACAATTCCACATTATGTAGGTATACACTGTGACTCATTAAAAATACTTATTTTATCATCCTGACAAACACAAATGAAGGGAAAACAATGTGGCCCACCTTTTAAGAGAAATGAGTCGAAATTGGATTTCACTTACAACTGTCATTACTCTTTATGTTCCTTTTCATTCTTCCCTTAAGTGGTTCACATACATGCAAGGGTCCTCTAAACCTGGGAATTCTGTAACAAAAAACTTATCAAATTCAACAGAAATGAGTGCAGATTCTGTAGCAATAATAAGACTGAGGGGTTTTTATATATATTAAGAGCAGTGTTTCTGCATAATATCAGCAATTCTAATTGTGGTGTTTGACATTCAGTGTTAATCCATCAGCTCTAAAAGTTATTAAAATGGCAGTGGATGTATTAGTAGGTCTGAAATTGTCAAAAATAATACTGACATTAATAATCAGAAATAAAATTACAGTTATTGTAGAAATACAATTTTGCATGAGATCCACGAGCACAGAATCAATAACACTCCGGAGCAGGATGAACAGTGCCTACAGATGCAGACAGTCCCAAAAGCACAGATGAGACATCCTCAACAAGAAAAGGATTTCTTCTGTCTCTTTAGTCCCTTTTATTTGTTGTTTGGCTCTGCAGTTTCTTTTCTCTGTGGCATTAGCCATAGAATTAATAAAAAGACAAAAAAAATTCTCTTTGAATAAAACGCCTGTGAGACAAAGGAAAAGGGTCTGGCTCAGCCACCACTTGTCTGAGTAATAATTACTTCACCTCTTTGTCTGATCTCCCCCACCTGTAACTTTGTGGGCAGCTGAATACACCTGCTTGTAAGACATCTGGAGATTTAGAGCTAAAAAGTAATATGCAAAACAGAACATAAACATGCAATATTGCATAAACGTGGATTGAAAGGTTTTTTTACAGCTTTAAGTGACCTGGTTTTGCTATCCATATCCGTAGCTACTACACTACATCCTATTCAAACTGGTGTGAAGCATGTAAAATGAAGGAGTGTCAGAGCTGGGGAAGGCAGCCTGCCTTGGCTTAGCAAAGCTGTCTAATTTCAATGATAACAAAGTAAAAGTTAGTCCAGCTTAGGGAAATTACCTGGTTATTGAATGGCACTCAGCATTTCTCTTATTGGGGTGATTAGTAAAACATCAGCTTACTGTTTTGTTAATGCTCTAGTGAATGTACACATTATTTAGAGTAGGTTGTACAGGTATTTGATTAGACCATCTGTTCGAAGATTACTTCTTTAGGAAGAAATGAAATGAAATTGAAGATAACTTTTTTCTACCTATGTTTTGCATTACATTTGATGAGAGTTATTTAACTATTGCTACTACTTAGGAATCCTCTTTAGCAATCTCAAAAGTCTCCCACAGAGGAAGCAGGAATCACCCCAGGAAAACTATTAAAGCTGACAGTGGTTTGTCACAGGGAGCCATTAATGAATACCATGGGGGATTTGATATCCTTCTGCTCATTGTCTTGCCATAATTCATAGTCAATGTCCCACAGATTTTGCAGAATGCCTATCTGTGTAGCTGCACATCTAGGCAAGCAAATAGCATCTTTTAAGTTGGTGGAAATTACAAGTGAGAAATAAATGATAAGATCTTGTTTCTGAGGGTGCATACTTAAACAAGGACTCTGTCTTTACAAAGCTAGGTAAGGTTTGGGATTTGGTTTTGTTAGTTTCCCTTTTAACTTCCTAGCACAGGAGTTGTGCATTTCTATGCATGAAAACAGTTTTGTATAAACTTCTTGTCCATCAGAATAGCTTGGTACTGTGCCTTTGGCTAATCTCCACTAACACAGTCGGCCAGTATTCAGAGTAAAACATAAAACCTATAATCACAATGTCATTACATGACATACCTTCCATCACACTGCTGTGCTTCCCAGGTGTAGCATATTCTACAGTTCCACTTTCAGCAAAGAATAAAATTATCAGATGAAGCAAATGAAAAATATAAAGCATGCTCACACAGATGTGTAAACACAGAGGACATAAAATACTGCCAGTAGAAAAAACAGAATTCTTCACACCTGAATTTAGATTGTAGAGATTGCAACAGCAATACCTGCAGTGCAGGCTGGGGTAAGCATTTGCAGGTGCTATGTTTACAGCTGTCAGAAAGGAAATAATCTGAATTTGTTGTCCTAAATCCTGCTGCTCTTTGTAAGAATAAAATTGTAATGATGCCTTGGGGGGACATATGTAGTGAAATTCATTTTGTTGGGACAGAAGTGGTTGTGTCTAAGTCCAACACACATGTACTACCCTGAGTAGTCTTTTCCAACATAAATAACACTTGCACATGCAAGTAGCTCTTTTTGTACATAAGTGACCTTTTAACAGATAAGCATGAGTACAACAACACAGGCATAATTTAGCTCTTTGTTCACTATTTAGGGTGCATTTTCATGTTGCTCTTAAGCCAGTCAGTCTATCTGCACTGCTTCACTTCCTTCCCAGCTGTTGCATCCCTTCTGGCAGTACCAGTCCTCATCTGGCCAAGCAGTGCATCAGAACAGAGACTTGACTCAGTAAAAAACTTTAGACTGGGGGAAAACAAGTACTTGTTTTCCAGGCACATGCAGCTCACCAATACAGCAGCATAATTTCTAGGCATGAAAGTGGGATCTCTCAAAGTTGCAGGAAATTTGTGCTTAGAGAGAAGCAGCCAGCTCAGAGACCATCAGCTCCCCAGCAGAATGGCAGGGACAGGCAAACAGAGAGAGGGCTGAGCAAGCAGCACATTGCTACATACCAGGCTAATGCTCACTTGAGGCAGGACTAAGCCCATGGCAAAGGTGCCATCCTCAAGGAAAGAGATCCACTGGAAGTTGCTGGACCAGAAAAGTAGCACAACAGGGTTTCTTAAATTGTTTTCCAATTTTTTCAAGGCACCCGTTCAAACCCAGAAGAGTTATGTCTGTGCTGTTTTAAAGAGTAGCCTTGTTTTAATTTAGCGCAAAATTACTTCTAGTGACTGGAAGCTTTTGGTCTGTTTTGCTGTGCTTAGGGAGAGAGCAGCAGGTGAATGGCTGGGAGCCCTTTGGGCCTGTCTGCATACATGTGCACCCCACCCTTAGCACTGTGGCCTCAAAACCAGCCCTTTGAAATGACATGATACACTGCTTTGTAACCATCATTTGAGCTTCACTGAATCGTAAAATTCCAAACTTATTAAACACTAATTATAACGCATATTACTTGCCATGTTGTTCCATCAGCCAAGCCTAACATGAAACTTAACCTATTATATGAACTGCACACAGAAGTGCTGAAATTGTTTTTACATCATTCTAGAGGGACATTAGCATTTCAGACTTCTGCTACCTCGTTTGAGCCTGCATAGAAGTCAGTAATATCAGGGTTAAGTGGATGGTTTTTTTTTAATTCTTCCTATTATCTGCTTTATAGTCACTCTATAATAATGCAGACTTTTCTTATTACTGCATACTTAAATACAGTAGAAGTAGACAAAAAAAGCTTTGCTTGTTTAGAATAACAATGTTTGTTGTTTTGCACTTTACAGTTTTGTATGTGCTTATGTAAAACACTTTTCAAGTTTAAATCTAATGCAGCAGTTCTTCTCTAAGTATTTGGATGCTGTAGAATAGCTGTGTGCCATAAAAAAAGCTATGACAGTCTGCTTTGGTGGACACTCAAACAGTTAATAAAGTGATGTTAATGAGCTACCTAGCATTTTAGAAAACTTCTGGATTGAAAAATACCAGTGCTAAGAGAAAAAAGAATAAGGAGCTTTGTACATCCTTCACAATAAGTAAATAATGTATTCAGCATTATCATTAAGCTACTTATGTGGCAATTCAACAATGGAGAGTTTTAGTCCAAATCTGTCATGGACAGAAGACTTTTGAACTGCAGTATAAATCCATCCTGTAACATCCAACATCTTACCATAATAAGATATAACTAACCAGCAACAGCTTGGTGAAAAAAGTTTTCACTGTAATTCCTTTTAAACTATATACACAAAAATCATGGTTCTGTCCTTTAATGGCAAGATCCAGAGCCACGTAGTTTTCATTTAAGTCACTACAACACCGTACACTTATTTTCCATTAACTTCAGGGGGTTTGTGTTTCTATACTGCTCACTTCTAACCTCACATGGCATTTGGTACATACATAACTTTTTTAGGGCTGTGATAAATGCTCTACATAAAGAGCTGTCCCAGTAAGGTGCATTTACTGAAATGAGCACAGGATAGGATTGCACTGAACACTGTTGCAGCTCATCATTGCTCTGTTCTGCTCACTTCATTAGATTTACACAAAAATCAGGTAGAACTCTGTGTCCTGTACCTGGAGGTACTCAATGGCTGGGACTTGCAGCATCAATACTTTGCACAAGCTTCCATAGATATTCTCCAGAGCTGTCACCAGGAGGACAAGGAAACCCTTGCCACAGGAGTGGGGCCATAGCTCCATCTTCTGTCCCTTTCTTGGGAACCAGTTTGACATCTAAGAACAAGCTTTTGCAGAAGCCACAGCCATTAGAACCCACCTGCCTCCAGCACTATTACAAGGCACATTTCTTCACTTTGCTCATGGGCAATAAAAATGCAGAACTAGTTGCATTTACACACTCAGTTGTGTTATGTATGAGAAAAGGCCCTCCTGCCACTCTCACACACTGAGAGGAGCACCAGCCCAGCACAGCTCACAGCAACCACTGTGCCCTGCATGGGAGGGTTGGGAGCCCACCCAGATTGCAGTGTTCCACTTACCTCACACCAAGAGTCTTACAGGAATTTTTGCTAACACAGAAAATTTCCATGCTCCCATGACTTGGTATCTCATGACCTGATTTCATACTCAGCTAGTATAAAGAGCTCCACTCTACATACCACCCTAGGGCCAGCAGGGAAGCTTTGCATTTCTGCTACGGCCATCCCCTCACTCCCTGCATGCCCCTCAGTAAGTGCCAGGGAACAGCAGGGGAAGATGTCCCATCAGAGACCCACCTCAGCACCATCCCACACAGCCAGAGCACAGCTGGGGGACACTGACATGCCATCAGGAGTGCCAGATACAACAAGTGAGCAAATCAGGGTCATCGAGGGAGCCCCCTCAGGAGGAGAGAAGAATCCAGGGCTGCGACACAAACCTAAGGTGGAGAAAGGACCAGGCAGAGACCTCAGCCTGAGTTTAAATAGGGTCTGGCCTGGGGCCCAGGTGGGGCTGGTCAGGGATCTCAAGCCCTGCTCCCAGGTGGGGCTAGCCAGAGACATTAAGGCCTGCAGAGGTCTTCTATGCTATCAAAACCTGTTTCTCAGACTTTTTGCTATGCACAGATTTCTTTTTTGGACCTAAACTCTGAACACAATCATTTATAACTACAAAGGAACAAAAAAAAAACAACAAAAAGAAAATTTTTTGTGTTTCCAGCACCCTGATTCCTCCTGTCCCCACCAGGATGATTTAATTTCTCAGATTTTGATGCTCACATTCCCTTCATGATCACTGATACCATCTGTTCGTGATAATGGACCAACTTTCCTTTGTGCTGGATTTCCCTTGCCCAGGGAGGGTACCCGTCAGCTGTAGTGTTTGAGACTTCTCCTTCTTTCTACCTTCCCATTCTAATGGGTTCCCATTCTAATTCATGGATAGTCCAAAATAATCAGAAAGTGAGCAAGATGAGAGCTGTATCAGAAGACAAAATCTAAGGCAGAGACACCTCAAGCTGTTGTTACTGACAGCATAAGCTATTCCCAGTTGAGCACACCCCCTGTATCTCCTGCACAACTTCCTTGCCAGAGCTCCTGCAGGGCAGCAGGATGGCTGGAAAACTGGCTCAGACAAAAATGCACTGATGTGAGCTGGGCATGCTGCTGGAGATGGATACCCTCTGCTGCCTTGTCCAAGGAGTGCTCTCATGGGTGGGCTGTTTTACCCAGGACGAGTGCCCCTGTGCTGAGAGAAGGGGATACTGCTCCCCCTGGGATTTCAGTATCTTAAATCCAGGTGTGCATCTGGTGTAAAACAAACTCAGGTTTTCTTGGAACATTTGCCATATTGTTCAGCCAGAGCTCAGTACAGTGGGGGTCCAGCATCAGGCATGTCATGACTCTGCAAAAGCTATAAATAGGAAAGTGATTGTTTTGCCAGATACCTGCTGATGCAAGAGGAAAACACCAACACTGAGCTTCTGAAATAACAAAACCACACCACGGTCAGTGCCAGTAGATCTGCCATAAGGTTATGCCAGAATGATCATGTAGCCAGAGTTACATCAGCATGGTTGCCAAGTCAGAGATAGTTTCAGTAGCAGAAAGATACCAGTGAGGAAAAGAAGGATTTTCACTCCCTGAATGTGGGTGGAAATATTTCAGAGGAAACAAAACTCCATTTGCCGCATAAAGTAAATTGAAAATAATTTTCAAAAAGTAACTAAAGTTACTAAAAAGAGAGAATGTTTGCTAGGAATTGAATGCCTTTGGCAAATGCACCAATGCATTTGGTGCTGCAAATATTAAAATGTTTTCCTATGCAACATTTTCAATCCATAGTATTGAAAAGATGCAGTAATCTGAGAACTACTCTGCATGCCAGGAATACCTTCACATGATCTACCAAAAGGCTTTGCAAGAAACAGTACAGTATAATCAGGGATTACAGAGTTCATCATTCAAAAGCATTTCTCCCTAATTCTGCATCTATATGTAAATTTGGTATAGGATTCCAAACCTCATGGAGGTGTTGTCATAAAGAATAATTAGCTAGGTTTGTCTGCCACACGGCAAAGTGCCAGATCTTTAGAAGCTTAAATATCTTTTTTAAATCTGAATTACAAGGGCTTTCTTGCATCAAGTTTGTTGCAGGATCAGGACCATTATCTGCAATGCACTTTCAAGCTTAAAAGTGCACAAAGTTGTTAAGCATTATTGTCTATTTTTGGCCAGTCACATCCTCCCTGGTTTAATCTTTTTAAGTCTCCCCAGAAGGTATTGATTTAAACATGCTTTTATTTTCTTTTTTGCTCATTTTGAAGAATGTGCATTCTTCAGCCTGCAGCTCAGAGTTCAAAGTGCTAGTCTGGGCATTCAGATGCCTCTCGCTTGGGAGCTCTTGAAAGAGCATCAAATCTTCCACTCAGATTTTAGCACTTTTTCTTTCTTAACTTAAATCACTTCAACTTAAAATGCTGTCACTGCAGTGATGAAAGGCTATTGATGGTAAAATGTTCTTGTCTACAGCCATTCCTGTCGTCATCACAACAATAATTCTGCAGACATTGACCGAGATGCTCTCAAACCAGCTAATGGATGTAGTGGCTTTGATAACATCCATTATCATGCAACAGACCCTGGGCCTTGCCAATCCTCCACCTCACTGACTGTTTGCCCTTAGCAGGACAACACCTAATAAGTAGTATCTCACAATTAATGGTTTCATAATCTGGCTCTGTCATGGTAAACAAGTAATTCCTGGTTAGAAACCACATGCAAAATGTAAGCATTAGGGCAATTGCTGCTGTTAGCTATTACTGTCTAATTAATCATCTACAATGTACAGCATGGCACCAATTGTAATGATCTTTTGAAAAGGAAAACAGAAATACTCTAGTCCAAAAGCATGATTGAGTGCAGTAATTTACCACACAGCCACACTCCAAACATGAGTGAGGCTGTATTTATTTCTTGTCTTGTGCATCTGAGCTAATTACCTTGTGGCAGTGGTATAAAATTCAGTTGCAGTGACTCACTTCTTGAAAATTTATTATGGTTCTTCTTAAAATTTTGGCCAGCTTGACCTCAGCAGCCTTCACCAGTTTGAAAATGCAAGTTATAATCCTCTGTAGGGATTTAGCCAGGTGTCCATTACAGCATGTAATCTGTGATACAGCTTCCAATATTCACACTACAGAGGAGTTAAGCCCCTGTGTCTTTGTTCCTGAGTGAAAGAGTCCATGAGGTCTTAATGTGGACAGAGAACACATCGAAAGAACCAACATCTTCAGTCAGACCCTAAGCCTGTGTGGAGACCACTGAGGAGCTGTACAGGTGAGAGACCAGAGGCTTCACCTGAGCAGCAGCAGCACTCAAACTTCAGCCCTTGAACAGCAGCTGCAGCACTGTTGCTGCTCCCCTGCTGACATTCAAAGGTCACACTACTGCTGGACCTCTGGTTTTGACCTAAATCCTCAGCATAGGGTCACTGAGCTGTTCCTGGAGAGACTTTTGGTAGGACACATTGCTACCCAGGGGGAGCAAGGCCAGACTGGCGCCCCGTCCCAGCCAAGGACACTTGCAGAGCGCCTCCAGCAACACTATAAATCTTTGAGCTGGCTGGCACAAAGAGACATTGCTGTGTGCTGAAACAAACTAAATCCAGCTAATTGAGGGGAAACCTTACTGGGACCAGCCAGCCCTACTCAGGAGCTTCTCAGGTAACTCTGCTTTTTCCAGCCAGGACAGAATGTGACCAAGTGGTGATACAGCCACATGCCCTCACTGTGCCTGCAAATCGGGTACCTCCTCCTAAAGCCAACACTTAGACTATGGCAGTAGTTTCAGTAATATTTTCAATTCCATGAACAGCCAAAACCAAAATAAATAGCGGTTTAATTTGCCTGCCTGCAAGGAGCTATTTAATATCAATCTCCCATTACTATACAGAAAAATAGTGGGTTTCTTTTAGATGGTCATGGTTGTGGTGTTGGGAAAGACTCAGCTACCTTTTATGCTAATTGGAAGTAAAGTGTTTAGAAGTATTTATCAGTATTTAATTATTTAGAACTCTCCTAATGGCTTAAATGTAATTTTGCAAAGTTATAAATATTTTCCACCTTGTCCTACTGAAGAGCTGCTCCTTGGAAGGCTTAAATGAAGATCTATTTCTGGCTGCCTGCTAGTCACAAAACTACTTAGAGATGCTAATACTCTGGTCCTTCAGATGGCTCCAACACAGACTGAGCTTAGTTTTCACAAACTGGGCAAAGTTTGTCTTTATTGTATTCATTTTACTGAGAAAAAAGTCTTAAAGAGGATTGTCATAGAGATCAAGACATTAAAATATGTAACTAATCCCAGTTAAATTAATTGTTTTCGTAATAACATGTACTGAGGGACAGTCGTGTAGAGTAAGACCCTTTTAGACTGTTTTGGTAATGTAAGTATAACTTACCATGCAAATTACATTCAAGATTAATTAGAAGCAGTTGAAAGCCAAGTTGCTGGTAGAGAAAATGGGAACCTGATTCCAACCCTCTGAAGCAATAATTATGTTAAATATTTCAAAATTACATCAGCAATTGCCATGTCAGTAGACAGAGGGGAATTTACATAAACTTTTAATTTCTCTCCTCCTCCTGTTAGAATTCAGGACTTGTGTTTTATTGGCTTATAATTACCTTAGATATTTTTTCTCCTAATTTTCTTTTTCAAGTACTTGAAATCCACACAGGTTATTTTGGTGTCATCACATCATTCACCTCTTGAAAGAGAACTCTTTTACTTTAATAAAATTAAAAGAATAATTCAGTTTATTGGGGAGGATATGCGTGAAGCTTTTATTAGGATTCTCATTTGCAGTGATGTCCTTACCCCAGTGTGGCAGGTTGTGGCACCGCTGTTACGCCTGGTAAGAGTTTCAGGTGCAGGACAGGAGAGCACAGTGATTCTGACCTATTTCTCACAATACTCTGCCATTAACTGGGTCTCATCTTTCCCTAAAAAGCTTTGTGCACAGAGTTGTAGACTGCATTTCAGTTGCAAGCGATGCCTTTCCCTGGTCTTAAAATTAAGAGTTAAACACGGTTAAGAGGGAAAAATGGTTTTACCTCAGTTTTTGTTCAAGGATCCTCAGGTGTGCCGAAATGCACATTGAAATGCACCTCGAAATGCCCACCAAAGAAAATGGCCACCCACAATGTGATGTGTGTGCAATTATATGCCTTGCAAAATTAGCACATCTAGCAAAGATTCCACAATGAGGGACTCAGGTGAGACCCATCATCCGAGGAACCCTCCCCCTGGATGGGCCTGTCTTTGTTTACAGAATGTGTTCTGGAGAGGCCCTCGGTGTCTGGGGTTTCCAGAATGTTTGGTCTCTTGGCTTAATGGAATATTTGGTCTAAGGGAAGTTATCAAACTTAAAGAATTATAACTATGTGGGCTAAAAGCACTAAGAATACATAAAAGCTATATAAAAGAGAGTATAAAAGGGGTATAAAACAAAAGCAAAAAATCATCATGGCATCACAAGCAAGGGCTACCAGCTCTCAATGCCTTACTGCATTCACATTAGCTTGTGGGGTGTTTCTGAGCCCCTCTCCCAGTTATTCTGATTCTGTTGGCACCTCAGCTTTTGCTAAAATGCAAAAGATAAAAGGCAAAGGGAGTGAAATAAATCAACTAATATCCAGAAAGAAACACTACATCCCCATACAACCTGGGTTACCTGCTGGAAGTCATAAAACATGCTTCCTCCAGCATCCAGGGACTAACGGATCAGAGCGGCTTTAGCGTTTAGCACGAACAATCACACCAGACTCAGTGGCTGCTTGTGGAGCAGGGAGCCAAAGCCATCCCTCAGCAGTGCTTAATGTGCCTGTCTGGCTACACAGGAGCATTCATTTGCTGGGTTTTGGTACCTGTGACTTCCCAGTGTAGCTGCTTTTGCCAAAGCAAAGGCAGAAGCATGAAGCATATAGGTTAGAGGCACAGGTACAAGTGACCAGATCTTTCTGGGCAACCTCAGACAGGTGTGACTTATGCAATCTGAGCATTTTCTGATAAACTGATGTATACATTTTGCCCGGGTCTGGAACCTTACAGATTTCACAAAATGTATATTTTCCCTGAGGAAAATAGGCCTGTGTAAGCTAGCAAATTCTGGCATTTGTATCTGATATATTAAATGGAGCTTAAATATTAAAAAATTCTGTGTTTTCTCTCTTCTGCTTGAAACTTACTTTTTATTTTCATTGTTTTTTTCAAAAGGAAGGCATAGAAATAGCAAGCATGAGCTTGAAATCAGAGCTGTAACAGACTTATTATAGACAATATTTTGCAGAGTATTTCCAGTTACAGCTGCAGGCTTTGAAGCTGTCAGTGTAACAAGCAGCATGCTGGTTCTCAAATAACCCTTTTCGCTGTCTTGTAGGGTTTTTTTGCTAACTTCCAGTCCCAGTGAATCATTGTCAGTTTTAGCATTCAGCTGTATTAACAAGTAAGACAGAGAGAGAAAATAGTATTTCCCAGCCCAGGTGAGAGAAAGTTGCCAGTGGGGAGGTCAAAGTGAGTGCAGAAGTTCTTTTACTTGTGTTTTGTGGGAGTATGTCAAGGAGCAGAGCAGTGGCCAAGGTGGAAACTTGTGTTTGAAACCCGTTTTCCACACTGGATGGCACTGAGTCGCTTCATTGCCCTCAGGCTTTGAGATGGAGAGAAGTAGAACTGCAATTATAAGAAAAGAAAAGGTTGATCATCATACCAGGGCTTGTTCTCTTTTCAGGGTAGGTGCGGGGAACTCTGATTAATGACAATAACAGCTACATTTATGACCTCATCGAGCTCTGCTGGGTATAGGCATGTGCATATTTTTCCCCAGCAGCTGACTATCAGTGAACACAGGCTTCTCCCACAATCTCTATGTCATGCAGAGGGAAGGATACAGAGCAGCAGTTGCTCTCTGGAACAAACACAGAATGAACAAGTAGCAAAATACTAATGTACTGCTGAAAGCTGAAATTAGATATATGTGATTCAATGCAGCCTACAGGGGCTGATATCTTGGCAACTGCTGCAAGATATCCCCAATCTGCAGACAAAATAGCCTTTGTGAAGGAGCAGAAGATTGTAGTGTGAAAGTTAATGCATCAAAAGTCCAGAAAGAGAATAATTCACTTTCACCTTCCTACAGAGGACAAGCAGTAGTAAAAGCTGTGCACTATTGGCAAGCTTTTTTTGTTGCTGTTTTTAACTCAACCCTCAGTTCAGAGCTCGAGCCACCTCGGCAGTGTTCCAGCTGGAGACACTGACATCTCCCACCTAATCGAGTGCTGGATTATCTTGTCCTGATAAATTGAACCTGGTGCCTCATGAAAAGTCTTTTCTGAAGTACTTTGGTACCCTGTAATAAGATGGCAGATACCTGAATCAAGCCCCAGACCTGACAGAGCACTGTTTTTCTAATGGCTTTTGGTTGCAAGTGTAAATGTTTTAAGGCAAGGCAGTATTGGGCTGGGAGCACAAGTTAAGCATGATACATTTCCCACCTGGGTGAAAGGAAACTTGAAAGTGTACTGAATACTGGCTCATACTGAGTACACACAGGCTGCACTGCTAACAAAATACACTTGCCTTAAAAATTAGTTCTTTTTTAGGCAGAGCTCTGAGGAACATGCTTGTTTCAAAAAGAAATTCTCTTTGGCTGCTGCACCTTTCTAAGAAGAGTTGGAGTTACTGAGCTATTAGAGACTTGCGTACTGTTGTCAGTCTTCTGTGACTCAATCCCTGGTCCGAGTTGTTCAGGGTAAATCAGCTTTTTTCTTTCTTTAACCTCTACTAAGGAAAACGTTTATATTTCAGAAGCAAGGGTGCTCTCTATGTTGTGTTAGTACATTTACGTTAACAGGTAAAACTGCCAGGATGAATCTCATTACGATAAAGTTATTACTTGCAAGCATTTGTTTTTTCTTTCTTGGCTTCCCTCCTGGAGAAAAACAGTTCCCAGTCAAGAAAGCTCTTATGTGTCCCACTCGCCTCTGTGGTGCCCCTTGTAACACTGCTTTGCTCTTTTCCAGGGGAATCCCTACATGTGCAATAATGAATGTGATGCGAGTACCCAAGAACTGGCTCATCCTCCAGAACTGATGTTCGATCTGGAAGGAAGACATCCCTCCACGTTTTGGCAGTCCACAACTTGGAAGGACTATCCGAAGCCTCTTCATGTTAATATTACACTCTCCTGGAATAAAACCATTGAGCTTACAGATAACATAGTCATCACCTTTGAATCTGGCCGTCCAGACCAAATGATCCTGGAGAAATCACTCGACTATGGACGAACATGGCAGCCCTACCAATACTATGCCACAGACTGCTTAGATGCTTTTCACATGGATCCAAAATCAGTGAGGGATTTATCACAGCACACAGTCCTAGAAATCATTTGCACAGAGGAATACTCTACTGGGTACATGACAAATAGTAAAATAATCCACTTCGAAATCAAAGATAGGTTTGCTTTTTTTGCTGGACCTCGGCTTCATAACATGGCTTCTCTTTATGGCCAGCTTGACACCACCAAGAAGTTAAGAGATTTCTTTACCATCACAGATCTGAGGATAAGACTGCTTAGGCCAGCAACTGGTGAAATATATGTAGATGAGCAACACCTGGCACGCTACTTTTATGCAATTTCAGACATAAGGGTATATGGAAGGTAAGAGAATATATAACTTTAGAAACGGGCATATGTGTTTGATTTGAGAAGTTATTCAAAACGGTTTATTTCCCCAAAGAAGATGACATTTTCTGCTAATGTTCATTGGAAATCTGGCTTAGCTGAAGGCCATTGCTGCCATATCAGAAGTTTCTGACTCAGTGGCACAAGTTCTGAGTGCTCTCTGGCACTCACCTTGGATTTTGAGCCCTGGGTCTCACAGGCAAGAGGGCATTGGTTCATGCACTGGCTCAGGAATTCACCCGAGCCGTGAGGTACTTTCTTTTCTGATGTAGTTGGAGTCTGATCCAGTGGCAGTTAACTAAAAACAGAGATTATGTTTTATCATTTGACTTTTCCAGGCCTCTGATGTAAGCTGGGATTGATACAGCAGCCCTTGCACAAACCCTTCCCACTAGGTCTGGCTCTGAACAAGGAAAGCAGCAGAGATTAGAGTCCATTCCTTGTACTTTAATTAGCTCTGAAATGCAGAGAAGTGGGATTAAAATGGAAAAAAACCAACAGTGTTTTAGATACACTGATTTGAATATAACAAAGATGATTATTCAGCTGGGTTCAAGAAAAATGGTTCCCTCTAGGGCAAGTGGTGGCTGCTATCAGGTGCTGTAGTTCCAAAAATAATAACTGCAGTGACATTCTGATCAGGAAATTTTCTTCCCAACTCAAACTAGCAATTGACTGATGCCCTCAAGCAGGAGGGTGATCTCTTTTTATGCCAGTTTGATCTTGGATGCCAACTTGTTCAGAAGAAATAAGTGGGATCACCTCTATTAGCAATTCACTCACCAGTCTAATATACAATTTCTTCCTCCTCTGTTTCTTCTCTACAGAGTTTAAGACTTCCTTTTTTAAAAACGTTTTTCTTTTTCTTTAAGAGAATCTAAGTATCAAAAAAACCAGAAAAGCTAATCTATCTTGGAAGGCCAGGGACCTTCTTTGCAGACTCAGAACTTAGTGAAAGAAAATAGTGATGGTGATTATATAAAACAGTGCTGACTATATTTGTATTATTCCCGTAGTGAAAATCAAAATCATCAAAATACATTTCTTAGAACCAGAGATTTAACATGCAGTTACAGTCTTCTGTGTCCACACCAACTATATATCCCCACATACAGAAGTACTAGTCCAACATTTGAAATCTATAATAAATGTTGCTCTTTTAAGAATTCTTCGTGCATTGCTCATTAGTTACATTGTAAATTATTAATAGGGCTAAGTGGATCATGAACAGCTTAAGATACTGTTTGAAATAGTTTGGTAAAATTAGACTCAATATAAAAAAATAACACCTATTTAATGGGTATATTTTCTCCACTGGGCTCCACATAGGTTAGCTGTACTGGGGCATCATATCAAAGCTCAGGATTTGTAGGTCTGTAGGCTTTAAGAAAAGCCTGTTCCCCATCTAAAAACCCATTTGGAGCTTAGTCTGACTTCAATTAGATTATCATTGCTTTATCAAAGAAAGCATCTGAAGGATTAAAGAAGAGTGCATTGCATGCAAATTAGAAACAGAAACCTTCTGAGCACATCTGGGGCTCACCAATCTTGTGAAAAATTATCTATAGAAATGAAGCGTGACTGTACAGAGAACTTATCTGATGCCGATGCTTGTTGTCTAAATGCTGCAGTAATTGGACACACGCTTTAAAAGAAGTATCTGATGTGTAATAGTACCTCACAAGATTAGATTCATGTGAATTCTTATCACTTTTCTGCTAATGAGAAGAACAGTTCTTTTGGGATTTGGTGCCATTTGCTTCAATATCTAGTGGGCCTTCCTTGTTAAAGTCTTTAGGGCTTGCTTGCTGCTGAGTAGCTCTGGGGCTGCAATACACAGCCCCTGGTTGTTTACTTGCGCCAATTGTAACTTGGAATAAGCCCGCTGTTACCTAGTTTTAGGTATTTTTTGTCTCTTCCAGAAATCTTATGGCCTCTCCCCACCAGTCTCCCAATCAACATTCCCAGCATGTGCCCTGGCATGCCCTGAGCATGGGAACCAGTGGAGGGAAGCAAGGGTTGCCAAGGTAGTTGTGCCACTGTTTCCAGTTCAGCTGAGCTTTCTAGCTCTTGCTCCTTAATTTAGGATGTTAACTGGAAATTGTTACAAAATTATTTTGTTTTGCTACCAAGATTCATCTTCTGGGCTTTGAGACCCAGCTATTTAAATAAATTTGGTAAAACTAGACTAGATTATTCCATGAAGACAGGACACAAAGAGAGGTTACCAAGGAGCTTGACATGTAGTGGGTGAGGGATGCTAGCAGACACAATTTAAAGCTAGTCCTTTTTCTGAAAAACATCATCTGCAGGTTAAGTATAGTTAAAATCACCAAAGCTCATAATAGCATATTTCTAAAGGCAGCATAAAATGTGATTTGTTTCATGCTGTGTTTTAAGCATCAATGACAGTGAAAAGCATCTATCTTAAAGCCACCATGTTAAATATACAGGATACTGGGGTGGTTAATACTTCACAATGAGTTATAGGTAGGAGATTTGCCCACTTAATGTGGGGTTTGTTTTGTCATTGCTTTGCATTTTGGTGTGAAATAAGCCTGATGTACATTGCATTAGAGATGAAAACCTGTGTACTCTCAATGAACGCCTTTCCTCCTCTATTACCACCTGTTTATTCTTCTTCAATTTACCACTTCCATTGTGTATTTATTAAGGTGATGAAAAAAAGGAAATGTGGCTGTTAGCAATTTCAGCAACCCCATTGTGCTCACATTATTCAAGAAACCTAATAATCCACATGAACTAATTCTGACTTACTGATGGTCGGCTTCACTAAATCAGGGTGATTTTTCCTAGTGAATAATGGACGATGCAGTGTGCCAGTACCTTAATTAAAGAGAGCCTCTCTTATTCTTGATCTTATTTTAATTTACAGGGTAATACTACAATAATATCACTAATGGAAGGTACATTAAAGGGCATAAAGTAGCATTAACTGTATTAAATTATGGCACTTGTGTTAATTAACTGCTGAAGCAAGATGGTCCTAACAGCTAGAAAGGTCGACTAATGCATAAATAAAGTCTTCTGGGATGGGAGGCTAAGAAAGAGCAGACATTTTCCCCTCGTCTGGCCTTGCTGCAGAGGATCAGAGGGTGTCCTGTGCCACAACCTCAGGAAGGTTTCTCTCACTGTGCTGCCTGCAGAGGTGGCCTGAGCTGTCTGCAGGCTCTGCCTCTCTTCAATTCCACGTGAAGGACAGTCCTGGCAGTAAGCAGTGAGGTACAGCTCCCAGTTTTAAACTTATTTTTGTAGAAGAAGTTCACTAAAATGCTGATAATAATTCCTTTGAAGTCAAGCTAAAGGTTCCTAGCAGATTTTGGATCAGACTGCTGAAGGTTTAACCAGGTTAATTTTAAAGTATTTTTGCTCGAACTGTTATATTGTCAGTGACATGTACATTTATACACTGTAAATTAACTGTAATTCGGAATGCTTGTAAAAAAACACGGCCCCAGTGGGTAACAGAATGACTGGCTGGGTAAAACAAAGGCTCTTATTGCTTTTGAATGATTAGGTTTTGATCTAAGAGCCACCAGTTTCTTTCTGACACCAGAATATCCAGTCTCTGCACAATGTTATTAAGCCCTCTGGAATTTATTTTTATACTCTTCTCGCCTTGAAGCTTCTGTATTTAAGCCCCAGGGTTTTCTGACCGTGTCTCAGCTGCGGCTGCAGTTCCAGCCGCAATAGAAACCTCTAACTCACAGCACGCAAATGAAAAGTAACCTCAGTTTTAACACTTCCTTGCTCTCACATTATCTCGTCTATATTTAAATCCATTTCAGTATCGGAATAAATTACTCTGAAGGAAAATATATTTGCTACTTAGGGGGTTGGGGCTTTTTTGTCTTCTTAGTCAGCCCACCCCTCCTGCCAGCTGTGAGCCTGACCTGCTCCTGAGGCTGGGGTGGATTTGGGGGGGTCAGGGCCCTTGCCCTGAGTGGGAGCTCACACTGCAGCTTTGGGCAGGCGGTCCCAGCAGGTAGGCTGGGCTGTACTGGGTACCATCCTCTGGCTTATTCTGCAGATCCAGTCTGTGGATGGATTAATTAGAGTAAACCCCTTATGTTATCCTGTCCTACACTTGGGAACACTATATAATAATGTCCCGCTGTAACTTACCCAAAAGCAGAACCTTGCCCTAGGGAAGTTATCATATGTAGAAATACTGTAGTTTTATTTCTAATAGAAAATGTTTTCATTGATGTTCAGCTCAGCACCAGACCATCAATATTAAGATATGTAGGCTTCAAGCTTTTAAGGAGACAACTGAACACCATTCTTGAATCTAGTATTTATTTACCATACTTTAATACTCTTTGTTTTACAGGAACACTTGCATAAGCAGCTTTTCTCCTGAGATTTTCACTAGTATTTGGAGAGAACCTAGCAATTTCTCTGATTAAATTATAAACTCATTAGAGAACAGGAAAGAAAAAGAAACATATGTATTTAGGAGCATGTCAATTTATCTGTAACTCCCAAGTGCAATTTGCTTCTTTAATATATCTACTGTAATATGTCACTAAGGAAAATGGTCCTTCATTTTCTGTAACTAAATCTAGGACCATCAGGAACTGAAATAATTAAACGGTCACAGTGTTTATTCACACATGAGCAGTCTCCAAGGGTTTACTCAGTACAGGTGTCCTGGGGGGATTTTACTCCTGCCTGCGTTCAGATAATGCCAATTTCCACCCTCAGTCCTGGTGACACAGCTCCTGTCCATCAGCTCAGTGTGGCCTCAGTCGCAGTGGCTGGAAGGGGAGCAGAGCAGTGGGGGCTGAGTGCTGTCTAGGGCTCTCATTCTGCTATATGCTTTTGAAATTAGTGGGTTTAAGTCACCTGGTTTCACTCATCACCTTTGCTCATTAGCATCTGGTCATCTTTTCTTGGCCCATTTTGCAAGACATCAAGTATTTCCATACTGATCTCCCCAAGCTGTCTTTCAAGGAGGCTCAGTATCGTGCAGGATCAGGGTGTTTGAGGAGAGGCACCAAGCCTTTTTGTAGTATCATTCATTTTGCCATTGAATATTAAAGGAGTGGAGATAAAAATCCTGATGAAAGAAATGAGGATTTTTCTTTCTGTATTGCTTTGTATGCTGAAAAGCAACCCAAAGAGCCTTTCTGAATAAATTCAGTGACTCCAATAGCTTGCAGAAACTTTCTTTCCTTTAAGCTTTTCATTTGAAAAGAGTGCAGTTTAATGCAAACACTGAAATAAGCTTAAGGATCTCCTGTATCACATATACAAATGATTCCTGGCACAGGGATGTCCTTCTGGCTGAAGTTAAAGCTGGAGTGGTACATCATATTATCACATTAAAAGTTTAAAAATTTCCAACTATTTCACAAGTAATAGGAACTTTTAGGTATGGGTTTGTTTGGGGTTTTTTTAAGTTTACATTCTGCTCTTTTCCATGGGTACCAGTGTGGTGGTATTGCCTGCCATTAGTTTTGTTCATGTCAGTACCTGATTGCATCTGCTTAGGAGCTGATTCTTCCTGGACACTTCTCAGTGTGTGAAGTGTCTCAGAAGGTAGTAGCTGAACCCAAAATATCCACATACTTTATCTTCATATGGGTGATGTTTCTCTCTCTCTCTCTGTTATTTTTTTTTTTTGGTAGCTGTAATAAATAACCCATCATTCAGCTGTGACCTAGGGAAATATTTGAAAGTAAGGGAGTTAACGCTGCTGCCTTTTCTCTCATTTCCCTTTAGAACGGTGCCATAGTATGCTCTCTGTCACTCCCTATATGTTACAAGAAGTTAAGTGTTGAAGCAAGAAACCAGTCCTGATACTAGTTTCAGATGCCATCCTGTAAATCAGGAGTAATTTGAGTGAAGTTACCCTTATTAACCCATTGAGTTTCAAATGCTTGTAGGACGAATGAGGGAAAACAAGTGATGGAAAGGCAGGGAGGACAGAAGGAACAAAAGCAAAAAAAGGAGGGAGGGGAAGACAGAAGTAAGAAGGCTATCTCAGCTTCTGTTTAAAAAAATGAGAAAAAGCCCACACCTCTCAGTCTGTTCATCCTGTCTCATGTCCGTTTGATAGAGCTGATGTAAAGCAGCCAGTTCTGTAAAGCCCAGTGATAGAGTCACACCTATTCAGAAACTAGAAAGTGATTTAGTAAAGGTCAAGGTCTAATAGTATCATTATGTGGGGTCTGCGAGACCCTTCCTATCATTCCCTCTGGAGTCCACCTCTGGGACTGCTGTGCCTCAGCAGTACTAGTGACCGTGCACAAGGGGAATCATCACAGTCCCTACTTGATCACAGCAGGCTGTAGTGAAAAATCCTCGGTGAAACACAGGTGAAGCGTATTGTTAACTGGGCTGAACTACACGGTAAGTTTTCAACACTGCTGTAATTCTGTTCCCATAGATTATCATCTTGTCCATGGAAAAGTAGGGAAAGAGCTACAGAAACAAATGGCAATGCTGTGATTTTAGCAGGCAGCAATACCGGCAGGGAAAAGGAGACAAGGAGTTACACTGCAGGTCGTATTCCCAAGAGAGAGTCTGGCTGCTGACGCATTCAGGAAAGCATAATGCTGGCTGCAGCCCTTTGCAGGAGAACGGGCTGTGTCCCGGGAGATTTGTGGGATATGGTAGAAATGAAAGGATGCTGAACAGCAAGAGGAGTCCTAATCACATTAGGAGAGAGCAGGAACTGCTGAACTTCTTGACATACTACCACTCCTGAACGAGACCACCTGTAATTTTTGCAGCATATCGAGTCCTTGGAGCCTTAGAGTCAGTCTGTAAACAGCACTAGAAGGGTGCTGTTCATCCAGACTTTTATGCTGGAAATGCTGCTGTACTCCGGAGTAACCCAGCTGTACTTCACTAACAATTATTTTGACATTTCTGGGGTGATGGCCACCATTTTATAATAAGCACAAAAGTAAACAAAACCATTTCAGGATAAGGCAGATAATCCATAGCTTCATACCATAGGTTATGTCTGATGAGGCCTTGGACGTACCATGGATAGTGCAATACATGGTACCCACACCTGCCCATATTCTAGTTGTGGAGAGCAGGTTTCTAAAGTTAAGCTCTTCCTCTGAACCCTTGAGTCTATCTTCTGACTTTTATGTTCATGTAAATGTCAGTAGTTGTCTGTTTCTTCCTTGCAAACTCCCTTGAAGACCTTGTGATTCTTTTCATTTTCTCCCTTAAATCCATTTCTGTCTTTATGGTAGCTCTGAGTGTCTTTCCTCTCTGCCAAGCAGCATTCCCACTTCCACCCTCTCCAGATGTGTGTTGTCCTGTAATATGAGCCAATATCTGATATATTAAGATTTATAAAGTACTTTGAAACACACTTCAAAAGGATTGGTAGAGAAGCACAATGGATTGTTATAATCTGTCCTCTGTGCACCATCATTCTTGAAATAGGCATGTAAGGGAGTGCTGGTGGAAATGTTAATGATACCAATACTGTCCCAATGGTAAAGTGACATGGTGGTTCACATTTAACTGCCACCAGTATTTCTGTTACACCACACATTAAACCTATTAATAACCAAGAAGATAAAATTTTATTACAATAAGGAAATATACATTGAGATATGCATCTTCACACTCAACTAATTAGTTACCATCTACTGTTTTCACTTTGCTCGGTGACATGTGGTATATAAATCATTACAATATGTTAAATGCAAATGGTTGGTAATAGGGTAACCATCTGCTCACTGTTGGGAAGTTAGCAGAGGAATATAGTAAGCTGTACTTCTAGTAACGATGCTAAACTCACATCCCTGAAATACCAAATATCTAAAAACAGCTGCCTCCACTAATGCCAACATTGCTAATACGTCTCTTACCCTTTTCATTTTCAGAAGTAAACCACATATTGTAAGAGGTAATTTTGTTCTTCAGCTTGAACTTGATTTCAAGGCTAGAGTCTGTAACAGCAATGTGAACCACCATATTGCAGAGCCTGATCTCTTCCTTATATTGTGCTGAGTGCTTTTGAACAGCCAATAAATAATCAGGCTGTGCACTTTTCTCAGGACATCTTTTCATCCACAAATATAATTAAACCCTCTTCCTCCCCTAACCCCAGGTGCCAGGCCCTTTTTCAGGGATGACATTATTTTGTAAGTGACAGATAGGTGGCACATTGCTGTCTGGTAACGTATTACGCTAGAGACCATCAAAGGGTGCCTGCCATCTAATAACCTCCCATGCCCTATAAGCATTAAAGATCACCACTGCAAAGACGGATCAATTATTTTGCCACAGACATGTATTATCAGGGGCTGTCACATACCTTCGTAATGAGCTTTCCTGGATACCCAAGTGACAAGGTAATGCGTTGGAAAATTAGTAGTGGGACAAGAGTGAAGGACTGCCTGCCAAAGTTGAGGCTGTGCCTTCAAGCCAGAGCAGCTCCTTCACTCCTTACCCATTCAGTCATCTGCTGGTCAGGGTCGCTATCACAGTGCTGGCTCCCCCATCAGTGATATATTGCACTATCACCTATCAGAGAGATTAATATGTTCCTGTATTGAATTCCCAAGATGTGGCTCTCAGCATTAAAGAAGCTAAGGAATTAATTTGGCTTCCACTGTCTGAATGGAAAAGAAGTTTGTGATTTCATCAAATTCAGACACTAGTGCTGCTGTGGCTTGCTCAGACCACGTTGGGAGCAAGGATTGGTGTTTGTTCAGGAGGTTACATCTGGCATGGCAGTGTCTGATTTAAGGTTGTGCTTCCGGGGAAGCACCTGCAGAGGAAGAGGCTGCAGGAGAGCTCATTAGCCTGGCAGTTTCTCAGCCCCAGAATGAATTACAGAATAAGATGCATGGTCTACAGGGTCTCAAAAGCTGTGGCTTTGTGTAGGTGTGCTGTCCTGCAAAGCTTTCCAAGTTTAAAAAAAATGTTACAAGGAGACGTTTTGTGCTAACACATTTTCCTTTGTTGCCCTGCAAGAAAAGAAGCACTGGCTGAAGGCTGCATGTGTTTGGTGACTCCATTTTGATTCAGAGTGAACACTTGCCTGTTTCAAAATGGGGTGTCTGCACTTTAAAGTTATCTGGAGCATTTGTAAACAGAGATGTTGTGATGAGCAGCACTTTATAATACCTCAAAGGCATGGTGCCAGAGCTGGGAATTTGATAAGCTGAGGTCCTGAATTGGATTCCAGCAATGGTCACAAGTTTTAGGAAGCTCTCATTTGAAATTGCAAGCAGAGGAAAAACAGAATTCTTTCTCTTTAATTACATTAGTTTTATTGAACTGAAGCATTGCTTCAGTTCCCAGAACACCTTATATATATTTTAATGCAAGTTACCAGATACAGAATGGTTGCAGGACTGTTTATTGTTTCTGACTTTTATATGTGGTAAAACAGATTTTACTTATTTTCCCTTTAACTCCCTTGTGCATTAAGCATCTTTAGATGTTGGGATGGTGTTTACTGAAGTTGTCATAACCTTAGTAATTTAACTTCTTTGATTTGGTAATGGTTCTATAGTGCTTTTGTTTAGGCCTGTTCAGAAAAGGCAATCCAAAGCACATGAACGTGCACTGGAGTCCAGAAAACTCTGGCAGCCTTTTGTGCAGGAGAGGAAGTGTGAAATTCATTCCCTCAGTAGCTGATCTTTTTAATTGGCCTTAGATTTTTCTGGTATTTATTGAACTGTGGGCTGTTTCTTCCCTTAGATACAACTAGAGCTGTTGATTTTGCCGTGTAAGCACAACCATGAATTGACTTCAAAAAGTTTTTTTTTTCAAAAAATTACCATTTCTGCCCCCCAGCTAGAGCACAGCAGGTCCCACAACCTTCTGCTCCTTTGGAGGAGTGGAGACGGCAGGAACAGGGAGCAGCAGAGGCAGGTGGGACAGGGGACAGAGCTGCAGAATGACAAGGCATCTGTTTTGTCAGTGACCCACTTAGGGAAATCCTCCTTCCCTCCTCCCACACCCTGCGTACCTCCAGCTGCTCATTTCTCACTGTCTTTGTTTCTCTTTTCCGTGATGTGATCATCACTCCTTCAGTTGTAGCGCGTGGGGAGTCGCTGCCCGTGTGGCTCAAAGAAGGAATGGAAACCTTCAAGAGGAACATCTCACTTTACAATAAAAAAGTAAACCTATTATACTTTGTCAATGCAGAAAATTGCTTATCGTTTAACAAGCTTCATTAAGGATCCCGTGTTTATGGAACCATGCCTTCCTTCCTTTGAATGCCCCTGAAATAGTTCTTCCAGCAGGACAGCAAAACAGCAAGGAGCCAGTTACATTTTTAATCACTTGTGTCCTATAGGAATTACAGTCTGCCAGCAAGGGCAGCTCTTTCCCCTCTGCAACACAGGAGAAGAATTAAAAGATGGGAAGCTGTGGTTTGAGAATGGTGGGTTACAGTTAGTAATGAGCTAAAGATCAAACAGTCTGCGTGTCATTAACTGCTAATATTCTGCTACTGAAAATGTTTAACCTAATCCAGAAGCTAGATGGGAGTGGGGTTGGGGTGGGGGTAAATAAAGGGCTTCGTCCTCCTTTTCCTTTTGTTTTATCCTGAATGGTGAAGGGGGAGCGGAGAAAGAGTTGGATGAAATTAAAAGTAAAATGAAAAATAATATTTCATTTCCCCTCTGGTGTACATGTCTTGAAAGAAAGTTTCAACAGTGTATAACCCTTGCACACCCAAAGCAGTTTGCATCATTTTACCTTCTCATCAGGTGGATCAGTTAGACACTGATTGAGGGGAGCAACCCTCAGTGTGGTGATTGTTTCCAACAGTAATCCTTCCAGGTGGCTGACAGCAACGGCCTCCATTCTGATATGGACAAATACCTTATGCTTTAGACTTGATGCCTTAAAATTTAGATCCAAACTTTTGGTTTTTAAAGATACTGAATCCCTATATTGAGAGAGCGCATTCTGAAATATCTCATCTTTCCAACGGCTACTTTTGGAGACTAATGCTGACTTTGTGGTCTGTATGTTGGATAGTTTGTCTGTTAGTGCTTCATAAAATATAGATGCTTTAAATAGGAGAGATGTGAGACAGCAATACCATGGGAAAGACAAAGGGTTATGTGCTCTGATTCCAAAGGAGATACTTGCAGTGTTGTTCACTGGTTTCCTCACTGTGCAGTCATACCCAGCGTTTGACTAACAAATGCACAAGAGGTGTGTGGCTGACATTCAGCCGGCTTGTGAATTGTGGAGAGGAGATACATATGCTCTAAAGGCTTCATCCAAAGAGCATCACTTGATGCATCACTCACAGATTTTTAGAGACATTTGGCATTTTAAATTAAATTATGTAACGGTGGTTTAGTGCTGACTCTTGGAAAAAAATAGGAGATTTTGTAAATTTTGACCGTGTTTTATTATACCAGGGCTTTTGAAAAATC
Source organism: Oriolus oriolus (assembly GCA_013400235.1). Taxonomy (NCBI): domain Eukaryota; kingdom Metazoa; phylum Chordata; class Aves; order Passeriformes; family Corvidae; genus Oriolus; species Oriolus oriolus. The sequence continues at coordinate 251,941 of VXBT01007000.1, read as the reverse complement.
TCTTGCACATATTAGGACCACAAAAAAAGGGCTTACTGCCACTGAAAAAGATTCAGCAATTTAAAATGGGCTGAGTGTATGTTGTAACAGGAGAGAGACCTTTTGGAGAGTTGTGCAAATATTGCTGCAGTGCAAACACAGTTAATACAGCATAAAGTCCAATCTCAGTGTCCCGTATGCAGGAGCTTCCCCCTAATTCTTAACACATAAAATGTGTACTTTTTATAGCCTCATAAAACTTTTTAGCACATTTAAAAAAAAAAAAAAAACAGGTTTGAAAATTCAGCTGCTTGTAACTACATTAGCCAAGCAAGAAAGAGAAAGAATTGCCCTGAGGTGTGGGGGAGAGCAGGGCACTTGTCCAGCCTCAGGAGCAGGGGCTGGTAAGACTGAGAGGGGACAGCTGTTTTGTCAGGGGTGATCTCAGAGGTCCCAGTCTGCAGTGCTTGCGTCTCAAGAGAATCCCGTTACAGACTGACTTCTTTTCCTTATTTTATAGCATTCTTTATCTTCACAGGTAGGACAGCATCTGAAAACTCAGAGAATATTATGAAGGCATAAAACTGAGACAAAATACAGGAGTGATTTGCATAGGGAAGAAAAAAAAGATTAATAAAAATATTGTATTCTCAAAAAAAAAAAACCCAAGCTACATTCAACTTCTTTTAGAAGAAGCTTGAACAAATGCCAGAAGCTTGTGCCCTTTGTGATATGATTATATGGCCACTAAGTCATTTGATTCAGTCAATCTGCTATATATCATGATAAATCTGTATACCAGAAAATCTCCAAGTGCTGCCCTTTTTCTCTCCTGATGTTTTTTGCCCAGTTTGCAAGCAGAGAACTGCTTTAACAAGATTTGGGAACACTTCTGAGTCCTGTGTAATGCTCCCCCTCCTGGCTTGGAGGGGTCAACAGGAGGAAATGCTGAGCAGGCATGAGAATAGATGAGGAACGACAATGAACAGCAGTGGTGGGGAAGGGAGGTCATGACTGCTGTGGGCACCATCCTAAATCCCAGTGAGCTGTCTCCCTCCTTCTCTGCAGCTCTCATTGTCTGAGAGAGAGAACACAGCTATAAAACACCTCAGACACAAACAAGAACTCCTTCATCCCCAGAAGGATTACTTACAAAAATATTTTCTAATGAAGCGGCCATTATATTTTTGGTTTTGATTTTTTTTAATTTGCATAATTCAGGAAGTTTCTGATAATTATGCCCAAATTCATTAAAGATAAAGTTCTGTGTCATGAAAGCATTTTCGTAAGGATCCTCTCAGGGTACCATGTCTATTCCTACTCATCAGGTCTTCAGGACAAACACCTCTTCTTACTTTCAATGGATGGCAATGCTCTGTCAGTGTGCAAACAAAACTCAATCCATTTTGAACAGCACTCTTATGCCCTGAAGAATGCTTCAGTGCAGGGAAGCTCTTGTTCACCATCTGACTGTGCCCCAGAATGGATCCTGTCCCATCTTGCTAGATCTATTCCTTGTAATAACCTGCTCTTGAGAAATAGATACTGCTACACCTCCCTGTATTAAGGACTTCTGGGGTTTTTTTCAAACCCAAGCTCTTTCTTTACCTTCATCTATTAGTTCTCTGTTATTTTTCATAGAGCTATTTACATTATATATATATGCATGCATTTTACTTCCAGATTAGCTCATTCTTTGAGAAACAGAAACAGCTTGTATATTTTCCAGCGGAGTTGGAGGCTGAGGAAGCCTGCTTGACATTTCAGGGAAAACTGAAAAGTTTGTATAGGATTTTAAAAGCTGTGTTATGCAAGATGGAATTGCTAGGGTTTGTTCTTCAGTATAAACATGTACTGATTGTTTCTGTCAGCAGTATTTCACTCTTGCTTTCCCCTATGACAGCCTTACATTATTCATAACTTAAAATCTATTCTTTAAATTTTCAGTTATAAGAGTTTCCTGGCGGGGGTCACAGAATATGAAGGGAAGTATTGATTTGAAACATTTAAAATATAAATGAAGTTGTTTAGTTCTTCTGGTACATGGAATATTATAGTCACTGGATCAAATTCGACCCCCCAGCATGTCTGTTTTCATAGACAACAAAAACATGTTCCCAGCCTCTCAGTGGACACTGCAGCTTCTGTGTGAACATTCTTTGATTTACCCAGTATTTGTTAAAAACAAACATGAATAATGAATGTTCCAGAGCACTTGAAGGCCAAAAGCGATCACTATTTTATTCTCGTCTGACATTAGGTCAGAATTTTAAGAGTTTAAAATACAAGACTTTAAAACTACCAGCCCTTTGCCACTTAAACTTACCCAAGCAGTGTCAGCAGCCCCATTTCACAATGACATACACAACGTCTCTTGTCCCATGTCACATAAGTGTGAGGCTAGGACAAGTACTAAACCCAGTGGCTGAGCTGTTGTGGCACTCAGGGAAAACCAGCACTGGTGGTACCGTGATGGGCAGGCCTGCATGCATGTCCACATGTGTCACCTGCTCGTGTCCACACATCACCCCCTCGCTGCTCCAAGGCCGGTGCCAAAAGCCAGGTCCCCTCTGCCCTCCACCATCTGAGGTCTAAGAGCTCCTCTGCAGCTGCCTCTGCTCAGGACTGCCTCGCTCTGGCCACCCACCTCTGAGAAGAGCACGCCAGCCATTAGGAATCACACCCTCAGACCGTCTAGGGACCACACTGTGGGTCCCACATAGTGGGTCCCTTCCAATTCCAGGATATTCTGTGATTCTGCACTTATATTATTACATTCAGATTTTTCTTTGGTAAATAGCAAGTAAAACTGTGACCATTTATCATCTATCTCAAGAATTCTAATACTAAAACATATTTTCAATTTTCCCATCTTTGTATAATTCCGCTGACTTTAATACAACATAATAAAACATTTGCAGATTCTAGCCAGTTTATTGGCTTCAAGATAACAATAAGTAGTGTCTATAATTAAAAAATACTGTCATGTGGTATTTTCGAAAAAGAAAGTAAGCTTTCTCTACACAAATTCAGCCTCTGAAATACATTAGATGAAAGAAGACTTGTTTTCCCAAATTAAAAAGAAAAGATACACTAAGAACTTTATTTCCTAAATTGTTTAAAATTACTTCCAGCATATAGCATTGTGTTTGTTGTGTTGTTATACCAACAGGGCTAGAGATAAGGTGACCCAGTATCTCTTTTTCAGTATCTTAAGTTAGCTATAGGATGCTAAGTTGCTTTGGGCATATTTCAGCAGCTCGCTTTTCATCGAGTTTTCTTCAGCAGGAGAAAGGATTAGTATTTTTGAAGTATAAATTATTCACAGAAGGAATTCCTTTCTGGGATGGCTGAAAGTATCTTCAGAATTTAACCCACATTAATAAACACTTTTGACTAATTTTTCTGAAAACTCAAAAAAGGCACAGTTATTCTTTTGGAAATACTTTTCTTAAAAAATTTTCCAAAAAATTTCTAAAATGGGATTTAAAATCTGAAAATAAAACTACACATTTGACACAAATGCTTTTTTCCCCCAGTTTTTTTTCAGTTCAGTCAGTGAACTAAAAAATCAATTACTTGCAATGGCACTACTGGCAAATAATTCTTATCGTAATCATTCCAGAGGGAATTATTCTGTTACAAGGAGCTTATATTGTATGGAATTTAGAAGTTAAAAAATTGAGTCTAGCATGATACACTGAGAAATGTTGTTTTGTTTTTTCACTTTTCTCTTTCAAGTGATGACCTCCAATCGAGATGAAAAATGAAAAGAAAAAAAGGCAAAAAGAAGAACAGTAAAAGCTGTATGTATTTTAAAGTGGATTGGGAGTGTCTGCTTTAATAATAAGCAGCTACCAATTCCCAGTTATTTTAGATGGAGCCGTGAGGCCTAAGCATTTTAAAAATCAACCCTAATGAAACACAAGAAAACACCAGGACAAAACCACTTTTGAAATCTTTACTCAGCTTCACTTGCTCTGCACAGGTCGTTAAGCACCCTCGGCTTTGCTGGTTTAATCACGAATACCCCAGAACACGGTCCAGAAAAGAACAAGGCTGCGTTATAATCATCCTTAAAGTTCAAGTTCAGCAACGTGGTTTTTCAGAAAGAGATCGATTACCCTGCCCTCAGAGTAAGCACCTTGTTCTCCTTGGCCCTCGTGAAAGGCAGCAGCAGGGCCCGGCAGGGAGCAGTGGCCGTGTGCCCAGCTCTGGGAACCGCGGCAGCGCTGCACAGGGAGAGAGGGCATTCCAAGGCCTTCAGTGCAGTCACACCTAGAGGTAATATCAGCAACAACCAGCAGAACAGCAAACCACGGGTGGGCAACAGCAGGACACAGTTTACCTGGGTAAAAAGGTGCCTTTCAAAGTGGTTGCAGTGCTGAACCTCGGGCAGTGGCTTCTGAGCGGATGGAGGTGAAGGTATAAGCCTGAAAGAGAAATGTTAAGCTAGTTTTCAGAATCAAGTATTAGTTTTTGGCGAGGCTGTGTCTGCACAACTCAAAAATATTTTAGATATTTATCATTTTAAAATATCCAATAAGAGGACAGGCCACTAAATCACATGCCAAAAGTTTACATGTCTGGATTCTCAGAAGTCTCAAAAGACAACCACCTGAATTGCATTTCTACTTATGCCCTCACTTACCCCAGCGGTTTTTCTAAATGTCCAAACAGTGCCTGGACATCTCATGGTGAAAATAAGAGTGCTTTCATCAATATTTCTTTACCTTTCCCCAACACATCTGCTATAAAACAAGAGAGAGAAAAGAAAGGAAATCTGATTTTGTCTGTTTTAAAGCATTTACATCCTGGTCTTTTCAGGGACTGGCAGGTCATATGTAACTATTAACAGAACTTAACTGGAAAGAGAACTTAGCTTTTGGTTTTTGGTGTACTTTATTGCTGGTTGTGTGTATTGGTGGTTCACCTACAGCAAAAGTTGGCCAACATATGTAGCAAAAAAAACAAGGATATGTTCAATAGACCTTTTATCGTTGGAGAAAAGTCTGGCTTCTTTCTGGCTGTTTTCAAAGAGAAGTAAGTGGGTCTCCTGATTAACTGCCTGAAGCTTTCCTGCTGGCTCCTTTCCCTTGCTCCAGCTCCATATCCTTGCATGTCCTGCATCGCTCCTGTCACTTAGGGCATCCATAGGAGCTGCCAAGAGGTGGGTTGAACCAGCACCTCTGGCAGGGTTAGACAGGCTCCCTAAATGATTCTGCTTTGTGTTCACTTTTTTCTCAATACAACTCATCTTCTTATCTTCCTCTTGAAACCAAATTCTTCCCTGGTCTTTGTGTTTGTTTGGAAAGGAGGTGAAAGTCTCCTCAGGACATTCTGATTTGTAAAATCCCCTCACCTACAGGTATAAACATAACAAGAGGGCTTTAAAGCGGAGCTGGTCATAACAGATGCCTATCAGAAAATTAGAAGGGTAGGTTTCTCACTGAATCCTGATAGCAGCACCCACAGGAAAATCCTTCCTGTTACTGATGCAGTAGGAGCAGGACCTAGCTGTTCATTGCATTTAAGCTATCAGAGGTCTCACTTTTTCAGGTGATACCCGGTGTCCAAAAGCCAGGGTGTGTGTGGTGGGCTATTCTGCACCCCTTCTGTGCCTACACACAGCGATGCTGTCCTCCCAGCTCTGCAGCTGCCTGGGGGCAGAGGTTCTGCCGGCAAGGACAGCAGCGAGCCCCGGACAGCCGCTGCTCCTCCAGCAGTACAGCTCGGAGCAGCACAAGGCACATCCTTCTGTCCTTTGCAGGCAGCCAGTTACAGCCCATACCCCACTCTTCCATATTTACCATCCACAGCAGTGACTACTGGGGACACATTTGAGCTTTTAAATGAGTCCTTGGCAGGTCTCTTAAACAGAAATGCTTTAAAACCTTTTAAAAAGAGCAGCAGATGTACGGGTTCACAGAGCTGGTTTCCCTGGTGTTGAATTCTCTGCGCACCATGGATATCTTTATGCTGTTTTCTCTATTATAGTCCCCCAAAGGTTACCAAAATCAGTATGAAATTAACCTTGCTTGTTTCTCATGCAGCAGAAACACTGCTCTCTTGACAATAAATACTTTATTCCCTGCTGTGACACAATAGGTACTACACCCTCAGTCTTTTTCTAAACTAGTAAAGATATTTCTGCTTCAGCCAGGTCTGTCCTGCATCAATCACGGACACAAATTTGTAACAGCTCACTTGGGGTATTGCTGCATGCGAGAATAAAATTTCTCCCATTGCAGATAGTTAAATGACATTTTTGAATGGTATTGTAAACCATGTCCACTTAGATGGTAATTTAATGACCACAATTTTAGACCTCCCACACAACAAATTGTTCCTTTTCAGTATTATGCTGGTAAAAAGAATTCGGGACCAGCTGGCAGCTGATGCTGTGAAATACTGCTTACAAAGACAGGAAGTTTGGTGTAATCACTAGCATCTTAGAGCAGCTTTCCTGGGAGTGCTGCTGAGCAGATGTAAGACTGGTACTTATTAATTAAATTAAACCCAGAAAAATGGATTTCTCAATAAACTTAAAATTGGTGATGCACATTAGCACAACGCCAGGAGTTTCAAATCTAGTGTTCAGATTTGTATCAGGAGAAAAGAGAAGGAAAAATGACTCTTAAAGATTTCTTTACTTCTCTTTTTAAATTTGTAAGCTATAAAACTTTGCAGTGATGTATAGCTGCACCTTTCATCTGAGCTTTCTGTGCCACAGCCTTAACAATCTAGCAGGCTGTGGTACAGACTTTTACAGTTGGTGCAATGCAGTGGTTAAATTCTGCCTGGTGGTATTATCATGATTAAAATAGAAGGTGGTTTTCGGGTATCTTTGCATGTCTGTTGACTTGTTGATAATGACTAACTGCTCAATGATGGATGGCAAACTAAGACTGGCTAAGAAGGACATTGGACAGCACCAAAAAATTTAAAATACCAAAAGCTTTTCTTTCTTAATATCCTGATGGCAATGAGCAGTTGTCAAATCTCAGATAACATGCTCTTAACTTCTTTGCACTATCAGACAGATAGTGGCAGGGTACTGCCAAGCGGACTGTGTTATTCCAGCTGATGGAGAGAGATGTATTCTCTTCCCAGTACCCCTTGCCTCTCTGATATATAACACTATGAGGAGCTGAGGATATTCAGGTTTTTAGCATCTCCAAGTTTTTCTTGATATTTCAAGAAAACAAATTAAAACAGGAGATACATCATGACAACTCAGAACACCTGAGCTATGTAGTACCTCTGCAGCACCTGCTTCCCCCTCTGCCCTCTCATACCATCCCTTTATCGAGACATTGACTGCTGTGTGAAGTACAGCAGCTCAGTAGGTGAGACCAAAGGGATTCCAGTGAGAAAGAAAGAAATTGTCAAGTGAGAGAGAAAGAAAAAGCAAAACTAATTGTAACACTGATGTGCTTAGAGTTTACATCAGCTGCTTTTTCTCAGTTCTTCGTTGGAAGTCTGGGAACCTACCAAAACAATCACTAGTGTTAAATGACCAGTTGGCAGCACTGGAAGAAACTGTCATTCTTGATCTTCATCTTCACAAGAGGTTCGGCTTCCTCTCTGGGAGAAACATGACCACCTTTGTTCCCATTCGGCATCTTCATGTAGGTAAGAAAAGGTTCCCATTTCTGAGGTTAAAGATTAGAGCAAAATAGATGCATGGAAACAATGTGGAATACTGGCATCCTGCCTTGTCAGCAGTCCTGTCCCTAAGCACATCACATCTTGGCTCCTTATCCTCCACTGACTCCCAGTTTCCAGACCATGATTATTCAAGGTCTTGGACCTGCCACTGAAAATTATAAAAGGATTATCTGTCATAATGTATTTTTAAAATACAGCCACCAAGCCTAGGATAATATGAATGAAAGCTGGAAACAAATTAGGCTTCATTTCAAGCAGTGTGAACTAACATAAATTCACTGAATCTACGGCAGCCAGATGGATTTACATCAGCTAAGAATCTGACAAAGTGTATTCACGAGTGAAAGTATTTGCAGAACACGCTGCTGGCAAACTCCAGCAGATTTTATAATCACTTTCTTTATTGAGCCATTTCCATAAACACTAATACCTCTGAAGAAAAAAAGCAAAAATGAATGTTTAGGAAGGGAATGCAAGTTAGTTCTCTAGAGCAGCTAACAGCAGCTATATTTTCAGACATTTATTTCCGCTTTAACACTTAGAGAATATGGAATCAAAGTTAGAAAAAGCATGTGTCCGTTCCACTTGGCTAAGTTTATAAAAGTATTTAATATTAAGGATAGGTATTTTTTAATGTGGTAAACTGAAATAACTCAGACTTGGAATTAGCTGTTCTGTTCTACTAGACATAAGCATCAGTGGATTATTTTTAGACTTTGGATCTAAGAGACTGAAGAAAGTCTGAATATTTTCATATCTGTTGGCCGGTGACATTTTTTATCCAGCCACAAAATCAGAACAGTTATAAGTGCTTAACTACTGAGGCATTTGCTCAGGTTACTGCCTCCTCCTTTCTGTGTTTGTGATGAGGGCTGTTGGTCTAGACTGTAACATTTTCAGTTGCCTCTGTTTGTCTGGAAGGCTGTCATCTGGTAAACTACTACATTTCAGAAACATTTACAGTTTATTTGGCAAGGTATGGTAACTTGTGGCCCTCGGTCTGAAAGGGGCAGGGGAAAAGGAGAAGCAAAGCCAGAAGGATCAGCCTCAATGATATTTTGCTTCTAAAGGAAGACAGTATGCCTCTATCAGCCAATAATCAATCTTAATCAAATACAGGTTGAGATACAAATTGATCAGTAGTGATCCTGTAGTGTTTGTATGGCCAGCATTTACTTGACAGTATATATAAATGTTTACTAGCATATGAACACAGTAAATCTAACAAACACATTAATATTTAAATTTAGCACTTGCGTACTTTTATTGTTGGGTTGGCTTGCTGCAAACAGTGGACAATTCCATGCCCTGAAAGCTTTCTGTGAGCCTTGGGACTGTGAGAAAGGGAATTATGCTGCCCTTTTGGACTTTGTTTTCTTTTTTAATTTCAAGCTCTCCAAACTGCTTGGAAATAGGCCGCTGAGAAAGCAAAGCAAACATGCTCTCTGTGCCTCGGCTTTGCCATTCCCCACTAGATACATTATATTCAGCTGAGGGAGAATAAGAAGCTATTTTCCCCAATTTTCCATACTGCCTGTGGGAATCTAATTCAATTTCCTCCCAAATTTAGCAGTGAAAACGAAACAGTAAGGAATAAAGTTGAAGAGGCTTCTGTAAATCTCTGGATTCTAAGGTACTAAGGTGCAGCAGGATTACTGAGCACAGGTTAAACTTCTTTCCTAACCACAAAGCTACTTACAGATTTAAGGAGCTTAAAAACCTGATCCAACATTAGTCCTTGCTTTGCAAATGAAAGAATAATATATCTACCTATACAAAGTTATATTTGTTATTATTGAATTTGTTTATCCCTTATTATTGATGTAGCCCTATTCCACAAAGGAATCTTTTCCAATGAGAGATTACAATGTATTAGATAAATTCAGGGAAAAGGACAGGGGAAAAAACTGGTGACCAAATGCATTTCCAGAAATAAACACATGAAAAAAAAGGACTCACATTTCATTACTCTCACTGCAGTGGCTACATTTTACCACCAGACCACAAGGGTCTTATTCCTAATGTCCAGAAAAAGATGCAGTGCCCTCTTTGGATTTAGATTCCATACAGCAGTGTGGACCTGAGATATTCATGTGACTCAAAAAAATATGAATAGAAAACAGAAGTTACTTTTTTGCTTCATGTGAGCTGGCACATGTGTTCAGCAGACCTACTTGCAACCAGCAATCCATGCCATTTTCTGATTGTCAACTACCTTAGGTGTTTTTGACCCTTTTAGCTCGAACTTCTTCAGACGGGTAGTCCTTACAGTGAGCACTGGTAGCCAAGATTGCAGTAATTATCTCATTACCTCTTTTATGTAAGCGTGTCTGCTGCATCCCCACAGAAATAAATTGGCCAGCAATCATTTTATTTCTTCACAACACTATCCTTTATACTTGTTTTTATCCCCACAAAATCTATTCAGCTTAGGAAATTAGGATAAGGACCGGCACACTTTGGGGTTTTGACATGACATGGAAAAATCTGACAATAAAATGAATAATAACATTCAGCAGACATGGTGTTCCCTGAGACTGTGAGCCTCAATGAAAACATGTTCACTTGTCAGAGAAAATTAAAGGATAACCTAAGACTTACCTAAGTAATGATGTTTACCTTGTGTGCTCAATGGTGCCAAAGTTTTGTAACTTACCTGTATATAGTTTCTTAAGTTATGATGAATTTGTCTCATAAAGAGCAAAAAAAAAAAAAAAGAAATTTAAACCTGAAAAATAATGATGCAGTTGCAAAGATTTCGTGGTATATTTTAAAGGTGCTTATAGTTTGACTTTTGCTTTCTCAACTTACATCTCATCCTCCTTCCTGGCTGAGGTATCACTTCAAATGTATTTGTAATGTGGAATTTTCACCTTTGTCTACATTACATTAGAAAACTAAATCTCCCTGGTGAAGCTGCCTCAAGGTCATTAGTAAGCTTGAGAGGCATAGTGTAGATGACAGCCTTAACACATTTGATGTCAGGATAAACGCGGCCAACTCCTTTAGGACAACTGTAACAAGGTGCTGGAAGTAGTTGCTAGCACTGGGGAGCTGACTAAGGCTCCCAGCATTGCCAACAGTGTTTTAGAATGCCTAATTAAAACTGTGTGGGGATGGTATTTTACGTTGTGTGGGCAGTAACGTGAAGAGCAAACACGCCAACTCCTCTGCAAGTTCAGGCTTTGCTTACCTGGGAGCAGGGAGCCGACTTGTGGCGTGCAAAAGTGAAGAGTCTGTGCAGAAGGCTTCCAAGTTGGTTTCAAGTTAATTTTCTAAACTTTGGCGATGACCTAGAATGATTCAAAGATGTATCTAAGTGAGGAACATATGGCTAGTCGTTAAAAATGTATCAAAGAGCTCCTCTTGTCTTTCTTTCTCATGAATGATCTCGTGAACATCAAGGATCCCCTCACGTGCCCTCAGTCTGTTGGTTGGCACTCCCCTGCGAGAGCGTCAGCACGCTATTAGCAATTACCTTAGTGATATTTACAGCATTTTAATGTCACTTGTCTGTATGTAAATAGAGTCTGTGAGGAGCACAGTGCACCCAGGGCTTCCCACTACAACAGCACTGCTCCTTCAGTGCGCCAGAGCGTTCCTGTGCCTTATGTAACTGCCAAAAATATCATTTCAATTGCTTTATGACAAAATAATGAGTCTGTCAGAGATGAGTGGTCAGAAAAACAAATTTGTTCTCCCACACAATTAGGGTTTATAGCATTGGACAGCAATATCAATCTCCAGTGATTCAAAATTGAATTTGCACGTTGAGGGAAATGTGTTCTTGCGTGTGCTATAACCAGGCTGCTTAGTGGGGAGAGTCCGCGCAGGTTGAGCTGCAAAGATGGATATCCACTGTGCTGCGGAAACATCAGGGTGGAAGTTTCCAAATGCAGACAAGTAGTGGGAGGCCATGGCATTCACTTCCACAAGCTCAGAACTGACAGAGCTGCCCCACCAGAAGCAATAACAAAAAAGTCTGCAAAAACTGTCACCAGATATAAATGGCAGACAGCTTTTCCCTTCAGGTAAAAGCCATTTCAAGGCCCACATCTCTCCGTACGTGACCTAATTGTCCATGGAGTTGTTGATATTTATAATCATGGACTTCAGTCATTCTCTGTAAAGTCATACAAGCATTAGACCTCAGCAGTGCCATTTACCGTGAGCATGTACTGTATCTCAGAACTGCACTTTGCCCTTAACATTTGCTGTGTCCTTACATGAAATTTTGCCCTTAAGCTGTTTGCCAGTGCAGTGCAGAGGCTGCAGCACAGGTCCTCTTCTGTTCGCCAGACCTTAACCTGTGCTCTCAAACCTGCTGTACTGATTACAGCTCCCTCTGTCATCCCTTCTCTGTGCAGGCAAACCCACTTGGTGTGCCAGCAGCTGCTACCCACCCACTGATACCCAGTAATTGCATTTCTGGGTGTGTGTACATAATACTCTGTACAGGACTTTGACTTTCTTGTTTGGATTTCAAGAAACTAGATAGGCATGGATTACTGTCATGTGGAACTCAGTACACAGGAGGTGGAACCAGTTTTTTAGGTTTTCAGACCTTCTCCATTCTTATACAAGCAGCCAAAGAAACCACATTCTGCTAATGGAAGCGTCAACACAGGCTATAGGAAATGTTGTGTTGAATGTGCTTTGTTTGTAAATGCAATTAAACCTTTTCTTAGTATCTCAGATTGAAAGTAGTAACCAGCTAGAAACAGCCTTCAAAACAAGTGTTTAATGAAATTACAAGTGGGACCTAGGATTTTCAGTAATAATTTATCACCATGGATATTCATATAAGATAACAATATATTTCCTTACCTCTGGAGTAGAAAAGAAAGGTAATCTTCCATAAGAAAGAGATGAATTTGGGTATCCTCCATAGGAAGCTGATATGCACATCTTGACAGTGATCTGCTGGGAGCCCAAGTCAGCTCCCACATCAGTGGTGCTCAGCTGATTGACAGCTGAAATTCCTAAGGTCCACACTCTGCTGCTTTGTTTTCACACCGCTGCCAATCCATTGTATCTCATCGCAAGAGTGCCTCTCTCATGGTCCATCTGAGTGCTGCTTTTACCGAAATAGCCTTCTTTCTGTAACCCTAAATATTTCTATTTTCCTTACTGCTTATCCTGCAAATAGAAGCAGCTTTTTATTGTACTCTAGTCATCTCTCAGCCATGCTATGCTCATTTACCTCCTTCAGTCATCCAGAGAAGTCTGTCCCTCAAGCACAGCAGGCATTTCTCTTTGCAGAAATCTCTGAGACTGTGCATATGTACACTCTGATGAGGTCCCTGGGACAGATTGCCCAATTCCTGGTGCAGCCTCCCTAAAAAAACAAAAGCATATGAAATATTATTTCCCTCTTTCTCTCTCCACATATACCACAGATTTTGATACTGACTTGGTTTTCCCCAGACACGGTGTCCTCCAGTTTGCTTTCTACAGATGCTTTTTGTTCTCTTGCAGTTTTAGCACTGCCTGCATTTTACACACATTCACTATTCAGCTACATCCTTGATTCACAGTAGAAATCATGATCAATCTCTTCAAGATCTGTCAAGTGGCTTCAGCCAAAAAGTGGTGCAAGAGGAGAATCAGAGCTTCTGATTCAGTCTTCTGAATGTCTTATTTTACTTATGCTTCCACTCTTTTACTCCTTATACATAGTTGCTGACGTCAACAAGACTTTCAGTTCAATCTCTTCAGACTGTATTAATCTACAGATTATTTCATCCTTGTATAACACTAATAATCATGAGCCAAACCCAACTTTTCTGTTGTCTATACACTAAGAAGGCAAAGTTTTTACCACACGTTATCTGATCTTTTGTGGTTTGGGTTTAACGGGTTTTTTAAACATTTCTTTTCGTGCCTAGTATAACTAACTCTCATTAAGTCAAATTTGACATTTTTAATATAAATGTATTTTTAACCTTAATTTTTAGCCAGTCTTGTAGTAAAATATAGTGACCACATTTGTTCCATACTGTCTTCTCCTTAGAAAATGTACACAGCTAAGTTTGAAATATTCTGAGGATTCTTTGGAAATTCACCATTGTTGGCTCTTTTTTTGCTGTTATTAATATTAGATTTTGACTATCCTCTGCCTTAGATCAGTCCTTTATTTTTTCCCAGTGATCAAATGTATTGTTTCTCTTGTTCTCTTTAAATCGTACTCCTACAAGGCTACAGTCCCTCCCCACTGCTTTTTTGGGGGGGGCAGGGGGGATGCTTTGGGGTTTGGTTTGTGGGGGTTCCGTTTTTTATTATTACTTGGCATTTTGTTTTAAGATAGGATGCAGCATTCTGGGTAATTCTCCTCGGAAAGCTTTCAAAAATGCATATAAAGCATATAATTGATTTCCATAAAGGCATTGATTGAATGAATCTTTGATTATTCTACTGGTTTAGGACAAGAAAAGCCATTTAGCAGTCCTTCCATTTAGGAAGCTAAGTGGCTAAAATGTCCCTACTTTGTCTGTTTTGCATGTGTTTAGTCTGAATGCCCATATGGGGGCTGTTGGTTTTAAATCTCAGTTAATATGGTTTTAAAATTTGATAGGAGGTTGCCAGCTACTTCTAGAAGAAAATGCACTTTGCTGTTTCTGCGCAAAGCTGCCTGTATGTGGTACAAACATAGCCCTCCAGGATGTCTCATTCTCTCTGTCTGCTGGGGCTTGGTGGCTGAAGTCACACCAGGTGCCTTGTGCAGGACTCTGCCCATGGCTGGAGCGCCGGGGCCCGGCCACGTGCACCCGGAACAGCTGCCCGGTGTGGGTGCTATGCTGCACCTTGGGCTGAGAAGCATTTCCTCGGCAGCAATCTTGCCCTAAGAAATTAAAAAACTGGGCACCAGAACAGGCAGCAGAGCTGTGCTGCCCATGCTCTCTTGCCGGGAAAGTAAGGAGAAAGAGGAGGCAGCCTGTAAAGAGGTGGGACATGGTGGGATTAGGGAAAGTGGGCAGTAAAAGGAAATAATGAGATTAAACTGGAGTTGTGTATGCATGTATACATCCATATATATAAATATGTGCATATGTTTTGCATATATATATATGTATGAAGAGGCGTAGAAGCAGAGGAGGATGGAGAAGGCCAGAGTCCATCCAAGACTTTCACCCGTGCAAGCAAAGCTAAGGAAGGGTCAGTCTCTCTTCAGCAACATATGACAAGCACAGCATCTAAGAAGTGCAAAGAGATTTTGCACGAGGTTTTGTGACACATCTATTCTTTATTTTCAGGTGCTTGTTAAAAGATCTGTGCATATTTACACCAATTAGCAGATGGACATACCTTTATCTTCCCCCACCTCATTTCCCCTACAAGTCTGCAGCACCCTTTCAGAGCACTAGGTACTACAGCTTTTTCTCAGAGTCAGCCTTTTTTTTGTCTTGCCTAGATCAGTTTGCTGCCTCTGACACTGATGAGTCCCTGCAATAAAACAGAAATCTCCTGCTGAAAGAAATCCAGTCCCTTCCTCTCTCTAATTTGTTCTAGTTACTTGACAGTCTCTCCTGCTTTTCTCCTCTATTGTTTGGTCTTGTCCTTACTATATATCTCTCTTGTTTGGAGTCTTACATTTTTATATTCCTGTGGACAGTAAAACAACCCATGGCTTTTCTTAATAGCAGTATCCTTTACCAAGATGTTCAATGTCTAGTGAATAGGCAGATGTCATCCACTGATGCTCAGACAGGCATCTTGCATTCTGCAGTGGCTAGTCACTGAAAATTCACAATTGATTTAATCTTCAAGCAGTGATATTTTGGAAATTGTGTAAAAATTACTCTTTCTCTTGTTCAGCATATTGAATACATTTTGGTAATTTCAATTTTAAAGGTGTTGGACCTGTTTCTCTTTAGAATGAGCACTGCTCAAATAACAGCAGTTTCATCTGCCTCATTCCTCACACTGAGGAGAATGCTTCACCATCTAGTGTATTACATATTCTTGTGGATTTTCTCCAGCAGCTACTTATGACAACTGCAAGCTTGTTTTACCCTGGGGATATATATGTATGTGGCCAATTGCTTCAGATCATATTCCTTCCAAATGGAAGTCAGCTTGACAGCTCTTAATTTGCACTTGGCCATTCCATGTGTTGTTTTGCTCTAATTATTGGTCACTGTATGGAACAGGTGACAAATGGCCACATGAGAACCCTGTATATTACTAGATGTACAGTCATTAGGAAAACAAACAGGAAAGGTCGTTAATACTGGTTTTCTCTCCAGCCCCAAACAGAAATAGACTTTAGCTGGTTTTGACATCTGTTGGAAAGGGATGGAAAGAGGTGAAAACACCTTACTGTTCATGAAACTAACTTACCATTCTGTAAGTGTCCTAGTTTCAGGAAAAGAGGGGAATTTAAGGAAAATGCAATTGTTCTAAGACCAGATGCAGAATCTGGTTTATCTAATGATTTTGTCACAAGGCTCAATTAGGTTTCTTTCCCAAGTAAAACTAAATGTGCCTACCAAAATATTTTGTCTGACCTTCAGCTACTACAGCTATATTGAATTAAAGCATGAAAAGAAATTTCCTTTCTGAACAAGACAGTACTTGCTGAACAAGAATGGCAAGACACCATTATAGTGAGCTTTCCTGCTACTGAAGTGTGGCATTACAGAGGATATTTAAATGAAGTCTGTTTTCTTAGGCTCCCAGGGCCTAATTTGGACCTTAATTTGGGTCAGATTTTGTAAGGACATAAGCAGAGGACTTATTTTATTCCTGGGAATAGTAACTCTTGGATTTTTGCAAGATTATAGGCCTGTCTATAGTAAAAATTATGAATCATTTAATTGCTCTCAGTGGAGCTGCATTAGTGAAAACAAGAAAAGATTCAGCATCTTGGAGTCTTGGTGACATTTCTGCTTTTAGACCTGTGTGAGCTGAAGATCTTGCAACCTGCTCTTCGCAGTGATGTCTTGTCATGTCGTGCTTTCATGGTAGAGCAATACTGCAGGCACAACACAGAAAGCAAGCGGTTGCCATAGGACATGCTTTTCTAAAACTTGAGCTTAAACTCACCTCACCTCTAAATAATATCCCACTTTGTTTTATTTTTGCCTTTTAAAATTAGGTGTAAGTGCAACCTTCACGCTACTGGCTGTAAAGAAGAAAACAAAAGACTACTTTGTGAATGTGAGCATAACACAACGGGCCCAGACTGTGGAAAATGCAAGAAGAATTATCAGGGCCGACCGTGGAGCCCTGGTTCTTATCTGCCTATACCTAAGGGCACTGCTAATATCTGTAAGTAGTTTTGTATAATAAGGGTATTTCATTATTACAATTCTGCCCCATATCATGACTCTGAAGGAAGATTTAATGCCTGCAAAGGTTTGTCATTTCTTTATGACTCAGCATGTGTACTTGGACAAGGTGTCAATTTGTAAGTGTTAATTGTAAGTATGCATCATCTGTGCCTCTCGCATGGTTGTAACTAACTTCCAGGAGAACCACATGTTTGTATCCATAGACACATCCCTGGACACTGCACAGGAAGGGCTAAGGAGTGAAAAGATTAGGACTCTTCACATAAAAACACACACACAAGTGAGAAAAAACAGTGGGAATAGCTGCAGTACTGCTCCAGCCACGGTGCCCTCAGCTCTCCATTCATACATCCTTACTGTCTTGAGATTGGCAACACTCTCAGCTCAACGTGTGAGATGAGGTCCTTGCTCATTTTTTGTCCATTTAAAAAAGTGAAGAAAAGAAAACTCGGGCCAAATTTTTTGTATTAATAAGTAAAGATTCAAAGGTTGGGACACATTTACCTGATGCTGACCTGCAGTCCAGATTTATATGTACTCTTGTAGATAAGTGTTGAAGACAGAAAGCAAGAGAGAAACCTGAGGTTTTATATCTGCTTGTTTCCAGCCAACAGCCACTCCACAACACACATATGTACTATTCCAGCACACTTCCATATTATCCAAAGGAAGAACGTACTGACAGCTGCATTTCCTGGTCCCGGACAGGACGGGGTCAAAATAAAACACGGTGGTGAAAGAGAAGGCATGAAGACAAGTATAAGCATCAGTTCTCCCTTTCATGCATATATGAAATACACAATGATTCAGAATCCTCCTGAACTGAGTAACAGACTTAAATTCCTTTGAAGAAAGGACTGAAAATGAGGATAAACCTTTTGACAGAAGTTACTAGCTTCTTTTAAGAAAAGAGTCCACAGTTTTGCCCTGATTAAAAGCAAAACAGTCATTTTAGAATATTAGATATAACAGTTTATTGAAAAAGTTATTTGAGAGAAACAGAGCTATGTATGCAGCTGAATGAAAAGTTTAAAACCAGAAGCAGTGTTCAATGCTCAGAATGTTATCTAAGACTTCAAAGCAGCAGCTGTGAAGAATCAAAACTCAGAAATGAAGATCATAGGAAGCAGGACCTTATCAAGTAAAATGTGAGAGTAATAGACCAAGTAACAAACCATGAAGTGTGGGGGCATGAAATTATGATAAAATTCTTAGTGAGCAGAAAAAAATGAACTTCCAAAAAGCAGGGAAAAACATTTTGTAAGAGTATTCACTTTTTTTTGCCTGTTATAAAAAGTGAGCGTGGCTCGCAGAATTAATACTTTAAAACTATGTTTGGGAAATATGGTGAGATTCACCAGGTTGATTTTAGCTAAATGCAGCTTGCTGTGTCATTTGCCTCATTCCCAGTCAGCTGAGCACCCACCAGACAGAACAGTGGAATTGGCACCTACTGAAAGAGTGTCTGAAGCTTGTTAAAACAGCTTTATGTTAAAAGAACATTAGTGAGTTTCAGCAAAAAACCAGTTTCATCAAAAATCAAACCATTTTGCAAATAATAGGTAGTCATTTCTGGGGATGATGGTGACGATGATGATAGCATCATGAAAACATAACCTCGTTTGAGCTGACGAATATTCCACCTACCCTCAAATCCTGACTTCAGCAGTGATCGGCAGCAGGAATTGATAGCAAACAGGAAAAAGCATGAAGGATTTCTTCTTCACCTTCTCAGTTACCATGAATAAAGTGGCTTTCTGAGCTGCACTGCAGGGGTTGCTTGCTGCTGAACAGAGAGAGACACCCAGCTGACATAAGCTTGACCTCAGTGATACCTTACGGCAACACATTTCATATTTTAGTGAGACAGTGGGTGAAAGGTATTTTATTTTGCTTGCCTTGAATGTTTTTCTATGGCTAAGGCAGTACGTCCTTAGATAAGGAAGGAACAAAGAATAATGCACCTCTGTTTACATCTACTACACCATTTATCATTCCATAGACTTGACCTTACCCACTCCTCCACTCTTCTTTTAAATGACAAATCCTGATCTATTTCATCTTATCATAAAGCCATGCCACATCTCTGGTCATCTGTGCTCTCTTTTGGTTCTGTGATGTCATTTTTTTATTTGGTGAGGCTAAAACTACACACGATATTCTAAACATGGCAACAACATGGCTCTTTTACAATGACATAAAAATGTGTCTGTTTTTTATTTTGTTGCTCTATGGATCAGTCCTTGAGTCCTTTTTTAAGGCTGTACCACAGTTAAAACGTTTCTTCTGGCCTCAAGGCTGACTTAAATGGCAGGTTATATGCTGCAATAGTTAGTTCAGAAACACCATATTTGAGTTCCTTTAAAATACTTCTTGGGGCAACATCTCCTCATGGAAATTCTTGTTCAATACCATTTCCTTCAGATGCTTCATTTGAGATAATTCCTCAGCATGCGAGAATATTTCTTTGTTGGGAACATCAGTGAAAACAATTAATTTAGTACTCAATATTAAATTAATTATTAATTAGTCATAGTATTGCATTATTTTACCATTATACCTCAATTGCCTATCTTCCCAGGTATCTCACTGGGCCTCCTGCTTCTAGTGTGATTCTTTTAACAAAAAATAATGACTAACTTTATGTCCATAGGAAGTTGATTCTTGAAATACTGTGGTTTATATATAAATTGGCAGTTTTTATGCTTTTTTCCCTGTATCTTCTCCATTTAGAAGACTTACACTTCTGAAGGGTATCTTTCCAAAATCATCTACATTCTGTTGTTTTCAATTTTGTGTTGGTTTGGGGTTTTTTTTGCTTAGAAGAGAGTTAATTTTTATAAGTTTAAAAAAAAAAATGAGTTATATATGATTATTCTGAGCCTCTCATACACTTGTCTCCAGCCTGCTTCCATGCTGTTTGCACGCATATCTTTTTAGATGTTCTTTTCACTTTTCTTTTATCTAACTTCCTCATTTTCATTTCCTCGCTCTCTCAAAGTTAAATATTACTGCAGTGGATTTTTTTTTATCCTTTTCCTTCTCATCAAGCATGTTGAGTTTCAGTCCAGAAGTGGTTCTCTGATAACTACTTCTTGAATTGTGTCCTATGCACTGCTTCAGAACTAAATGAGCTTCTCATCTTGTGGGTTGTCTGATTCCTTGCTACAAGCAGCAATCATTTATGGTATGTAAAAGCTTCATTTCCTTTGTCACTTCCTGATTTAAGGCTGCATGTGTTGGAGCATGTGAAGTTATGCATTATGGGGTAAACTCTCTGCACAGCCAATGTAATTTCACTTACCTTGTTGCCTTTATGTCACCATCTCCATCGTGGGGTCAGCAATGCAGCCGTGGTGTTACAGTCTCCCTAGTCAGGTGTGGATTCTGAAATAGTTCCTGGAACATGCTGATAGAAGTAACTTCCCTTCACATATTACTTTAGTTCCCTGGGGGCACTTTGTATAATCCAGTAATACAGTGTCCCTTTGATACTTTTCCTTCCTCCAATTTTCAAAGACCATCTTTTTCATCTAAAACAAAATTATTTTAAAATTTAAATATATTTGAAGTTCACATTAATATGCTTAGATAAGATACAGTTAAAAATAGTTGTATAAAGGAAACACTCAGAATTTTTTTTTCTTCTTTTCACAAAATAAAAAGATACTCTTTCTTGAGATTCTCTGACTTGTGAAATTTGTTCAGATTCAACAAGAAGTTTAATGTCTGTTTCCAAATCTTTCCCAGCTGGAACTTCTGTTATATCCATTGCTCTGTTTCTGCCATTTTTTGTGGCCAATAACACTTCATCATGCCTTTTCAAGCTGCAGCTCATGAAACAGAAACTACAGACTACAGATTATTCTGTAGTCATAGCAGAAACCTTGATGCAAAGCCATTTTCTTTATCCTTCTCATTTTAAGTCATCATGAGTTTTTCAGGAGAATGCAAAACATTTTTCCATGCTTTGCCTGTGAAAGACAGCAAGTTCTGTGTTGTTTACTGGCACTAACAATATTTCTCCATTTGTCTCCACACAGCATTTATTTTATATTTCCACTCTATCTTATTGACTATTTTGTGATTACGTTCATTCCCTTGTGCTGCCACATTGTGTAGATAGTTTTTTCTGCAATATGTTTTGACACACAAAGTGAACTTATTGAATTTCTCTCTACTTGGTATTACAGGATAGCTTTTCTCCCCAGCAGTTGTATGTGTCTGACAGCACTAGCCCTTTTCTTCCTCCCATTGTTTAGATCATCTTTGGCACTTATGTTCTTTGCTCCCTCAGACAGAGCTGTCTCAGACTGCACTGAGCTGCCATGGATCAAAGCCTGCTCGCTTTGTATCAGTCCCTTCACAGCCAATAACCTGTATCAAAAGTGCCCAACACTCAGCAAAACCCTCTCCCAGCTGTTACAGGACTTTCCTTATTCATAGTTCAACATGAAACAAAGGCTTGAGCAGGGCATGGGAAACACTGGTGGTTCTTTTCAGTCAAGACTCAGGGAGACAGTCTCAGGGAGTTTACTGAATTTCTCCTGCAGTGGGTCCCCCTCCCATTGTACAGATTCTGTCTCAGCAGCACAGCCTTAAACCTCCCAGAATGGGAAAGGACTTACGAGGCATCCATGCAGCACAGCTGCCACAGAAACAGTTTCTGGCAAAACTTACGGCACCTCCAGCACTGCACTGGTTAATCTCATTGATGTTCACTTTTACCCATAAATTTTTGCTGACACAAAACCATCTTGAAGGACCAGCATAAATGAAGTTGGACAGGAAGTTGTGCTTTCTAGTCAGGAATCCAAGTAATAAGCATCCTTCTAACTGAAAGGATCACACATCCTGCTTTCCAGTCAAAGCAGATTCATAAAGTAGAGAGCGTCCCATTTTCTAAGGGCCCATTCTCCCAAGCAACTGGAAGGAGTTTTGCAGTGCCTTCTTCATGACTCGATTTGAAGGAATGGGACACTTATGTTGAAGTTAAAATATTGCTCCTTGATGCTTTTGACAATATGTTTCAAGGAGAAAAAGGAAGATATGAATCAATAAGAAGTTACAAACAGCAAAGCTTCATATTGCTCCTGTTTTATAATACATATTAATCTTAGCCCATGAAGCTTACAGGAGGTACAAAGCCACAGGAGCATGTCACACAAAAGGCTGGGAAACCTAGTAGTGAGGGAAAAACTGCAGTGTATCAAGAGCATTCAGGTAAACAGGAGTGTCAGGAAAAACTGCAAAAATCTGCAAGTGATAAACTCATTTTCCTTCATCTGGGTATCCAGTGCAGTAGCTAGTGAAGTGTTGCAGGTACCTACATAAAAACAATGCACTGTAAATAACATGCTGTATTTCTTTTAAATAGGGCTTGAAAAATTATCCTTCAGCACTCTACCCTCTTGCATGACCCTGCTGAGCTGGTTGTTTGTGCTGGCTATGGTGACATCTGTTGCTGGGAAATGAATTGCTTCTATACGTCACTGGTTTCAAACAACTCTGTTTTTGCCATATACAGTGAAGAGGTGAAATGAAAGAGACTTCTGGTGCTTAAGCAGCAGCAGCATGGGAAGGCAAAGTGTCTGTTTTAAAATACTCAAAAGTGCTAAAACTGATCTGATTTTCAGGCTTTTCAAAGTTTCTAATATTCTATCAATAAGTTACGATTACATGAAAAAAAAATTCTTTGATCTCACTGGGTGTTTCCTAGACAGAGTTTTCAATACTTGTTTGGACTCACTAAAACATAACACAAAAAAGTCCAAATTTTAAAAGATGTTACCCAATAAAACAATATTTCCTCTGTCCCATTTTTTTCTGGTGATATCAGTTGGGAAAGCAGAGGTGAGAGATAACAAACTTCATCAAAGCAGTTATTTTTTTATGCATTGAAAAATTTTCAATCTTTACAGAAAAATAGCTGCAAAATTAACAGTAGCAGGAGTTCTGGGGCTCTTGCAATGAAACACATGAAATTTTCACAGAATTTTATTTCACTGTGTGTAGTCCTTTGTCTGAATACAGGTTTAACAATACATGAAGAGTTTACTCCTATGATCATAATGATCAGTCCCTTTGAGGGATTACAAGACACCAGTATCATCGAGCTTCTCAGGGCTTTCAATTGCTAGAGAATTCAGCAGTTCTGAAATTGATGCTGAGCATCTGATATTGCAATCATGCCTCAACGGAAGAGCTGCAAAGGGAAGAAAGACTCACTGCAGGGAGTGCTGTCATGCTGCAGGACAGATATTCTAGCAAAAGATCAGAAGAGGCCTTAACATCCCTGCTCTGACTCTGCCATGAAAAACTCTGTATTTTGTTCCTGTTTAAGAGTCCTGCCAGAAGCACACGAGGGCATTGACAGTGGAGGTGCTGAGAGGGTCTGCAGGGTATGACCTGCCCTGAGACTGGAAGCAGCAGTGTGGTCCTTCTCACCGAAAGCTTGATCCATTTCCTTTGTGTTAAGGATTTCACACTGACACAAACTATAGACAAAATCAAAAACTTGCTTTCTTTGCTAGCATCTGATTTGCTTCTTTCTTCCATCTCAATAGCCAGCTCCATGGTAGCTAAGAGCTAAAGCAACCCATTTCTGGAAGCAGGGGAAATGAGAAAATTACAGGGCAGATGCAGAAGATCGCATGAAAGGAAAACACCAGATTTTTTTCCTCTCAAGTCATGCATATATATTTAGATGCACTTACAGGGAACATGTAATATACCAAACCACCACCCTCAAGTCAAGTCAAGAATAATAAGTAGTATTAGTGACTTTCTCCTGCAATGTTTGCAGGAGTACCTGCAGTACCTACCTCTGAACTTTCTTTGCGTGCTTTACTTGATGTCCCCTCACTATAAATCTATTACCATTAATAACCATCCCAGTGATTTCAACTGGAAGAGGATTTAGGCTGAACATTGCTTTGGTTTAACAACTGAATCTATGTAAATTCAATCCCTTTGGGTTTATTTACTCTTTATACCTTGCTCAATAGAATTGCCCATCAAAGGAGGTAATGGGCCTGATCCTTCATCTCTCTAACCTCTCCCCATCGCTTCACTGCTGCAAAGTACTCACAGATTTCAGTACAAGCCTGACTGGAAACGACCCAAGCCATGTAACAGACCTACTTTATGCCAAGGGCCAGCAGTGGGGGGATGACCCCGCAGCCTGGGGTTGTCCCCAACAGTAGGGGGATGACCCCGCATCCTGGGGTTGTCCCCAGCAGTGGGGGGATGACCCTGCATCCTGGGGTTGTCCCCAGCAGTGGGGGGATGACCCCGCATCCCGGGGTTGTCCCCAGCAGTGGGGGGATGACCCCGCAGCCTGGGGTTGTCCCCAGCAGTGGTGGCACATGCAGAGCCGTGCGCTCAGGCCCTCACCTGCCTCCACACTGACAGGGAGGGAGAGCAGAATCTCACCTCCTGTGCCTCGTTACCTAAGGACTTGCACCAAATACAGCTCAGCTGAATTCAAGAGCTAGCCTCGATATGTAACTCCAGATCTCACACAAACACTCCTTCCAAGAATAATTTCCCCATCATATGTGTGGTTTTCACAGAGTGTTAATAGAACCTGCTTCATGGCCCTACATAACCAGCTCCTTTCCAGACAAACTCAGAAGTGTCATTCTCACTCTCTTTAGTAAGAAGGGCACAAAGTAGTGCACTGTCAAGGCCGGTCACCCCACACAGGGCTACCTGGTAGTACAAAAATCAGTCTGGTTACAGAAGACCACACTAAGAACCCCTGTACAGAAACAGCAAAACAGCTTTTGAAACAGAACCTGAAGATATCTTTGCAAGGTTAATACAAAGCCCTCAGGCTAGCAGGCATCTTGTGTTCATTATTCTCTGCCCAGGAAGCATTTATCATTGTGAATTCATTGAAAATTTTGAAGTACAATAATATGAGGAGAGCAGACTTGCAGGAAAACCTCTTCCTTTGCTACAATCTGTTCAGGAGAGAAAGGAAAGGATATTTGTATGTGTGTGTAGGAGACAGAGAGGTTTGAGGCGGGGGAGTATACCCAGAGGAAATACAAACACCATTTCACAGTGCAAGTGTGAGTGCGAGAACACCGTTTTTGTCTTCTATCTAATATTTGTGTAGGTTCCACGAGTGTATAAAGGAAAACTAATCCTACCAATTTAAACCAGCTACAATGACTTGCCAAAAATTAAACAAGCTCCTATTGCAACTTCAGGGAAAATTATTTGAAAATTGATTGTCTTTTTGACATTTAAAACAAGGGGATAGAAGTTTTCTTTAATTGTCCTAACTGAAAAAAGCACTTTTTGTTACTATTAGAACTATGACCGCATTGTTCTATTATGATGATATTTGCACTTAGCTTTTGATATCTCATGGTGCTAAAATTTCAGAAAATACATGCTGATCTCAGCAGAAGTAGAAATAATTAAGTTTGCAAACAACATCTGAGTGTGGGCCCGGGTGAGCAGCAGGTGCTGTCTATGGTGCTCTGCCAGGCCACAGGTGCCACAGGATATGAAACCAGAGAGCTGCAGTTCTGATATGTGCCCCAGGATGGATAAACATAACAAATCTGGGTTTGGTCCCCATTCTGCATATTCTGTTATTCAGCACCGTCTTAGCCATGCCACAAGTTAGGAGTGTTCCCAGCTTGACTCTGCAACCTTGCTTACATTGAATATCGTTTATTCTCAAGACATTCCTTTGCTCCAGTTTACTTAATTACAGAGTGAGGTCCATGCCATCTCTGAGTAAGGGAGAACTTCAAGACAGATGTTGAAAGAAGTGTAGCAGATGTTTAATGGAGAAACAGATGGATTTCTGCAACAAAATGCATGCCACAAAAGTCAATAAAACTTAAAAAAGGCAAACTGTATTTAAGGAAAAGGATTCAAATATCCAGGATTTCCATACTGATCTGCAGTTTCTGACTAACTCAAGTGATGAGCCATAGTGCCATTAACAATGGCATGTCATCTTAAGAAAATGGCATTTCAGGAAAGATTTCATATCCATGGTCTTGTGGTACACACAAAGCCTGGGTTTCAGGGCAGGCCTGACAAGAAGCTAGTTCTTGGGATTGTGTTATACAACATGAGATCCCACACTGCTTATCCAGTAAAGGAGTTTTACTCCCCTACAGCCTCACCACTTATGGTATATCTCATCTGCCTCTGGAATAGTTTCCTTGCATTAATTCAGTTCAGGAATTGAAATGAACACAGGAAAAAAAATAAATCAATGAGAGGCTTAATCAATAAGGCCAACCTACAGCATTAGATTGTTTCACTCAATTACATTTCTTTTACATAGCTTAATTTAGATAACTGTCAGGTAAAAGAGGGTAAAATAGCTATATACAATTAATGCAACAGAAGGTACCAACTGATTTAAGCAGCTGGCCAAAGCAGTTAGCAATGCATCTATCCCTTGGTTAAATTACTCTCCTAGATCTGCATAATACATGCATGACTGATATTTTTATCTAGAGCATTAAACCTAATGGCTGGTTAGTTGAAATACAAAACTGTTCTGAACAAATTCATGAAGTTCAGAGAGCTGGTGTAGATCCCATCTGTCAGTGCATTTTAGTGGTCCCTGCAGCCCCATACTGAAAAATCTAAAGACTCTGCATTTATAAAGGACTGGGCACGTAATGGCAGAAGTTTGAGTTTAACTATGTATTGATAAAGTGTTCTGAAAATGTTTTCAGAATCTTAGATGTAATAGCTCAGCCGACTACAGCAAACAGCTAACTACACTTCTTTGTGTTTTCTTTCTCTACAGGTATACCCAGTATTTCCAGTATTGGTAGTAAGTAATAAAACCAGTATTGTTTTGCATTGTCATTCAGCTTCATGGATCTGATTTCCCAACATCCCTTTCTGGTGTAGATAATGTTCCTCTGACAGCATGCCCTGTGGTGCAGGGGCTGTGTACTCCTCTGTGCCTTCCTGTCTGGCATTAACATGGAACTGTTATTACGTGGTCGGAGAGAATGTCACTCCTTACATCTGCATTCAGCCCCAGATTTTCAAATCGATTCTTATCAGCAGATGAGCACTGAGTGCTATAAAACTAAGTGTGACACAAAGAATTAAGACACTTGCAGAGAAAATATTTGTTGAGCATCTTGAAAAAAAGTGTTTGCTAATAACAGAAGTATAGGACCAGCAGTTTTCATGTATGTATACGTGTGTATAAATTTAAAGAGCAAATGGAAAAGTTTATAAATGGAATAGCTTTCATTTCTATGAAGCAGATTAGCAAATGCAGCATATCTGCTGGAATCTGCATTAACTCTAGCGGGCTTTGAACTCAGCTTTACTCCACAAAATAAATTGAATTGTGTTCCTTCACAGAAAAATGCTTTCCTGTATGCAATTAAAAGACCAAAATACTACTCTTAAGCTATAACAAAACCATGACACCATTTTGTAAAGAACTACTATATCAATGAAATGGATGATTACTCAAACAAAACACATGAAGAGACCAAGTGCACAGCAGCTCAGCTGTGAGCCTCGGCTGGGCTCCGCAGCTGAGGAGGGCACACAGTCATGGCATGTCAGTTAATTGCCAATAAAGCAGGGAGGGAGAAATGGGATCCTGCTGCGGCTCACAGAAAGAATATTCCCCACAGCCTCAGCTTTGCTGATACTTAAGACACAACTTGCATAATGCAGGACTATCACAGTTATAAATTATCACGGTTGTTAAATGCAATTTGCCATACCCGATATCCAACTGAAAAGTTTTAATAATTTGGGCAAAACTGTCTCACTTCTTATGATGCAGGGTCAGGACTTTATAATCAACTCAGTTTACTTAAGCTCATGAATAGCACTGATTTGTTAAGCTCTAGACAGCCAAGTTAAATACTATCAAAACTACCTCACTTGCAAGTGCGAGCAGTGTTGGCAGCTGAATGCCACAGCATCTGTTTTCTGCTTTAAATAGCAAAACAGCATCAATGACAATAATGTGCAAATGAAAGCCTTCAGTCTTAATAATGTCATTTGCCTGCTCTAGTGTCTCCTCTGCTATTGTACAACTGCAGATTCATAGTGATATGCTATTTTCAAAAATTTGTGTTTATACATATATTTCATAGCAAAAAAAAATTAACTAAATGAAAGAGAATAAGTTTATGTCACTGTTCTCAGAAATATTCCTGCCATTAATAACAGAAATGGGATGAATGGGAAATAGCTCTTTGGAGTTTGATTGTGCTATAGTTTCTTAGTAGTGTGTTGCATGATCTATATGGTTGTGGTTTCACTTCACACTCCATACAGCCTTCGTCACCACATCTACCATTTCTGAGCATCAGCAGATGTTGGCCTTTGAAAACTTAATAGGGAAACTCAAATACCTTTTGAACAATGGTGAGCTGAAAGGATGCATTGTTGACCTATTTGTATTTTACACTGGGGTGATTAGTACAGTTTATTTATTACAAATGGAGAAAATTATGTTTAACATTCTATAGGAAATACAAGAGTTTCTGCAAATCTATGTTTTATCTTTACTCTGCTGTAAATGTCTTGGAGTAATATGTGGTAGAATTCAAAAAATTTTTTGCCTACCTGAAAAGGGTGAAGTATGAGCATCTCTTCATGAGCACAAGTAAATACTGATACTCTGCTTGCTTTTTCCATGTGTTTTTTCTTAAATAGCTCAGGGAGGAAATAACTCTACTTGCTCAATGTTCTGAACATCTTTCCTATAACATAGGAATAGCAGAACTTTTGTTAAACAAGGATAGAATCCATAAATTTATCCTGTTCTCAAAGAGAATTTAACAGAAGTCCAATTAACACACAAAACCAAACAAGATTAATTAGTTGTGGCTGCTTTAATGGATTCTGCATGGTTTTTGTTTTGTCTATGCTAATGCAGTATTTGTTTTCATATCAGCAGAGTTTTTTCCCATCTGGGGACAGGAAGTTACTCTCGGGAGATACAGTTTGGGTTTCATTTTGCCTGGCAGCAAACACCTACAGGGGGGTATTGGCTTTTGTGTGCTCCCAGCTCTTTCTAGTTTATAAGGAGGATGGGGTTGGGGCAGGGGGGTTAGAAAGACCAAACTTCCAGCATGCAAAGGAGATGCCACCTCAAGCAATGTTCATTTAATGCTTTTTTAAGACTGTGGTGCAAGCCAGCAAAGAAAAATAAAATATATTTACCTGTGTGCACATATATGTATTATTCTCTGTTTTCCTTTTTTACCTCAAAGGATTTTGTATTAAAGCAGCATTAAAATTTGAACACAGAAAAGAGTGGTCATTAGTAAACATCCTTTCCGATCATCTAGAAGAAAACAAAACAATCAAAACCCAGAGCTTTCCCATTAAGGTCATTTGTACCTGCTGTTGTCTATCAGTTGAATAATAGGTTCTCTGACCATTTCCAGCATTCTTGATTACAATGCTGGCCCTTTCAGCATTTTTCAGCCTTGTCTGAAAAAATACTGGTGAAAGTGTTAGCAATTAATGAGTCCCAAAACCATTTCATAATTTTAAGCAATGCGTACATACAGTATGTAAATGTTCTGAAAACTACATTATTTTACTCGCTAAAATAATGATTGTACAATTTTACATAGACCAGTGCATCAGAATGCTCATTATTGTGACCAAATACCGACATTACTAATCTGTACATGTATGCCTTCAAAAAGCTGAATCTTCTAAACAACTGCTTCTATCTTTTTTCCTGTAAAGCATAACTCCACTAATTATGCTAAACAGTTTGTTATAAAGGGTATAATTAGATGGAGGATAGGATAGACATGATGTGCAAATAGCTCTGTGTGGGTGATTATCACCTTAAAGCCTGCTGCTGGCAGATGAGTCAGAGTTTAGAGACAGACCGTGCACCCAAGTGCAAGATGCAATCACAATAATCAAACGGTATTTTCTGCTTTGTTCTCTATGTTTTTGTTCTTCCTTATAGCCAATTTTAAATTAAGAGACCTTTTTTATGATAATGAATGCAAGACACAGAAGTAAGAAAAAAAAAAGACTGAATGGGCACTTTCTTATTTTATTGTTTCCTTAACCTTGAAAAATCTAGTAGGTATTCTTCTGGAGCTAAAATAGTGTCTGGATGAGTGTAGCTTTATTTGTTTTTCATATTTGTCATGAAATTTTAATATGGTAAATATATATCTTAAAAGGTGGCGAGAGCAAATACTAGTGGATTTTTTTTTATTTTTTAATGACAACACAAAGTATTTTGGACCTGATTTTGCCCTCTTGCAGTAACAAAGAAGTTCTCTCATTAAATCTTCAATCATATGATCAAAGCTATTACCATGCCAAGCTCTGGACTAGAGTATATACCCAACACATGTCAGCAGGGTATAAACATGCATAACTAGGTTGTACATTACTTTTCTATTATTATTTGAGGTCAAGTTTTAAAGAAAGCTGTACTGTTGGGAGACCACTAAGATATTTATCTCCTTAAAACATTTAAATATTGTCATCAGACTGTATCTATTATTTTGGACATATTATCTAAATGTTCTCAATTTAATTTTATCCAAATCTGACCTTTTAATAAATAATATTGTTAATCAGGCTTCTAGTCTAAGGCAATCACCTTATCTAGATAACTGATTATAATATTATAATAACTGATTATAATATCAAGCCAGTATTTGTTTTCCCTCCTTTAATACTTTGAAGCACTTGGAATCTTTTGCTTTAAAAATTAGATTTTCCATTATATTAAAAGATTACTGAGCTGAAAGAAAATACAAACAGCCTTTGTGGTATGATGTGCTGATTTGAATACTGGATCTGAAAGAAATTTGCATTCCAAATAAATCCATTACGGGTAGTTTCACCTGGTAGGATTCACAACAAAGCCAGTTTCTTCTGTATAACTGGGATGTGACCCCTGAAGGTGAGGAAGCAGAACTGAGCCCAGCACTGAGCAGAAACGGCCTCTTTGCAGTAATTTCGAGGGCAGGGTCAGAAATCCCCAATGCTGCCCCAGGGAGCACTGAGAGGTCATTGGGATGGGATTTGGGGGAGCTTTTGTTTCAGTTTTGGTTTTGCCAGATCCACCAATTTTAACAGATAAGAAGAGCTGTGCTCAGCAGTCTCATAGTCATGGCCACTGACAGTTTAGAGTTGTTCCTCTTTCCTCTTTCCATCAAATAGTGTTTTCAATGCTTTTTGATTTGCTGTAATATATGGAAAATTACTCAGTTCACAGTTATCTTTCTTTTAACCATTAATAAATTATCAAGTGATAGGATACTCTAGAAAATAAGATATCAACATTTCAGTATGTACCGTGGTACCCATGCAAAACACATGGCACTTGCAATATGCAAGTTGAGCTCAGTTACTCAAGGAAGTTTATAGAGAGTAGACACGATCCAAAAAGATACTTTAAAATCTAATTATCTATAAAACTTGGGGAGGAATTGCCAGGAAAAAATGCATTTCTATGTTAGCCTCTCATCTTTCTCTTTCTGTTCCCTAGACATGTAATCAGTTTATTTCACTGAGTTAAGCAAATATGAGGTTTCCAAATCAGCATAGTGATTTTTTAAAAAAAGATCTTGATTCACTTTTCATCAGTTGTGAATTACTGTACAATAATTCCAGGCGATCAGCCAATTTCAGCATTTTTATAGGAAAAAGCAGAACCAGTCCAAATAAAAAAGAACACAACTCCTGCAAACTATCAACAAAGTAATTCCTTTTTTTCATGAGAATGTATCTCATTCTCATGAAAACGTTTCATTCCAAAAATACTTGAATTCATTGTGCACTTCTAAAAACATGTTAGTGGAAATACTCAAAATTGAAGAATTCCCTCAGCCCTCACTATTTTGAGAATCAGCCAACAATTTGTTCAAATCAGTGGATTTTTTTTCTGTTATCTGAAAGTTTCCCGAGATGGATCATTGGATTATCTTTTTAAGCCTCTAAAAAAATTGCTTTCTTTTTACTCTACAACAACAAGTGGACACATAAAGGACTAATTACATTTAAATTCTTCCAACAGTTATAAAAGCTGTTATGGCTGAGGAGCTACCATAAAACAACCACATCTTCACATTTATGCAGAATTCTCCTTTCTCCAAAGGAACAGGTATGAAACTTCCTACGTTGCTCCAAGAAAGATTGCCTAATATTGGCCAAGTATCTTTTTTAACGTAATAAAATAAAGGGTTAATTTTTTAAAAAATCAGCATTTCTCTCTTTCAGTGATTTAGATTTTGCAGTTGAATGAAAGTGCTAAAAGGCAAATTTTATATGAGGTAGATTATCATAACTTCAAAAAGACTAAAGGAGATAGAAATGCTGTAACAATGATATCATGATGCTTGCAAGGAGCGGTGGAACACAATCTGATATAAACACACTCGGTTACTCCAGCAGCTACTAAATCTGCCAGTGATTTCAGTGAGCATTATTTTTTAGTAATCCTAATTTTTTGTCCAATATTAGCACCTAAAACAACTGTCATAACTCCACTGTCCTCAGCAGACATCTACAATTTAGAACAGATATTTACTGCTGCCTACTCATGGTTTAAAATAGACAGTGGCAAGGCCAGCTTTCTTTGGCTAGAGACATGAAGTTCTACAGAATCATTAAGTTTATACTGATACATTTTAAATTTTTTTTTTTGTTTTAAATGGAAAGAAGTTAGAAAACATCTTAATCAGCGCATCTCACTAGGGTTCCTTATTGTTATTAAAAATTAAATTAATAATGATAGTTGCCAACACAAGTGCTCCACTAGTCTGCCACTAGTGAGCATTATTTAAGACTTACAGATTTATGAGTAGTTATTTTGAGCAGATGCATTGTTTGTGGGCTGGGCCAGCAGAATCACTTGAGGAGATGGTCAGGCACCGTCGGCTGCAGAGCGCAGGTGCCCAGGTAGCAGCGGAGAGTTCCTGTGCTCCATCACCTCTGCTCTCATCCCTCAGGAGGGATAGCCCCTCTCACTGGGAATATATTTTAATTTTACTGCCAGCTCAGTACTTGGTTGGAGTGAGAAACCAACAAAATGCCAATTAATTTCTGCCAAGATCGTGACAGGTTTTTTTCATGTGCAGCTGTCTGGTTGGAATTAGGCTGAAACTACCCATTCATTTCCTTTATTTCCCCAATTTGAAACCATGATGTAGCCCATGGTGCAGACTGTACTTCCAGTGAATATTTGAGACAGATTTTCTTAGTTTAATATCAAAGTAAGGGGAAAAAAAAAAAAAGATTGGGAGGAAAAAAAGGAAATTATCATACATCTAATAAATATAATGCAGTAAGTTTTTTCCTTACTTCATCAAAGTAAGATTTTTTTCCAATAGATACTTTCTACATATAATTGGCTTTGGAATAATAGTAACTAAAAATGCAAAAATATCCAATGCAAATTTAAAATGTCATATCTGATTTTCTGCTCAGTCACACAGCTTGCATACCTCCACTCTTAAAGATGCCTACAGTAGCTTCACTTTTAAATAATAACACTCAAACATACATTTAGAAACTCTCTTTCACATTCCTTAGCCTTGTTTGCCCAGAATAACCGTCATGGAATACATTACCATAGATCAAAATAGCACATCTTATAGAATACCTACACCAAGATTCATTTATTATTCTGGCAAATAATGACTCTAATTACAAAATGCAGCTTCCAGACACGGAACTGTTCTGGAAAAGATTGGTTTATCTAGTCAACCTCTCTATAAATAAAACCCTTAGTGGTAATCACCAAGGACTAGAAATATTTTCACAGGTTGCTGTGGAAGAATAACTAGCTGCTAAATGAATCTTCCCAGTGCCTGTTCAAAGGATGACTCATCTGCTCCAATATACATGTGGGAATGACAGCCAACTTTCTTTGACTGGACATCTCACCTACCTTTTCAGATAAAGCATTTTAAGTCATCTCCAATAAAAAAAAAATCCAAAGATTTGAAGAAAGACCTTTATCAAGAAATCTGAAATCTTGATGGAAATACAGGCCATGAATAAAGGATATGAGAAAAAGATATCCTCTTTACCAAAGACTGAAAAAAGCACATAACAGAAGCATTAAGTCTCAGGAGCATTAGCCACATTACCAAGCCGCAGCTGGTCTCAGCTGGATATGACCCTCAACAACCTCATCTAACTTTAAAGTTGACCCTGCCATGAGCAAACTGTGGAAATCAATGACCTCCAGAAGTCCCTTCTAAGATGGTTATAATTATCAGTAATGACCAGTAATAATCACTAGTAATAATACTTAAATGGTATTGTCCAGGTACTGTAAATATGCTCTTTATTGTTTTGGGTGCCCATTAAGAAACTCAGTTCAGTGTTATCTAATTTAAAGGATCAGGGAATTTTTAATTATTTTGCAGTAAGTCACAACCTGCATTTTAAGTAAGTTTGCTAAAACAAGCACAGATCTATAGCACTTATAGAATCTCTAAGAAATACGTAAATTTTTTTATTCTGCCTTACAAGGAGTGATTTTACTTGGACATGAGATTACTTAAGAGAAATCATAATCAAGATAAATTATATATTAAATATTACTGATTATGTCAGTTTGATTATGTAAAGTATCTGATTATCTATATAGGACCTACAGTTTATTAAATGACAAATTCCAGAGGGTTAGTCCTAAGGCATTATGAAGTTATTTGACACTATTAATTTTACCTCTGGTAATACCTAGGCCTTTTCAGTTGAAGACCACTATACATGGGAATTTTTGTAGCAGGTGTGCCACACAGTACTCAACAACACAAGCAGGATATTGGGAGCTCCAATCCAAAATATGACCAGTTTTCTGCAACAGCTCTGATGCTGCACAATGGCTAAAAGAAAAAAAGGCTCAGGGGACAGGAGGACAACATAGTCCATAACAACTGCTTTTCCTTTTTTACCTACTGATTTTTATGTTATGTGTAATGTCCAGTCACTTTAAAATGTTTAGGTCAAGTCTTAAGTGTTCCTAAAGCTACCAAAATTTTAACAGGGAATTAACCGTGCAAGTAGTTTGTCAGTGAGTGTTTGAGGAGGAGGAAGGTGGTGTCTCAGGGGCATGGTAGCAGTCTGTCAGTGGAGGGGGTGAGGGTTACCACACCACCTCACTAGGCACAGCTTGTAGACTTTTTGTCACTCTGACTGCGGCATTTGCACTTCCTATGTGTGGGAATTGGTGGATCTGACCTGTAGAGGCAGGTTAATGTTAGTCAGTACACAGACTGAGAATCTACCAAACTGACTCGGTTTTTCTTTCTTCTGTTTTCTTGATTGATAAGGAAAAAGCATAAAAATGCAAGAATCTGCTGTAATTATGTGATTATGTTACAACTTGACCCATTCAATCGCAGAAGGCTGCCTAACAGTAAAAGGCACAGTGCAGGACCCATCCTTTCCTTTAATTGTTCTCTGTGTGGGAGGACTTCAGGGACAGAAAGCCCCAGCCTGACAATTTCTTTTCACCCTTGACAAATGGGTCAGAAGATACTTTGGGATGTCCTCCTTCCATGTCAGATGTTTGAAGCCCCAGTCCTTTTGTCATAGCTTCCCTACAGGTTTTCCACTAAGATGGATGTAACAGTGATATACACCATCTTGATAAAGACATACAGGCCTAGCCCCTGGATGCCAACCAGGTTATGGCAACAGCAATGTACTCACTACCCAGCTGAATTCCTCATAAATAGAAGTGAAGGAACAGCTCTCTCCCCACTAATATCATTGCAGTGTAGCCTGATGTGACCCTTTCTGTTTGGTTCAGACAAGACACAACCACTGCAGTACTCAGAGAAGATGATAAAAACATGGTTCAAATCTAATGTTCAAAGCTAGGCAGATGGAAATGCAGAAAAAAGTTTTCTTTCCTTCCCTGTAACCCCATCCCCTTCACTTTCAGCTCCAACACCCAGCACCATTCCGCTAAGGGTTATCACTCCCCACTTCCCCAGCCCCATAACTAATTAACCAAAGGAGATAAAGCTCTAAAGAGACACAAAATGCTTCATGCAAGTAGAACATTTTGTGGAACTTACAAGAAATTTAGACATTTAACGTTATGACAAAAAATAAAATCAAGCTGTAAAATGTATCAGCAGAGGTGATAGGAAGTAGATGAAACACACAAAGTGTGAGAGCCAAAGAAAAGGCCCACTCTACTGGTAAATATATTTCTTCTGATGACAGATATGTAATTCACTCAAAAGGCCCTGAAACAGGATGTTACAGTAAGATATGTGTCTTTGGTAAGAAATCCATATTTGTCTGATACTGCCGTTTTATCTCTGCAGAGCAGATTTAACACTATGTTCCTGTTTTGTTCCTGGTGTTAGAACCATATATATTGGCCTAGGATATCTTCTCATCACGAAAAATTATATTTTAAGCCACAGAAGAGAAATTGTTATGCACAGTATTTTATGTCCATTTGGTGTTTTGGGAATCATCAATTGCTTGTTTTCTTGTTCGCTGTGGAGTCATGTTCTGTTCTAGTGCAACTTAGACTAGTCCAGTAATAGCTGTGTGTAATCTCTGTCTTTGTCCATATGCTTGCCTGTTTAGAACAATATCACAGATGTAAATAACAAAACCTGATTTTTCCTGATGCATGCAGATCCTCCAAAGTTTGATAGGATATGGCCGAATATTTCTTCCCTTGAGGTTTCTAAACCAAACCAAGGTAGGATGCTGTAAAATTCCTAGCGGTCTAAAGGTACTGAAATTGCACTCAACGAGTCCCACGTGGTGGCAAAAGTAGTAACAATGATAATCCAACTCATTTTGCTCTGGTGCTAAGTAATACTATCGTGTGAGAAAATAACTGTAAAACAAACCTTACCTGAAAGGGAATATTCCAGCAATCAGACTGTGCACATTACTGCAAGCACGGGCATGGTAGAAACACAGATTAAAATTTGTGATACACTTGTTTAGACAGCACAATCTCTATTTTGAGTAAGTTTTAATATTTATAAGTGAACAAAGGTTGTCATTGTCTACATAAAACCCATTTTTAATGTCTTGTTTCCACTTCGTTTTCCCAAGTGAGCTGAGAAGCATTCTCAGCTTTCATGCCATCCACAATACAAGCAAGTTGTCTGCAGGACAGACCCATGGTTTTCTACAATTTGAGTGCTACACAAAAAGTTACTCACTGACTGTGGCATGATGATGAGCACTGAAAGAAATAAAATTACTTTGTAAGATGACTAATAAAACTAAGATTCTTTGTTAGTTGAAGAAGTATTCAGCTGTACTTCACATTTCAAAGTGATGGCTCATTATAAAAATAATGTCCTTTTGTTCTTCTTATTTACTGCCCTTTCCTCCCCCAAAAGTCCCTGCAGAAATCTGGCCTGTGGCTTGCTCTCACGTTCAAAGGGTGTCCTTTCTGTGCTATAGAGGTGGAGAATAAAATTAATGAAAAGGCAATCTAGAAAATAGCCACTAAACCAAACAAGGTGTATTGAGAATCTATTGGGAATTACGCTGGAAGGGCTGTAATTAAATCTGTGGATCACAATCACCAAATCAAACATACGCATGTGCATGTGAAATCTACCATGTTATATGTCCAAGTTTCTATGTGCCCGACAAAATAGAAAATATTAATTGATCTGTGCGCTTTGTAAGGATTAGCAATGTACTTTAGTTTGGATTGTTCACATATATTTAAAACTAACTATCCCTGATAAACTGATACCTAGCATTCCAATAATTTCATTTAGCTCGTGTTGTATTTTCCAGGTTTTTGCAAGTGTTTTCTAAACAAACAAACAAAAAAAAAGCCCAGACCGATCTCTTTTCCTCTGCTCTCTGTAAGGATTAGCCTCTGTTATTCAGAGGATTTTTAAATCAAAACATTCCCAATTAAATTATACTTAGCATTTCTAATGGATTTCATTGCTTAATTATACTGTCTGTGATAAGAGTTTAAGTAAATTTAGTTTTGATGTTTTGCTAGGGAGCACAAAACACAAAAACTTCAAAGCATTTCTATTCAGCTTTTGTGTGTTTGCAGCATATTGTTACAGTGTTTAACATATAGTGTAGATTAAAATTTCAGTTAAGGATACCTTATGAAAAGAATGATTGCAGAAATCTGCCTATATCTAATTAATTTATTGTGGGGTTTAGGTTTATACTATTTGGCCAGAATAAATCTGCATTCAAATTCATAAAACCCTTTTCAGACTACTCTGGTTACCATATAGTCATTTGTCATGGACTGGGAGAAACCACCAAATAACCTCTAACACAAAACTGCCAAAGTGCATGGATGTGAATTACATTCCCTTCTTGATCTTGGATATTGCAGCTTAAATGATTCAATAATTGATAGTGTATAACTATTTTCTGTAACTTTCACCCTTTCCTTACAAAAAAATAACCATTGTTAAATTGAAAAGTTAGTGAATCAAGATGTTTATTTTAATATTTTGATTTTTTCCTATATGATATCTTTTCTAATTTGCTGTTCATTTTATTACCTGTCCAGTTGCTCCCAAATTAGCTATGTCAACTGTTTCTTCTGTTCAAGTTGCAAACCACAAGAGAGGTAGGAATTCTAGGATTCATACAGTGATCCCATAGTGCTCTGTGTTGTGAAAACATTGCACTGTATGAATCTGGAATATCTGTGAAGTGTACCCATTAGTTTACTGGTGAGGCATCTTCATTGAATACAACAGAAGCATTAAGTCACATAAACATAAGCCATACAAAGAAAAATAAATATGCTTCTTAGACAGTTGTTGGTGGCAAGTAGAGTGACATGGCATTTGTTTTCAAAGGAGTTAAATGTGTGAATATGACCACTCAGGTCTTGCTTAGAAAGCAAATGTTTACTAGAGTCGTGTTTTCCTCAGTGATATGCATAAATTGTAAAAGAGGAAACATAAGCAGATTAGTTGAGGGCAAACAATCCATAAAACATCAATTGTCCATGTCCTCAAGAAATATCTGTAAATGCCATGGAATGTAATGCATTGTTGTGTCTTTTAATGCATTGTAAGTGTGCCTTATGTCTTCATTTTATTGTAAGTGTGCAAATTCAGAGTGCAGGCATTACATTTTGAACTGATGTTCCAGTGTTTTATCAAAATAATGGAATTATATGGACATAATAAAGGATGCCAATATTTCTCTGACTTACAGGCAACCTGTTTCATTTGCATATCTGTCATTCACAGTCTGAACTCTGAGACCTTTTCATTGTTTTTCCTCATCAATATATCTGTAGAGAATATGTATGAAGATGTTTTGTCTTTATGTAGCTATTGTGAATATCTCATTATTCATGAAATACATATTAACAAGGAAAAGGGTTATTAAGAAATGTTTGAACTTAGTTTGACCCATTTGATGACATCATGGTAATGAGCCATACTGTTTGTTATGAAGCAGGTAATTTCTAAGGTTACAATGAAATCTCTTTTGTTTGCCTTAGTGTATGGAGGAGGAACACGGAGTGATTGGAAAATGAAAAAGAAAAAATAATTTAATGATTTGTGAATGCACTTTTCTTGAAATATGCTTTGTGCTTTTAATTAAAAAGTGACACTGATAGCTCTCATGCAACCTGTCTTAGTTTAGAAATGATACTGCCCTTCCATGTGTGTTTGCCATTGTTTCATGTGATGACATTTCATGTTTTAATGGCTGCAGCTGAAGCTTCAGCTGAACCTCATCCCCACAATAATAGTATCTCAAAGTCATCTCAAAGATGTAAATGCATAGCATTAGAATGGGGGGAAAGATTTGTTTATAGAAACAAAACAATTAGATTGTCAACCTCTTCATGAGCCTCCTTCAGTAGGTAATTTTATCACGCTTTCTGCAACAGGATCAAGATCGTGTCAATAAAATCATTGCATTGGAAAATAGTCAGGGAGGCTCAGAGAGTCAATGCTTCTGTGAGTTTGCAAGGGATTTGACAGTTCCTGAATCATGCAAAAACAATGATCACATCTAACATGACAATCCCTTTTTCCTTCGTATTAAACCTATCTAGCTATCATTACCTCTCCTCTGAGATTTTAGTTTCTGAACCATTCACTCCTTACTGTTATTCAACTTATCTGTGTCTTTTCTGACATGTGGTACTCAGAACTGAAAGCAGCATTTTCTAACACTTGTAAGAAGCTTGTGTCATTTCACAATGGTTGGTAAACCATTTGCAGCCTGATTTTGATACTTTTCCCCATCTCTTTCAGTGATTGCATGACTTTGCCAGTGCATGAAAGTGTTTGGGCTGCTGTGCCTAAAGACCCTAAGCTGTGCTTCTGACAGGTCTCACTTTCTGGTTAAGGAGAATCACATGATAAGCTAGAAGGGCTGTACAGCACTGAAAGCTTCCCAGCTGGCATGGTTCTGAATGCAGTTCTACCTCCTGTGTGTGCGTGGTTTAGGGTAGTACCTCATGTAGCCAGTACAGAAACTAATTCAATTTTAATCATAGGAGAACTTTTTAGATAGCTTAGTTTTGTAAGCACAGAGGGATGTAAAAATAATTCACTGACCAGGCCAACAGCAACAAATTATTGCACTAACATGGTGGGGAGGCAGGGGGGAAGCAAACATTATCACAAATTTGATTTAATCATTACTTGCCATTTCTTTATTTTTCCTTTTGCCATTGCTAATGTTTGATCAGATGTTAGACAGTTTTCGAGTTAACTGTGGTTTTTTCTACACCATGTAGCATTTCCTAGTCTGGTCAAGACTCCTAGAGCATTGCTGTACCTTAGCATTAGTTAACTTTGAGACAAAGGCTTTGTTTCACACAGCACAGTTGTTAAAAAAGAGCAATACCCATAGAAATGCAACCAAGTTTAAGAACTGGTCTCACTGTTTACCTTTCATGTTGATGACCCACGTCTGAACTTGGGCAGTCCTTCTGCATAAGTTTAGGAGCATGTGTGTACATCCAAGTGCTTCATAATTATTAGATGTTTCTTCACTGCAAATCATAACTTGGAGCAAGCCTTTTTACAGAGTGAATTGGTTAATGTGCAGCTTTGTTTCTTATGCTTTTGTAATTGCTAATTATGTGTAGAAGTAGTAATATTATTGGAGGTCGTATTGCAGTTTCAGAGTGGAAGTAGTGCAGTCATTCATTCACAGAATATTCTCAATTTCTTTCTGCTGCCTTAAATACAAAAGATAATGTAGCATAGTCATCTTTTCTTTATAGTATATAGGCAAATTATTTCCTCTAAATTCACCTGGAGTATGAAAATGTTTAGCAACAAGTCTGACCAACACACCAATACAGTATCACCTTACCAAAACAAATTCTCTGTTGGTAGCAGAAGACAGGTCCTTTGTCAGACAGAAAGACTAAGACAGCCTTGCTTCTGAATCCAAGATTCAGAAAGATCAGATTGCTTATCACCAGTCAGTCTTCCTTACTTTGAAAATCAAACATATAAACACAATCACAACAGTTTTCCATCACTCCTGTTTGCTAGTGCTAGTTTCCACCTCTGGATTTTGTCTGCTGCACACAGGCAGTCTTCACTTGAGCAAGATGGATATACTTGGGGAGAAATGCTGCAAGGTGGCTGGCTGAGATGCTGAATCAGACTGACCAGCTGCAAAAGACAACAAACACTAACATTTTTTTCCTCCCTACTCAATTGTGTCAAGTGGTAATACACTGAGACTGATATACCAAATGTTTTCCTGTACTCCACCCGTTACTGGCATCAGAATTACCAGATTAGCACAAAACACAAAACACTGGTTTAGC
The DNA here is from genome assembly GCA_013400235.1 of Oriolus oriolus. NCBI lineage: Eukaryota > Metazoa > Chordata > Aves > Passeriformes > Corvidae > Oriolus > Oriolus oriolus. The sequence goes on along the minus strand of VXBT01007000.1, from coordinate 210,223 downwards.
AGAATAACATTGAAGAGAACAAGAAATATATGTTAACTAAATGCGTGTATGTAAAATGGATTAATGTTTTCTGGCAGCAGAAAGGCAGCTCTCAAGATTGAAACATATGTTGTGCTAAGTATCTAAGAAAAAATGTAATCTATTTATGTTGCAATCTATTTATGGTCCAGTACATCAGACAAAAGCCAAAGAAATATCCATAGGAGTGCAGAGCATACTCAGAAACATGTACTGGGACTGTTGCTTCTCTACAAAAATACAGACAGGCACAAATACTGTATGTGATACCCTACTCCACCATCAGTGGGATGATCAGGTGCCCCAGCATAAGCAGGAGCACACCAGAGGAAAGGTAGCACAAGGGGACTTGGCCTCTGTCATGTATGGAAACATTTTACACCCTCTGCTACAGCTTTATCTAATTACAAGATAAGTTAACTTCAAGGCCTCGAAGCCTTTCCAAGTCACTGCATCCAGTGCTCTGTTATTGCAGGAAATGGAATTTATTCCACCTGTGAATAAATGACATCCTGGAATTTATTCCACCAGTGAATAAATGACATCTGTAATGCATCAGTGTTGTTTTGCTACAAATGGAAAGCGTTTGAGAACCTCACTGCCCTAATGGTGAGATACCATCTCCTAAATTCCAGCTGAAATTTCTCAGTAGCCAGTTAACACCTGTTCGTTCTTGTGCCAGTGTTGTCCATTAGGATGGCAGGAGGCTTAGCTCCTTGATGTAGTTACAGCCTGGTGATATCTTCTGTCATCACTTTCCTAGACTAAACAAGCCAAATTTTCTTAGTCTTCACTTTTTAAATAGACTCAACTTCTCTGCTCATCGTAGTAACCTTTCCTGCGTTCATTCTGGGCTCATAATCCCAAGAGTTGAGTGATCAGGCTTACACAAATGTTCTATGCGAAGCAGAGCTGTGTCTCCCACTATGTTATTGATGCATTTCTAATTTCTCCTTCATTTTGCATAAAGCCAAGCATTGCTTATGATTAAAGACTAAAAGGCACTAGCATTCTATATTTTATGAAGGGTTTTTTTGAAAGTGGCTGTCATGCCAACCTCATTTCAGATGGCTGCAGTAAGCATGCTTTCTAGTCAGTACACATCTCAGAATTTTCATAACCTTTCCTGGCCCAACTGTTTTTCATCTCAGAATACAAAAATATGTTAATGCTTACCTCAAAAGTACAGTGGATGTAGTTCTCCAATAACTGTCTTCCTTCCTTTTCTTCACTGTTAATCGTTTTAGGAGGCGTTGGCCAAAATTGTCAAACTAGAGATTTGTTTGGTCTTGAAATAAAACAGTCTGGTTGTCAAGGTGCCTACCAGTTATAGCACCCCAACTGAATACTCGACATTTCTGTCAGGAAAAAAAAAACTTTTATTTTACTTACAGTTGTGGATTTAAGCATAATGAGGTTTGACAATTTTGTCCACTGAATTGAACATTTTTAACATGAGGAAGTTTTTCCAGGGTTTTGATTTATATTCATCTCAAATGTGCAAAAATATGTGCATTTCTCTCAGCGGAAACTGAGCCTCCAGTAACCCTGAAAGGTTTACAACTGCAAATGCTTCAGTTCCATCAGGTCTGCCAACAACAGCCAACCTCCGACGTCATGCCATGGTTGTCGGGTCACGCTAACCTGCCTGAAACCAGCTCCACTTCCATTGCAGATAAACATCTGCTGCTGTCCATGTTACATTGATTAACATGTATGTGCCATCCATTCATACTTCTGCTCATGGTTCATTTTTACTAAGCATGTAATGTGCTATTACTCTGCTGCTGTATACACTTTGTATACATTTCTGTTCTTCCTTGAAAGACTGTGAATGCTTCGGGCACTCCAACCGGTGCAGTTACATCGAGCTGCTCAATACGGTCATTTGCGTGAGCTGTAAGCACAACACTAGAGGTCAGCACTGCGAGTTATGCAGGCTGGGCTACTTCAGAAATGCTTCTGCAGAGCTGGACGATGAAAATGTGTGCATAGGTCAGTCCCGGGATAACTGCTCCTTTTCTTCTGTGCCTTTTCAGCTCCTGGCAGCTGCTAGGGACCACTGCTGCTTACTTGCCACTTAAGCCAGAATGAGCTTTTTCAATGGATAAGAACATCTGTGTGGACTTCTCGCCTCATTTCTATTGCCCTGGTAGCCCCAAGGAGGCGTTTTGAATCCATAAATGATGACGAACCCCTCTGGCTACAAGTCCTGGGTCGACTTTCCCCAGAAGCCCCTGAGAAACTGGATGTGCTGTCCTCACACAGGAGGGAGCCACACTGGGGTCACACATGTGAAAATCAAGGGGTTGAGTCTTAAATACATGTTCCCAATCTGACTTTGGCAATTACTAGTATAGACTCCTGAACACTTGCCTGGAGAACTACAAAACTTGCCAGCTGCATCAAGAGGACATGGGGAGGGATCTCTATTAACCCCTTTTATTCACTAAATTTCACAAAAACATGTTGCAGCTAATTGTGCTCCCAGACCCAGGGTTGTAAATGCAGTGTTACCTCTCCTCTCCTTAGAGGGGAAACTGAAATGATGCCCATGAGGTTAGGAACAGAATTTGTCAAATCAGTGTGACATGATGTCAATTTAGAAAAGGGATTCCTAGGTGAAAACAGTGCTTTAGAACAAGCATATAAATATATATATAATGCTATAAATATTCCAACTGCAGAATTAGAGAAAATTTCAGAACATAGTAAGAAAAGCATATTAGGAAAGAATTTAAGATCTTCATCACCCTAGAAGAATATGCATTGTTCTCATGTCACCACAGACAGTATACAGCACAAGTCAGGACACTTCAGGTGAAGCCTGAACATAGTCAATAAAGCAGGCCTCCTACAATGGCCAGTAATTAACAGGTAGCCACTAAAGATGTTCTAATAACAAACAGAAGTGGAGAATTTAATTATATAATGTTTCTTATAGACATAAGCATCAGTAGGACTTGTTCTGGATTTTCATTGTGACTTTTTTTCTTTCCATCTTCCAGGAAGCAAAGAGTAGCTAGCAGATATTGTAAAATCAAAATAGACTATGAGTGAATAAATTATATTTTAATACCTTTTCCAATCCATTGCTGAGATTCAGGCCAGAAACTATTTAGGTTGCTATTATTTGTTTGAGTTTGTAACTTGACAGATTTACATTTTTATCTTGTGATAAATACACAGATCCATCCATGCACTGCATTTCATGTGTCCTTCTTTTAACTTTGCTTGGCAATGCATTCAAGAAATGCATGATCTCCTTTGACAGTAATTAGTCTGAGCTAATAAGAACTTTAGTAGGCAAGTCATGATTTTGTATGATTGGGTTGAGGAGATTAACACAATCAAATGTTCTTGGAAAAAAACTACTGTCCCACATATTTGTCTGATGTAGATGACAGACATCATTGGTATGACATCAGGGCTGTATAATTTCAGCTGCCTAAATAGGCCTAATGAATACGACTCTAAATTAATCTGTTTGGAATTTTTCATCAGCTCATTCAGTATGTTGTTTTCCCACATACACTGAAATGCTATGACAGCAGCTGTAGCTCCATAAGACAAGGAAGTTAGTAAATAAAAAGCCAAAAATAAGTAATTTTTTTAAAAAATTTTGAGTGATATATTTAGAATGTCATGGTAAGACAACTGTGTACTTTGGAATTGCTGAGACACTGAGGAAATAAAATTTGAAAATCTTTCATTTAGCATGAGTCTGAAAAAAAAAAGGCAATGTGAAACATTTGCTGAGTTTCCACCTTAATGCAAGCAGAATTCTCTTGGTCTCTCATGAGAATTGTACCATGTGAAATAACTATAGGATCAAACCTTGGTTTGCTACATATTAGGTAATTCATTTTAAATAAATAACATTCTTGCTGGACTAAGTTTTCAGGATCACAGTAATCCTACAAAATGTATGTTTCCCAATGTATGTGTCCTAGCTGATTTGCCAGCTTAAGAGGTCTTTCCTATTTCTTGTGTAAAGTCAGTGAAATGAATGGACACCTAAGCACTTTTCAGAAAACAGAGAAGTTTGTTCTTAAAGTGCTGTCTTGATCTGGGGCTCCTAAGATTTAATTGGGCAAAACATGGAGTATTTTCACCTCAGAGAGTTGATGGATTCACCACCCTTCTAGGTCAAGCACAGTCTTGCTCTATTGGAAACGCTCATTTCTCTTTTCTCCGAGTTTAAAAGCAGTGTTCTGTGGTTTAACTACAAGTGAAATGTTGGCATGAACATTTTAATAAGCAGATTTCCAGTGATATGTGCAAGTCTTATTCCCGTATGAAAATCATTTTTCCAGGCTAATCCTTTCCTCTTCAGCCATATATATAGGAAGGTAACAAATGTTTCGATAAGCTAGTTGAATGGCAGCTAATAGGGCTTTGGCTCTGATTTATCAAAACTGCTTACACAGTTTTCAGAAATACATATGGTAAGTACATGGATAACAAATCTGTGAATCTTAGCTGATGCTAAATAAATGGAGAAATGTAAAATGTTTAATTTTTAAGACTAAAGAATTCAAATACTGAGACGGTTTTTACCAGTGAACCAAATGCAATGTATTACACAGTGGGCTTAAAACTAAATTCTTGATGCCCTTAATTTCTTTAGAAGCAAAACAGATTTTATTTCCTAAAATGAAATACCAAAAATTTGCAGATTTGTATGTTAACTGCAAAATTACCTCATACGGGCAACTGCCGTTTCTGAATCAATCAAGGTATTTTGAAGTTAAAAATTATCCATTCTGTGTGAAAAAGAATTTAACAGCTCAAAGAGTTTTTTATGTCTTGATAAAGCCCTAGTAACTTTCAGTAAATACACACACTGACAAGGAAGGATAGCTGGGAAACCACCAAGTAGACCCAGAGTAATAAAACATGGCCTTTGCCTCACAGCATAAATACTGACCTGGTGATTGCTGTCACACTTTTAACAAAGCCACCCTTGCAGTCAGTCAGGCTTCAATTAACACCAGAAGCCCTAATGACACATGGTTAAGTGAACCCTGAGGGTCGTCCTGTAGCCACTGTTAGCCCAGACTGATAAGCAGCAAGCCTACAAGCCTCAGCCCATTTCCCCACCTTCTTTTTTATTTACTTTCATTGTGTTTTGTTGGCAGCATCACATTGATAGCGTGAACCCCAGTGAACAGATGACTATTTCTGTTATCTGCCCATCCTTACAAATAGTCACCAGATGAAGGTTAGGAGGAAAATTCTTTCTCATTTCAAATCTGCTTGGGCTTTTTCCCCCACCGTGGAACCTGTGTGTGGTTTGCTTATTAGGATGATCTGGGAATGTTAGTTTAGTGTTATTTAGTGCCCTGTTGTTGTGAGGGCATTGGAGATACTCACTGCCTCCCTGTGGCACACTGAAATTGTGACCTTTGAGATTTTTAATGCCTTAAGTATTTGGTAGGCCTTGGGAAGTGTTCCACAGCCTGTGATATTGTGTTGGACAATGACCCTGAATGTTCTGTGGGCCTCAGTAGGTTATATTACTGTGGTATCACGTGGGACAGATGGAGGCTAGAATCAGTCTGTTGGGTGTTCTGATTGGATCTACTAGTTTTGCAAAAGGGCCTGGCTTAAAGCTTTGTTTCTACTATCTACTTTCCCTTAAAGAACACAGTATGGGCCTGGAACTTCCTACATGCTTATGTGACAGAGTTCAGCAGGAAAGGTTTCACTGGTTCAGGGTCTTGTTCTCTGGAAAATATAACATCCAGTAACACAGGCTATATATTTCTTTCACAGATACTTGTTTAAATCACTGTATCTTCCTTATGTCTAACAAAGCTATTTTTAACAAGAATTGGGCCCTCTGTTTTTAATGTAATTCCAAGCTTTTGTCTTTCAAAGTTTTCTGTAAACACTCTTCAAGCAAATTTTGCTTCCTGCATTCAAAATGTATCTCAAGTCTATGCCTGTTTACATAAACATTTGATACATCTGATTAACATCAGAATTCCAGGCTTTTCAAATGGCGCTCACTTTGCCATAATACTCACCCTTGCACAGTATTTTTGGCATGTCAGTTTTCCACTTCATTAATGAATGTTGCCAGCTAATTGACTCTGTTATTATTGTGGAACCCTTTTGCCAAAGGTAACTATTCTTCTTCAGCATCCCAAATGTTCAAAGTGCCATCTGTAATTTATAGTTAATAAACAGTGAGACAACAGATGACAAATGTCTTTCTGGTAATTTTTTTCCTGTTACAGTTTTTTCATTGGAGATACATACATATGTAACTTCCCAGTTCAACTCCATTTTTTCATTTATGGCACCACTGAGGTTTAACCTAATGCTAGAGAACAATTGCCAAACGTGGTCATCAAAGTAGCACTGATTCACAGACATATAAATCCAGACTCCCAGCAGGTTGTCCCAAATCGGGAAGCAGCAGACATCAGATGCTTCCAAAAGGCATCTGTTGGTCTCAGTTAACAGTGAAGTTACTCTGGGTCTACCTGGGTCTACATACAAATAAGACAGTCCTTCATTTGAAAACAAAAAATCAAAGTAACCAAGGTAAAGAACAGAAGTGCCAACAATGAGCTCTGCGAGCTCCTTGCTGCTGTTCGGTTGGCTGAAAGCTGAACAGGGATATTGTAATCACATTAAAGAAAAGGGCTGTGAATGAACAACACAGTAAGTGTTGTGGGAGGAAATGTGTTACCCTACTTTTTCTTTAATTAGCTGAACACATGTGAAAAATATACAGCGGGGAATGAGCCTCACTGCATTTTCCATCTGCACACTGGGAGGTGAGAGGAATTAAAATGGCTGCATAAAGCCTGTTCTTAAAGGCTTTGCATTACATTAGCGCTCACCTCAAGCTTTTCATTGCGGAATACGCAAAAGGTTTATTAATGTCACTGATAAATACAATCTCATCAATTTAATAGCAAATAGTCACATAAATTATTATACTGCTCAAACCTATAAAGGAAGACTATCTTGGAAATAAGTAAAGTGCATTTATATAGCCCTGTAAAGACATTCAGCACTTCTGAAAATATTGAGTAATACAGATAAGCCTATTTTAATAAAGCGAAACATTTCACCCTGATGGCACATGGATGTATCCATACTATACAAAGCTTTTCTAATGTTCATTAAATTGTCAAAAATATTCTTGCCAAAGAGAATCTGTTACAATCACTTACCCTCAAAGACCGTGGTATCTTCTGCCTTTATATCTTTTCTGTTTACTTTTTCTCTTTGCATCATAAAACGCCTCTTCCTGAAATGACACATGCAAACAAATAAATGGACATGTAGTAGTTATATTCACTACTCCAGATATCCTTAATAGACAGTCTTCCTTTACCTTTAGCACTGGAAATGCACCCTTTATTGGTATTGAATGAATTATCTCCACATGTAGACCTGAATCCAGTGTGTATGTGTTGTCTTGTTTCTGCAGACTGTTATTGTAACCCTTTTGGTTCAGTCCATGATCGCTGTAATGACAGAGGATTTTGTGAGTGTAAGGAGGGAACATCAGGGCCTAAATGTGATAAATGTCTGCCGGGATATATCTGGCACAGCTTGGGCTGTCAACGTAAGTAACTCTGAGAGTCGCCCCTCTCCTGCAGCTCCGCTGCCTCTCGTCCGTGTGCTGTCATGTGCCGCTTCCTGGGAGCAGAGAACGAGCGAAAGCTCTGGGCTGTACCAATGCTGTAATGCCTGAACCGTGGGAGACTCCAGCTGAGGGCACTGACTGTGCCATCCAGTTAATTCAATACACTTTCAGTGTCTCTCTCTCTCTCTCCCACTAACACCTGGAGGAGCTCCCACTGGCATAGGTAAATACACGTGTCTTGGCAACTGTGAAGTGAGTTTTGTATACTAAAACATCAGCCTATTAACTCCAAATTCAGAATTCCTACCAAAAGAAAGAAGGTGATTTCTCTGCATGTTCACTTTTTTCTGTCCTAAACTTCAGTTTCTTTACTAAGTTAATGATGCTTTCATACCTTTAAACTATCCCTGGACAATAACTGCAAAACACTGGCTTGGTACCTGTAATAATTAGTGAAAATTAGATGAAAGCTAATGGTTGAAAAAAAAATTGAAGTATATTGAACATCCTTTAAAATAAGAGCTGAAATTTTCCTTAAATGGTGCTAGAACACATGTTGTTTCAATGCTTAGTTAAGTATTTAGCTTCTCTTTTGCTTAACGGGTCTTGTAACAAGTGAGTAGAAATATCACTTCAGTATATACAGGATTAGACCTTTATTGCAAATTTTGTTTGTAGTAAATTCTTAAGATTTATTCTTTATAACAGTTTTGTTCATCTACTTCCAGAAACTCTGGAGAGTCCTCTCACATTTTTGCTTTCACCTTCTTTCACTGCCTCTCTGCATTCTTAACACACACACATTAAAGACAGATTTCTACAAGAGCTTGCTTTTGATTCTTAAGACTGAGAAACAACAAAATGTAGTTACTGACACCAATCATCGAAATATTATAAAATTGTTCAACAGCCATAAAAATGCTCTAAATACTCAAAAACAAATGCAAATCTTATATAATAAATTTAAAAAAAAAAAAAGCAATAAAGCTAGAGATTACTGCTGCCTCTCCAAGTGATGGGTACCTCTGAATCAGAAAGCCAGACTTGTGACAACTCAACAAATTATATCTGGAAAGAAAACCAATAAATTAAGAATTTCAGGAAATATTGTGATAATTAACCAATTAGCATTAAAGATATTATATGAAGAGAAAAGAAGCTCGCATGGGCAACACTGTTCAGTGCTACCTGAGAAAACCAGACTTCCTCAGCTTCTACCAGCAAGCTCCTGTTTGTATTTGGGAGGTCATTTAAACCATACTTTTCACATGTGGCTGTTAACTGTATTCTCATTTTCCAACTGCTTCTACTTGAGTTATGATCCACAAAATTACTGGGCACTTAGAGTTGCAGCAGAAATCAGGTGAAGTAGTGTTTCAAAGTTCTCTATTATTAATTACTCACCAAATCAGATCCTGGTTACCTCCTAAGCAGCGCACTTAGAAATCATAGGGTCTCCCTCTGCCTTGCACCCCTTATGCAGAAGGTTGTCACCACTCTGTACCTTATCCTAGGTACTGGCAAAATAACCATTAGAACTTGTGAGGCATTGGAAATGTTGCAGTGACAGGAACCACAAGGAAAAAAAAAACAAGCCAGAAATCAGTAGGGTTCTCTGCACAGAATTTGAGTAAAGTTAACACCGTGTCCACACAGTGGGTCTAAAAAAGATATTATGTAACTGAGATACTGAACAAGTCTGGAGGGCTGTGGAGCAAATTTTACAGTCATATAATAATACATATCTACCAGTTTGTCAAAGCAATTGCTTATGAATTTCAGTATTCCCTATCTTTTTAAGTTTGGACCTTATAACACAAATAATGTTCTTTTAATGAGGATTTTTTTGAGCCCAGCATATAATTAGCTTGATTTTAGCTGAATCAAGAGTAATTGTAAAAGCTTTGGACAGTTTCTGGAAATGCAAGCTAGTGCCTTTACATTTGCTGACAAAACTAATTGAGTTTCCCTCACTATGCTGCAATTTTCTGAACAAATCTCAGTCTGATTGTGTAACTGTAAGATATTCTCCAAATTTGACCAAATTATCTGATCAATTTCAAAAGAAAAATAACTAGATGTGGTTGTCAGTTTTATGGAACAGACATCAAATGGTCGTGTTTTACCAACCACACACTGATTTAAATCTCATTTCAAGTCTTATCATGGAGGAACAGAATTCCAATTAATTTAATTTTGAAGTGTGTCCATTTTAGCTTTGTTATTTTCCCACTGAATTCTAAACAAATGACCGGGCAAGCAAGCAGACCCCAATATACGAGAAAAATAAGAACTCATTCTGTTGCCTTGGCAAAGCTCAAAGAAATTATTTGTCTGGACACGTAGCATGTGGTTTTGATCTGCTTTTCCCTAAGCCTGTGCTGTACAGAAACATAGATATGCAAAGATGAATACACACACACACACTCGACAGATTCGTTTGTTTGTCGTCTGCTTGTTTACTTTTTGTTATACATAGGCTATTGGCATTATTAAGAAAATCTTCTGGAACTTTGTTGCTAAAAACCTTTGATCTAGGGCAACCAGAAACTTCACCTATAAATAAACAATTAAAATCTATACCATAGCTAGTTTAATTACATGTGTGATTCTATAAGTAAATGGACTGTCGTAGTTTTTATTAGGTAAAAAACAACACAAAAGCCGAGTTGTGTTTTCTAAGGCCTGCAATATATCATTTGATAAATTGCAGTTCGGAGTCTACTTTGTACCACACAAAGTAGAAGTCACAGAAGCTATTATCCTCAGAACTATTCATTTAGGTACCTCACTCTTAGTGATTTCATCTAAACCCTCTGAGGATCCGGGCAGAGCGCTCCTCACTTGGCGTCTCTGCGCACACCGAGGTCAGATGCAATTTTAGACTTTGCCTTGCAGATAAAAAGCACTGTGATAGCAGCTGTTATCTTCTTGCATTCAGGGTTTGTGCTGCAGAGACGTAGCGGTCAGCAGGCTCTGCTTGGTACAGGAAGGTTTGCTGCCCTCAGAAGAAGAGGCACAATAGATGTGGCTGTGCCTGGCGCTGCTTCTGAGCCCGCCCCAGAACCCCTGAGGCCGCAGGCTTTGGGCGTGCAGGGAACGTGCTGGGGCTCAGCGGGGCCTCCCTGCCGCAGATCCACAATGGATTTCTCATCAGCAAGATCAAAGCACAGGGAATGAATTGAGAACAGAACAGTTTGGTCCTGAAACCCTTTTAGAGCTCCTGGAACATGAGAAATTACATAGTATAGCATATATTTGATTTTTCTATTTTATAGAAACTGAACGATTTCCTTTAAAAATGAACATTAAAAGAGAACTAAAAGCTCCAAGCCTGCCAAGAAATTTAACCTGCAACTACCATTGATTTGGGCCAGTTTTAAACTGAACATAGTGCTTTTTGATAAAAGGAACCTGTATCAAAAGGTAGAAACATTTACACACAGAAAGCCAAAATATTAAGCAGGAGCATTCACTTGATTTTCTATGTGTACTGCTGATAGTCTTGGATCTTCTGTATTTCTTGGCCATGACATTTCAGGTGACTAACGTCCACTTTATACATACAGCAGCATTTTAAAGTAGCACTTTTTAATTTCACTCACAGAAGCATTGGTTCCACAACCAGCTGCATATTTATCCAATCAGGCAAAGAAAAAGTGACTCTTTTGCCAATATCAGTTTGGCAGCATAGCTCATATTTTCATTAGGCATTTTCCTCGCAGGGGAAAAGGTGAGGGAAGGTTCAATGACTAATATTGTTCTCTAGCTCCCTTCATACAAAGACCAAGTAAACACATTGAACCCACAGCACTACAAAGGCCTAGAGCGAGTAAGAGTTACCACTGGTAGCTTGCATGCCATAGTAAATCAGTGTTTTAAATCATCTTGGTTCAATGGTGTTAATCTTAAACAATTAGCAAATGAGTTCTCAGCCAGGTGCCTTATATCAAGGTCTGAACAAACTATCTCATTTTACCCTTTTTCGTTCCTTTAAATAGAAGCAGGCAAAGGATTGCACCCTTATCTTCAGTGCTCAAACTGCACTCAGTGCTTGTGTCTGTCTTCCAGACTAAACTTGTCTTACTCCGCAGCCTGTCAGATAATTCATACACTGTCATAGCATGCATTTAACTTATTATATGATTATTTAAGTATGCGCTTTTTTGGGGGTGGATTTTATCATGTGTTACAAATGTTAGAAGCTGAGGCATTTAATCAAAATCATCATGCAAATTCAATTGCTAAAGAAAATCAAACTTGAAATTGTGAACTTGGAACTCATACTAACATTTTGTTTTGGAAGATTGGGTTTACCGTTCAGCAAGAAAAGAGGAAAAGACATATACCATCTACTTCTTTAAAAATCTTTCTTCAAAAAAATACACCCTGCACTCCTTCCTAGACAGATTAAATACATAGAAATGCAATTGTCTCCCCAGTTAAGGTTAGTGATCTTTTACACATTTGTACACAGATGTATCCAATACCTACACATTGAACTTGTGCCTAGGGGACAATACAAAAACCAGAAATAGAAATTCAGAACCAGGATGCCCTGCTTTCCAGTTCACCATTGCAACTGCCTGTCTGGGGAGCCATAGAAGATCCACCTATATATTTTCATATCTTTTTACCAGTAGCAGTTTTAATGCTTTTAGCTGGTCAGGATACAATGGGACTCCCCTCTGCACAGGTGCTGTGTATACTTTCAGTTCTGGTGTGTTTTGGTGCCAATGCTGGCTAGTAAGCATACTGCCACACTTGGAGCTGAAGGGAAATAAAATATAAAAAGAATTTATTGAAAAGGATAAAGTTCTGTCAGGCTGAGCATTGTTGTCCTCAGGGAACAATAATCTGCCCCTGGTCTTTATACACAAAATACTGATTTCAAAATACCTATCTTGCATGGCTGTTATGCAGACTAAAGAAACTGCCGGGGTTTGGATTCAAGAGGAACAGACTCTCCTTCAAATGGCTCCAAATTCAAATCAAATCAAATTCAAATGTAAAGAATAATTCTCTTTACATTAATCCAAAACCTCACCTCTGCAACTCAAGGCAAAGTATGGCTTACAGATGTAAGACAAGCAAGGCAAGAATACAAAATTACAGTGTTATCAGAGCTGATCCTCAGGTGATGCAAACACTTGTTCTGCTCGCCTCAGGGGAAGCATGCTGGTGACTTATAGGTGTAATGCCATCCTGATATCCTGGGTGTTTTAAACCTGAGAAAAAACAATATGAATGTGCTTATTAATGCATTCCTTCCAAAATACACAACACACACAATAACTGTGCAGATACTGGGATACACAGAAAATTGTTCACCAAAGTATGAATATCATGGAATGTTATTTTTTAATGAGATGCTAGATTTGAAGGAGAAAATGAAGGCTGATCTCTCCCTGTGGAGAGGATATTTTAGTCAGAGTAAACATGTCAGAACACAAACACTGTATATTAACAGAAATGATTAAGTGAGGCACCTCTCCTTTGTGAAGAGCACAGAGGAGATGAAAACATAAGATGCTCTCTCAGGTAGTTATACAGATCTGTGTAATTCCTGTAGCATGTCTAGTTTTGGGACCATGCCTTAATCTTTTAGCACTGCTGCCTATAAAGTGTGTGAGATATTGTGGAAATGGAAGAACCTGCAGAAGCAATAGGCTAGAGGGGTATTGGTGAGAGCTCATTGTCTCAGTGTCTCTGTGGAGGAAGGCCTCTATGAACAGGATGGGGGTTGTGAATTAGGTAATACCTGATTGTGGAGAAGCCAAAGACAATAACAGGTAAATAAAATCAAGCAGAGAGTAGGCTCAAAAGAAGGGGCTAGTTAGCATAGTTACCATATTACTGAGAGGCACCAGGCTCCTAACAGACTGCAGCTCTTCAAGAGATTTACTGTGATGACCTGGTGATCAGGACTTGCTTTCTCCAAAGCAAAAAGAAATGGTTCAGTAGCAACATTTATACACCTGACCTTTAACAGAACAATTTTTCCCCAGCAAGGTGAAGGATTGGATTGGAGCAAAGAGGTTGTTCTCCTCTTGATCTTGCCCAGGTGTCAGCTTCAAAGCTGCTATTTCATGGCTGTCCAAACTGCTCTAATTGCAAGTGCTGCAATCCCTCTTCTCCCAATTCCCCACTATTTAGTCCCATACCCCTAGCAATCTCTCAGGCACTTGTTTGACCTTTCACTGAATGATTTCAGATCTAACTCAGCAGGACACTAACCAAGAAAGAATAGTTTTCTGCTGTGTTAGTTCTGTGATATGAATCATCCACTGGTTGAACAAGCAGGAGCACCCTGGGAGAGCACAACCCGCTCAGCTGGGGAGGGATGGAAGCCTGGCAGCCGGTCAGGCTAGGCTGGGCTGGGCTGCCACGCAACTGTGGCACATCGGGGGGAGGAGTATTCTCCTCTCCCCATCACTAGATCATTCTATGTTCTAGGAGCTTGCCAGTATTTTTACCTGAAAAAGCCACATAATTTCAGATTAATGAGCAGGTGGATAATTAGGGAAAGGTCTTTAAAATGTTTCCCTTAAAAAAAAACAACAACAACATTCTGTACTCTCCTAAAAATAGTTTAAAAAATCCACTAACCTATAGAAAAACCAACAATTCTCTAATATTCTCTTGTGCTGAAGCAGAATCATAACTTTTTACAGACAATAAAACTAGGATTCTGCATGCAGAGCCAAAACGGACAGTAGTGATGGATGTGAGCAGAGTGCATTTCCAAAACAGCCCAATTCAAAAAGAGTGAATGCAATTTGTAGGGTCCTTGGTATTTTTAGTGCTCTATCAAAGGAGACTTCTGAACAACTAAATATCAGGAAATTCATGAAAACTTAAGCAAGTAACATTATTTGTTTTCTTCAGTCAGATGATTTTAAAATGGTTAATATTTGATAGCACAATGATAAATATTTTAATAGAGTATATTGCAGTCAGTTAGGAATAGATCAAAAAGATACAAAGCAAGCTCCACTAGATAAACTTTTATTAGGTACATGAAATAGAACATAAAGCTTGATAGCAATTACTATTTAATCTATTCACATTTGGAAACGTATTGAAGGGAAACTTATAACTCAGTTGTTATGAATTATTAAATGTTCATTTGAACAGTGATGAGCAGGACTTCTTTTCCTCTGAAAAATCTGTCACGCTTTCCTTTTAATCCTGCTCAGTGGCCATAACTTGTATGTAATTTGCCTGCTCACTGCCCTTTTATGAGGACAGAATAAAGAGATCGGTAGCAGCAGACACGCCCAGATGGGACTTTTTTATGAAGGGGCCTTAAAAGGACCATTTAGGAGTGAGTAAAGTAATCTCCATCCTACTTAACTGCAGATAAAAACTACTGACCTGAGGCAAATAAAGATAGCCGAGGTTTCCTATCTTGGCACTGATGCAGCTGATGGCATTGCTGACACCAGCACATGCTGATTATCAAGGCTTCAGTAGTTACTGTTTTAACTTCCTTCACACGTGTGCAAATACAACAGCACGGAAACCGAAGGTTAGTTTAGAAGGAGCTGATGGATTTTAACTTGCAAGGTGCTGACGGCCTCCACTAAGAGAAGTTAAGCTCCCCCAGTGGTATTAAAAGTAAAAAAACGCCTTTTAACATTACACATTAATAAATGGATGCCATGGAAGTAGGTATAGTATTATTTTTTCCACCTGTAAATTTAAAATTTAAAAGACAACCTTGCACTTTTGATGGATTTCAGTTATTTTAGGTACAGGAGCACACCTGATGTTCAGGTGTGTTTCTGCTTTGAATTTAAACATGCTGAAGGGCTTTAATCCTACAGTAATCAGCTTTTCTAATGTCAAGATTTGTGCTTTTACAGAGCTGAGTACTGTAGCATCTAGCTAATCAATTCAAGGCTTTTTTATTACTACTACTACTTTTTTATACTACTACTGTTTGACGTACTTGTTCAAAATATTTTGGATGTCTTGACTCATTGACAGTGTTTGTTATGAGTAATCTGGTGGGGTTAAAAATTTCAGACTGAACGTTTTAAGGAAATTAGTCAAACTAAGGGCATTATTATTTAGAACCAGTAAGTTGAGTACTTCAGCAAAGGATTTATTAATAAAATCAAGACCTTTCAATATCTGAGCTCTTAACTAAAACACTTAACAGAAATGCCTTTCTACGTTTCCCAGTTCCTATTTCACCCTATTTTCTGACCATTTTACCTGGCTTCTTTTAGAGCTGCTCTTCAAAACCTTTCACTCCTGTGAGTCATGTGTTTATCTTCATGCTTGCATGCTTGTAGACAATAGAACATGTCACAGCAGAAACTAAAGCTGTTCTGAATTGGACCAGTGCCCTCCATGTGACAGTGATGGGCTGTATGAGCTTCATGCAGCAGAGGCATCCAGCCTCTGGAAGGTGCACCTTACAAGTTTTCTTAGCCAAAGAACTCGTCTGTATCTTTGTATTTAATTGGTCTCAGTGAGTCCCTCATCCACTAATTTGCCTAATAACTGGTTGGTTGGGAATTTCATTAGGACCTTCCTGGTTCTTGAGAGGAAGAATAAATGAATAATCATTTCCAATTCACCTTTTCCATAAGGTGAACATAAAAAAACATTTTCTTTTCCTTCAATCTATCTTCCCTTTCTTATGCTGAAGAAACATAATCTATTTAATCTCTCCTTTTACATGGCCTGCTTATATCTGTGACAGCTTTTCATTCTACCTTTTATGGTAGTACTAGATATATATATATGTATGTATGTATGTGTATTTTTTTTTTCAATATCAGGACTTCATGCAGTGTTCAAGAGATGGGCACATCATGAAGCTATATAAGGACATTGAGGTGTTTCCCTTTCACTCTTTTTCCTGTCTTAAAAAATTCAGTAATCTATTTGCCTTTCTGACTGGTAAAGAGCATTAAGTCAACATTTTCAATATAATACCCTGAACAACTCTTAAGGTCCCTTTTCTAAATGGTAAAGCCAAGTATCTATAGGAGTACATTACTCTTGAACACTTAATTTCTCTCACCCAGCACCTTAGAAATTCTTCTGAAGGTCTTTATAGCCACAATACCTTTGTAGTCTGAGAAAATTTATTACATTATGCTTCACTCACTCTTCTAGCAGAATTCTATATGTGTAAGTCTTAATAAGACTGACCAGTAGTTCCTGACATTTATTCTTAGCCTGTTTCTTATTATTCAAGCTATGATTATTACATAAAGAAAAAAAGGAAAAGGAAAAAAAAAAGATCTCTCCTGAGGGATCTTGGAAAATCGTTTTTGGAGAGTAAGATACATTGTCAACCTGATCTTTTGCATCCATCTGCTTACCTGATTCCTTAAAAAATCTTTTCCTACGTTTGTACATTATTATTTCTCTCTTTCATAGTCAGCACATTCA
The DNA here is from genome assembly GCA_013400235.1 of Oriolus oriolus. Taxonomy (NCBI): domain Eukaryota; kingdom Metazoa; phylum Chordata; class Aves; order Passeriformes; family Corvidae; genus Oriolus; species Oriolus oriolus. Next base: position 193,179 of record VXBT01007000.1, on the reverse strand, counting down.
CTTATCTGCTAATTCTGTTCTTCCTTACAATTTCCATTAACTTGCTTGCTGCGGCTGTTTTATTTGCCAGTCTCTAGTTCCTCTCCATCTCCTTGAAAATCTTTATAAAAATCACACCTGCCACAGGTCCTTCTTATAGTTAATCAAGCCCATCCTGAAAATTACAAAAGTTAAATTAGAAAAATCACAAGTAGCAGTCAAAATTTTGTTTCTGCATTTTTTAAAAATCCTTGGATCGACAATATTTGCTTCTGGTGATCTGATACAACAGACTACTTCCATTTTTAAAGAATAGTTTGTATAAATAATTGTGTTGTATAAACACCTCCAGAACATGCCCCCATCACCCTAGGCAGGAGTTTGGTAACCTCCCAAAGCTCTTGCACAGTTAATAGATCTTTCCCTTCTCTACCTTACAAAGCATTTGTTTGCCCTACAGCCTTTCTAGAAAGGTCTGGCTTCTCCTATGTTTAGCAAAAAAATTAATGGCTAATGTTTATGACATTACTAAATTGCTCAATCATTTGTGGCCCTGGTACTTTAACCTGTTCTTACAGCTCAGATGTGAGAACACAGACGCTTTTCTTTTTTCTTTCATTTCATCAGAATTGCAACATTTTTCTTTACCCTTTGTAAATGTATTTTCTTACACAGTTCTTTACTCTGCTGCTAACAATTTAATTTTTATAAGAATCCTTTTAAATTGTTGTCTTTTTTTAAATATATATATATTTATACTCACTTTACTCTTCATCTCAAATACAACCAGCTCAGCAAATCATCTGCAAGCATTCTGTCCCTTTAGCTTTTCCTTGCATTTGTCTCTAGTAAGTATCTACATGATCATCTTCTCCCAGATCCATACACCTGAGACATGGACCAGCCCTTCCAGCTATTTCAAATTCCTCCTCAGGTTAAGCATGCAAGGAAAGATTTTGACAAGGAACACAGGTATGATAAAATCAGGAACAAAAGCTTGATCTCATAAATGTCAGTCCAGCTTTTTGTCAGATCTTTGACTACTACCTTTTATAGCACAAATTCACTATGAAAGTGAATAGAGCTTTACAGGACTCCGTCAGGATAAATGTAGAGGGGACTCATAGCCCATACAGAAGTACCATGATGTTCAGTAAAATATTAACAGCATCGCTCTTTTGATTTCTCCTAACTCTGCACAATTTTGAGATATGGTTTTATTGATTATGATCTGTTTTTCTCTCACGCTGAACTACAGTCAATGGCAAAATCATTAAAGAAGACTTTCGGTAGAAGCCAAGTCAAGCCCCTTGTAGTTATCTTGGCTTCTAAAGAGAATAATTAAATTGTTAATAAATTTGTTACCTATAATTACCAGGTGAGAAGAGAAAGTGCTGAAGGCTTAAAGTTGGCTACAGAAAAGGGGGAAGAGTTTGATTATAGTTCAGTTGCTGGTAATTCATTTCTATAGAAGACTACTTGTATCTGAAATCAACTTGAAATAATTATATTAAAGGGACTGTGTTCATTAACATCACTGATTTCAGTGGGCAGCTGAGGTTAAGTATGATTAAAGTGTTACACCCAATACTATGTAGTATTTTTATAACTACATCTTGGACAGGTACTTCCTTATATGCATTTTTTTTTCTTGCCAATGACTTGTCTGTCTGTTCAGAAGGACACGGAAAGCCATGTAGTAGCAATTGCACTGATGCCAGTGGCGGAATCTAGAGCCAACATTTTGATTTGCATTTATCTGTACATCAATTTACCCACTTTATTCACTTTCTAGAGACTGAGTGGAATAGCTTTCCAAATCTTGCACACTTTTTAGACATTTATGAAACCCTGTGTATTTTCCAGATTCACAGAATCTCTCCGTGGATAACCCAAACTATTGCTCCAGCTCGTGGAACCAGTATCCAGCACTAGCCCCTGTTCTTACTCAATTTCCTGCTTCAATTTGAAATCTTTTCCAATAGACCCAGGATTTATTCTTGCCCTTCAAATCTTCTAGGTTATAAGGAGTTCAGCCAAAATATCTTTGGAGGAGGAGTTCTCCCTTTAACAGATGTTTAGGTGAGCTTTAAGAAATAGCACCAAGCTGCTGCAGATCGGGGGCACACAGGAGCTAAAATAAAGAGCTACCAGGTTTGTTCCCCACATACACTACCCAGCCCCCAAATACACTGACAAGTGCAGGAGGAACAAACTCCAGTGTCCTCAGTATAGAAATAGCAGTCCATGGGACACAGTTCAGCAGGGTGATCTGTTAATGAGATGCTGCACCGCTGAGCTCTGAATGGTACACATATTTTAAGTGGGAATTCAGCTTCCTTTTTGAACCAAAAGATCCTTGAAATAGGACTCTTACTTTGAAGAATTTAGAATTTCACTTCCAAGGAGAGTAAAGAGAGTTTCATCACATGTAGCTGTTCCTTTAAAGAGCTGAAGCTGCATTTTGATCGTGAGGCAATAAGCAGTGACAAGCATCCAAGGAGGACAAGTTACTCGCAAAATTCAAAAACCTGACTTACTTCCTACTGATTTCAAGAACAGGAGAATCCCACAATGAGATTTAAACTGGGGCTGTTAGTGCAAGGAAATTCATATTGAGGGCAAGCATAGCATCCTTAAATCAGCTCTATTATGTTGGCATTATGCAGCAAAGCGCAGCTCTCTGCAAGGAGGCTTCAGCTCTCAGAAAGAGCATCCTATGCCACATATCTTAGAGATAGATTACAACAGCGTATTGCAACACAAACATCTCAGAAATTGAGCTGGATGCTTTGACATGCTTCCAATTACATTTGCACACATGCCCTTTGGTACACAACTGGGGAGAATCACAAAAGGCAGCATGTACACTGCATAACTTCCACAAAGGTATGAAAATTTGGGTCGAGATTTACACCACCTGTCAAAATGAAGCCGTATACTGCAATAATTTTTCTGCAATGACCTGAGAGCTTTGCTAGTTCATGCTAAACCAGTACTGATTTAAAACAAAGTGAAAAGATGCTTAGGGAAGTGTACTCCACTTCTTTTATTCAGTGGCAACATGACAACTTAGTGGTGATGCTGCAGCCCACGCTGCACTGCACCATTAGAAGACCCTGAGTGTTTTGCAAATACAAAACAGTGAGCCAGCTAAGATGTGTTGAGTACCTCCCTCACCTACTCCCACCCACCCTGGCTTTAGCCCAAACCCCTCTGTTCCAGTTCCAACTACTTCCCTTTAGCACTCCTCCTGCTGTTTTAGCTAAACAGCTACTCATTCCGTAGCTTGCTGGCAGTCTTCAGAAAACCAGCATCCCACTCAGCTCTGCCATGTTACCACTTCAGAAATGCTGTCTCACAGCAGAAAACCTTTGCCTTTCACACTCCTGTCATACCCTCACTTCACTCTGGGCCTGTGTTTGAAACCTGAGCAGGCACTGTGCTGGCTGGCCATGCTTGCCAGCCCTGCTTACCTTGTGGCTCCATGGGGCAGGAGGAGGCTCCGCTGCTGCTTACCCTCACTGTTTGTCCCTCACAAGGCTCCAGGCCTACAAAAATTCATCCTACCTGGAATGAGAGCCTTTCCTTGTCCTCCACTAGCAAATGCAGCCATCAGCACAGGCGTGTTGCAAACATCCTCCTGCCATAGGGGGCAATGTCAAGGAATACAGAGTTCTCAAGGAGCTGGGACCCGATCAGTCAGATTTCCATTGCCATTGCTGCCAAGGCTACTGGAAGAGAAGGACAAACATGTGACAGGAGTTGTGGGAGTTCATATTACGTAATCTAGAGGGCTGCCTGGGGCAGATGACAGGACTGGACCCAATGAGATAAACTTGTCAGGAAATACAGGTTAATCATCCCTGTTCTGTTGTGCAGAAATTTGTTTCCTTTTTCACTGAGAGTTCTAAAAGAAATATAGTCAGACATTATGTTTTAGAAGAATATACAACATTCTAAAAGTACATTTTCATAAAAACTGAGCGTTTCTTGTGTGATCTTTCCTTTTCCAAACCAGAGGGTCGTGACATTGCTGTACACACAGCCTCTCAGGAGCAGGAGAAAATGACCAAGGTCTTGGTTTCTCAGTCTTAAATGCAGGTGGAAGACTTTTTAAGTAACACAACTACTTCTTTCCATCATTAAATTTAAGGCTATTGATACAACATATCTTTAGAAATATCTAACACGCTATCTAGAGTAATTTATTTGATCTAGATTAATGGAGATATCCTTGGTATTTTTCAACTCTGGCAGGACTTGACAAACTAAAATCTGGAGAAAATAATTTTAAACAAAATAAAGAAAGTACTTGGAAGTGAAATCACATTTGGCAGTTGTCTATTCCTCAAGGATCCCAGGTTATTTCAGTATTCATTAATAATTAAATTTTAACACCTTTGTGCATCACAGTTGATAAACACAAATATAAGTACATTAATCAGCATGTCAAAAGTAATGCTAGAACCATGTAAAGCCCACAAGGAAACAGCTCTTACTCATGAGAATATTTTAACTCTGGTCTTTTTAATATCCTGAATTATCTTAACACTTTGTCATAGTAAGCAATGTCAGCATCCATGGTTAGAGACATTATCTTTAGTTCATATGCTCGCAGAAAGAACTTTTCAGACATTGTCCCAAACAAACCATGCTATGTATTCTCTTCCTAAGTCTAAGACAGGTCTATTGTTATTCAGATCTTTTTCTACATTGTAGCAAAACTTAAAAGTTGATTAAATAAGATTAATGTAATTCTGTTACTATTGCAACAACTTAGTAGTAGTAGCCTGCATATTAATTCTGTGAACAATCTGTAGGTTGCCTGTGTGCCTGCTTCAGCTCTATTGGCTGGTGTGTAATAATGAACATCTTCTGGACATTTTTGTTGAATTGTGTGATAAGTCAGTTTTTTAAATGTTTTCAGGTAAAACACTGGCTAAGATTATGACACTGGTTACATCTGGGTAAAACATTGCAGAAAAACTGGTGTACCTGAAGAAGATTGTGTTGGAAAGCGAGCATCTGTTATCTGGGGTTTCCCATCTAATGGTTGTTCTGTCATGAAGATAAATGCACAGTGATAACCTGAAGCAAGTCTATGTGTAGCAATAAATATTGTTGATGAAAACTAGCATGAAGCAACTAATAGCTTTAATTATTTGATACATTAATTTATTAGGTCTTATTTTCGTAGAGTGCTACATGCCAGCTGTTTGAATCATCTTACTGGTATTCTGATGAAAAGAGTGGAAAAGTAAAGCATTGCATGAATTAAAATCCCACTCACAAGAGAGCATGTTATCATCTGGTATATCTCAGACAGGAGTTATGATATAAGAATCTACCTATTGAATTAATTTTTTAATTTTACTGTAATGCAAAAATAGACAATAACAGGTAATATTTTTATAGGTCAGATGAAGCAGAGTGGATAAAATTTTGCAAATCTTTACTGTGTTCCTTCTGTATGAATATGAAGCAGCTGAAGTTCTGATTGGTGAGATTAGAAGGAGCTATGATACATGACACTGGTATTTCCAATTGTCAGAGTATTTAATCATCTTATGAAATCACATATGACAACTGGACAAGATTGCATAGTCCTTTTTTAAACTTCACAGTTTAGAAACCTTTCTAAAGCTGACTGTCAGCAAACTCTCCTGGAAACAATATTCAGCTCTGCTCTTGCATTTATCTAATCAGCAGTGCAATCTAGTAAATAGAGCAGGAATTCACAGGACCTGCATCATTCCCTCCTTTTGTTTGCACAGGCAACTCATTTGACTTTCCTTGGCATCAATTTCTCCCTTGTTCACTTGCAATAACAAGTTTTACTCTGAAGAACTTTGAGACCTATGGACAGTGGTTTTATCCCCATTCTAGAGGTGGCTCAGCAAAAGCACTCTGCAGCATTTCATCCACACTCAATACACTAAATCAATGTAGATTCAGAAAGAAGATCTCCTGATTCCCAGCATTGTTACTTTAACAAAAAAACCCATCCCTCACTTCATACATGTTGTAGGAATTATGTAAATGTTTTACCTTTGCCTTTGCATTGTAACTAATGTTCACATAAATTCAGAATGTTCATCTCCTGAGAGATTCTACACCATTCTCATTGCACGCTGGTATTTCGGTCTCCTGTAGCAGAACGTAATCATGATATCTTACACCTTTCTTTTGAAAAATGCACACAGAAGGAATACATAATGACATGCAAATATAAACTTGGGTTTACCTTTCCTTGTGGTCACTGTAAAAGAGCTGATAAGTCGCACTTCCATTTAGTTACACACCCATCCCACTTTAATACCTTTGGTATTTATCACAGTGCAATTACAGATTGCTGATGTTTCCATTACAAATGCTGGTTTATGTAGTTTAGAAGTTGATCATAGCATATGTTTCCAGTAGATTTTTTACCAGTTGTTCAAAAGGTCCCATGCAATTGGCTTTAAGCCAAAGTAATGAGAAGAAAGTTTGCAACATTCAAATTATTTTAGATCAAAAATAACTTCAGAATAGCAGTGATTATTAATAGAAGCCATCAACAACACATTCTGTCACTCTCTTTTTTCCCCTTCCCTAAAAAGTTTAGGAATATACTTACGAGAATAATTCTAATCCCCTAAATCACTGGGAAGTATTTTCAGTTGTGATTATCTTGTCTGATTGTACTTAATATCGATTAAGTATTTGGGACTATTTCATGGATTTTGAAAGTCTTCAATTAGTGTTCACTTGGAAAAACAGCCAAAAGAGAACTTTTTTCTCTGTAAACGAAGACAAATTCTTTGCATTCTTTTGTGTCCATAACATTATTCTAAATCAAACACCTTAGCAGCCAAGGATGCAGAAACATTCAACCTTTTATATAATTCATAGTCATGTGCTTGAATTGCTGACCTTTGCATGATCCTGCTTTGGTTTGCTTTCCAGGCTTTCTCCTGTGTTTTTGTGCTCTGTAACAGCAATACTTGTTGCAGGTCTGTTCCATAGTTCTTGGGAACTTTCAAGAAAATCCTGTTGTTGCACATGAAGCAGAAAATGCTGCTGTGCAGGCAAGGCCACCCTGCCAGCTCTTTGGACAGGACTGAACTGGCTGTAGATGTCTAAGGAGCAGTGGTAGCTGGGTGCTCCCCAAAGCGCCATCGAGCCAGGAGCAGGACAGAAGGGGTGAGGGACAGCAGGACAGGGAGTGTTCCCAGCACAGTCCCCCAGGGCAGGGGAGCAGAGCAGCTCTGGTGGCAGCCACAGGGTCAGGCCCAGCCTGCAGCGCACAGCTGGGGCAGGGGAGCCGTGCCTCACACGGGGAAGCCCCAACAGCCGCAGCCTGCCGGCACAGGAGCCCCTGCCAGGCCTCCCACCAGTGCTCCCCAGTTAAACCTCCAGAGCTCCTGGGCATACCTGCAGGCTCCGTGTACATGGCTGGAACGCCTTCTGGCACGGCCAGTGAGCTGCTTGTATTTAGGGAACCAAATCCCATCTTCCAACCATTCACAGGGCCTTTTGAGGACTTCATCCTTTGCATAGGAGAACTTTTTGTGCTTAGCCAGTTTTTATTGATAGTGGTTACATCTAAACCCTGACCTTGCTGCTGGCAATAGAAAAAAAAACAACACTGTAGTGGCAACTGCTTCTTTTCCTAGTTAAGGAAAGAGAACACAGATCATGTAAGAATGTTCATTTTTCTCCAGGCAGATAGAAATAATGGCTCTGCAGCTTACAGCTTTGTAAGTGGAACATGAATGATAGGGGCATGTAGTCCCTTTTGAGCAACTAAAGCTGTGATGTAGCTTATTGCTCTCCTGAGATTACCCTAAAGTATGATCAGGGTCATACCAATTCAGTAGTGCTCCTCCATAAGCAGAGCAATAAAAAGAAAGAATAGGGAAATTTTTCTTCCCCCCACTTTGGGAATCATCCTCTTTTGTAGAAGTATAAAATCGGAATCATCAAAATGAGAAAACTGAAAGGTTAAATCATTCATTTCCTGAAACCAAGGAAGATTGAAAGGTGTTAGTTCAACTATAATTCTTAGATAACTAAATCTGGATTTGTTTTCATCCATTTTAATACACAATCGTGTGTCGTTTCTACCAAAGCTACTATGGCTATCATGTAAGAGTATCGATTCCAAAACTCAGTTTTCCCTCATGTCCTTTTGACAGGTTAGATGTATTTCTTCTCATTATTTTTTATTATTTAAACTCCAGTATTTTAGATCAAGAACAGATGAAAAATGAGAAAGCACAAACACAACCTGTGCAAAACAGTAACTTTCTATGTCTACTATCCCCATATCATAGTTAAAAAAACCCACGTATTCTGTACAGGATTTTGCACTTTCAGTGGGGAGACATAAGACATAATCAACTAAGCTTACCCATGTGGATGCTAGGATAAATTGCTGCATATTTGCAGGAGAGAGGAATCACCATCCATTCTCTGGCTGTGTGCTGGGCAGAACTCTGAGTAATAGCTACATCTTCTTGTAGAAACTCTGAACATTTGGCCTGCAGTTTAGATTTGGCTTAGCTTTGAACTGAGGGTTGTGCAGAAAGAACAGAAATTATATGTAGGCAAACAATCTAAAAATTCTACTGGAGATTTTCAGTGAACACCGTATCTCATTTACTCCCCTATTCATTTACTCTCTGATAACTTAATAAAACTGGTTTGATAAAAAAGTAAGTGTCATTTCAATTGTACTTCTTACAGGCATTTCTAAGACAGGTCAAGATGGAGATGTCTGCCCTTAGAAACTGCTCTCACTTGACCAATGTTTATTTCCTTGTATTGCTGGCAATATAATTAATCACAACATTGTTTCAACTTTGCACCAGAGATCTTTGCATTAATGTTTGTCATTTTGTGACCATAATTTTGACACAGTAAGATATGCTTTAGGCTTGTACTTGTCTACAGTGATTTATTTTGTCTTAACATAAGAATGTGCTTTGGTAGATAAGTGCAAACCAGTTTTCTTTTCATGCTATCAAAGCATCTACCTTGTCTTGATTTGACAGTATCCTAAGATTGTTTTACTACTACAGCAACTGTTGAATTAGCAGCACTTCCAAACAAAGAAATTATTAAGAATATCTCATTTATAAGAGCAATAGCTGTTTTTCATATCGGGTATGTTTGTGGATTAAAACCACTGAAGAAGTCTAATGAACACTGACACATATTCATGGCAGCAAAACATTTTAAAGCCATTTGGCAGTAATGTAAACAGTAACAATAAATTAAATTCTAATCATTAGAATAAAATAAGTACTTCTAATTGGAAGACAGGCAGGGGAAGAAATCTCAGTGACAAAGCCTTCAACTCAGTTATTACTCACTGGTTATTCAAATGAATAAGATACTTAAGCTATAAAACCTTGAGGTTTTGTTATGTGCTGTGCAACACGAACTGTACCAGCAGCAGCTGTAACCTTTCAGGAGAAGCCTGACTACTTCTGTTTTCCCCATGCCCTTATATCCTCTTTCCTGACATCTATGCTATATGGATGAAATCTCATGAGTCAGTGGAGTTCCACGTAGAGACCTTCAACACACAGCAAGTATATATTGTATTTTTAGGATTTTTTTCCCAAATAATGAAGATACTTGTTGCTGACTCTGGCAATTTGAAATATTTTGATTGCGGTCACTTATGTTCAACTGGAACACGCAACTGGATACAACTGGAAAGAATTTCACACCTTTGCATTCGAATGAAACTCAGTGTTTTGCATTCCCCAATTCCATTTCTGCCTATTTGACAAATTGTGGGGAAAATATTGCTAATACTGTCACAACTGCAGAGGTTTTCTTGCTATATATGTATGTGTAGAAGCACACATTCTTATTAGGCATACACACAAGCTTCATTCAGTGCAATTTCTTTTATATTCTGAGATTGTTTTTACCATTTATTGATTAAATGATCACAGCTTTAAAGAATAATGCATGTTAGTTAGAGGGTCCTCACAGTATTCATAGGAACTAATTCTGCATTTGACAAGAAATCGCTTGTGCTTGGCCTGGATTTACTGAACTTATTTATGCAGCGAGATGAAACCTCCCAATTTTTTCATGGCATTTCAATGTGCTGTTCAGTGTCTATGTACAGACAACCACTGCATATATTGGAGCTACCTACAAACATCATTACTGAAAACATGGGTTCCACTATGCTGGGTTTTTACTCACATGCACAGACAGAATATTCTGTTAGCATGTGTTCTGAAATCTTCATCTTTCATGAGTTCCAGTAATATTCTTTACTAAATAAGAAGTACCAAGGAAACAAATGCATTAGAGAAAAAACAGCCAAGAATAATTTCTTCAGCGGTGAGACTTGCATGCTCTCAAAATCATGAACAACTGATGGAATCCAAGGTCAAAAATTCAGTGGTGCCAGTCACAAAAACCACTGACAAACAGTATGGAAAATTCACTGCAGCAGAGGTAGGGGCAAAGCTTGCATCAGTGCTTTAGAATAGACAAATATGCTGTGTAATATATTCAGAGCTGTCAACCCACCAACCTGTCCAGGGACTGTGATACTCATGATCTGGGAGAAAAAAGGGGAAAAGTGAAGGAATGGTTTTAAAAAGAGAGAGAGAGGAGAGAGAAGGCTGTAACAAATGATGCCACAAAAGGAGCACACTGAAGAAAAATAGTGATAGAAGCGAATGTAGAAAACATTGTTTGAAATTTAAGTCTTCAGAATTCAAGAATGGAAGCAAAGACCTCTAATGATTTTTTTTTTCTTTCTGTGACTTTATCATTAATGATCTTTATGTTGTTCCCACAAAGAAAATTTCATCATAAATCCAGATTTTGATGCAGAAAGAGAACACCATCTAGCCCAGCTCAAAAGGTGTGTCAATAGCCTGTCCCACCTGAATAAGATGCTACTGTAGGCAAGCTGTACATAAGTAAGGTAGCACAAAGACAGGTACAAATTTTATTTTCTCCTCTCTTGGATGGCCTTCGGGAAAGACAGGAGTGTAGAAGAAACTGTATTTAAGTTCAGTAGCATCTTGTTTTTCTGTCTGGGCAGCAGGCAGACCTAAAGCCCTGGGCATGTGCTCTGCAGCTGCCCAGACATAGTAACCAGAAAGACCTTAAAGCAAGAGCACAAGGCTGTGCCTGAGGTGCCCCTCCAGACTGAAGAGAACCACCCCTGCATTTGTGCTTCCCTGTCTCCTTTGCTGCTTCAGAACTAAAATCAGCCAGAGCTGTCTAACTCTCTTCTTTCAAGAAGCTGCAAAGATATTAAAGTTGAGTTTTGGAGAGACTCAGGAATTTTCATGTATTATTCAGATTTGAACATTTAAGAGGAAAGTAGTCATTTGTCTAACAGCTGTGTTACTCACAATATATTTCATTAAATACCCAATATAAATTCTATGAAACAGTAGCATATCTATGAAAGGCTAAGACTACCCCTTGAGCCGGCTCAAAGACAGGTATTTTCCCCTTTTTTATTCCATTTCCAAATGTATTAGCATTGCAATTAAAAATCAAGGATATTTTGTGACTTATGGCAAGGCATCTTTTGTCATCATTCATAGAGCTATTACCCTAAAAAAGAGCTGTCAATATTTTATTAATATCTCTCACTAATTGCAGAGGTTTGTTGGGTGGGAAGGGGGAGGTAGCCCCAAGGACAGCAAAGCTCCAAATAGCAATCCACTTCTGCATGTGCCTTTTTTTCTGTCTCCTTTGTGTAGTGTTTTAAGGGTCTTAAAACTAGACCACAGTTAGATTGTAAATTGATGAATTATGAGAATAACTTGAAAACAATTTCCTTTAGTTTACTTTAAATATTTCACTTCATGCAGTAGCACAGATCTGGAGACTGTGCTCGGAAATACCCCTCAAAAAGGCCTGCAAAGCTCTCCAAAACAAATGAGATACCTGTTTTGGTTTTTAAGTGACCAGTTTGATATCCTGTCTTCTAATTAAGGAAGATCTGCCAGCAAACCCACAGCTAGTTCAGCCACATAGTCTCCACTGTGATGACTTCACAATTAAGTCTTTTACTTGTATCACTTCACACATTTTTTCATTTAACTTCCAGCTCACGATTGCTATCTACATGATACATATATGTGCATACTTGTGTGTGTGCAAGAGGAAGAGATACAAGCACAAAATTAAGAAAGCTGTGACAATACAAGATCAACAGTTTCAGAATTTTCAACTGTCCAGTATTTTGCTGAGAACAATAAAATCCACCTGCACTCCTGTGGGCAAACATTTAAAAGCATGCAAAATAATGATGAAGCTTTTGATCCATCCCTTCTTTAAGCACATTTCAAAAACTTTCTAATGAGAAAGAAATGGTCTGATTTAGAAACCAGCATCTATAATGCTGTATCCAGAATTTTGTAGATGGCAGCATTTAGAGGTATTTGGTAGCAGTCTGCATGAGTGTGTCAGGCAGAACAGCCAGCATGGAGCAAAACACCCCTTCACCACTCATTTCCAGCAACCTGACTACAGACCAGATCTGGGCTAAGGGCCTCTTAAAATAACAGGTTACAGTCTACAAAATAAATTTTAAAATAGGAAAGGTACTTGTTTTATAACAGTTTTTTTTAAATATGGTTTACTTAATATTTGCGAAAATTTGGATGAATTATTCCAGGAGAAATGTGAAATGTGCTGTTTAAGAAGTGGTATGTAATGAACTGTTGACTCCCACTGAGTTTGTCAAGGCAAACAAGGGTCTGTATTGATGGGCAGATATTTCAGTTTGCACTGCCTGAGCTGTAGGAAGCACCCAGCAATGTCTAGAACATGCAGATCCAGTAGCTGTAGCATCAGATAAAGTACTTTGATTTTGCATACTGAGATGGCTAAATACATACAATATGAATACTAAAGTCAACTTCAAAGATACATAGCCTCAGTTATAAGAGATATAATGCAAATATTGACTTATACAGTTAATTTTTTCTGCCTGTTACATGGTGTTTTCTGGGTTCATAATCTCATCACATTTATTTGGTGGTGACTTACTGTTTCTTACACATTTTTTCTAATGTATGTATAGAACATTTAAATTCAGACATTGGGTCATCAACAAAATGTGTTATTGTACATTACTATTAAAATTTTTCCATTGCAATTCAGAAACTGGACAACAATATTAAATCCATAGCTCTTAGTAAAAACTCTTGATGGCTAAAGGAATCACTAAAAAAAAATGATTTACTGCTCCCTCTCAATTGCATCTACAAGTTTTCAACATATTGCATTACTTGGCCCACTTGGATGCAGAACATCAGAAAGCAGTTTTTGGAGAGACATTCTAGGGGGAGAAAATTATTTTCTGAAAGCAAGCCAGGACAGATAAGATTACCAGTGAGGTTACTGGTGCACAAAATTATACAAATTTATGTAGAATTACACCACTTAAGAGCTTGGACTATTTCAATTGTAGTTCTCGTGATATTTGGACTGCTTTTAAAAATAGGTAAATTAATATTTGCAAAACTGTACTTCTTTGTAGCAATAAACAATAACCTTTAAGATAAAAGTAACAATACTTTCTCTATCCTGAATTATTTAGGGTATTTTCAGGCTAAGGTATACATAAACATCATATGATGTTGAGTCTGCTTCTAAACTAAATACTCTTCCCTAATTCTCTAAGTTAAAATTTTTACTGTTACCTTCTACCTTGATCATAGCTGCAAGCACTTTCCTAAAATTGCCTCTCCTGTGGAAGGCAGAGTTGTAATCCAGCACATCTCATACCAGTAATATCATCTGAAATGAAACACTGATTGACACATTTAATTAGTATGTTGCTCATACCTCTACATTTTCACCCATGAAACATTTCAATTGATATTAAGCAATACGAAGTAAAGCTGTCAGCTTATCAAATACTATAATATTATGCAGCTCTAATAGTTTTGCCTGTATTATTTTCTCTTAACTTTCTTGTCAAATCTGACTTCTGAAGTTATTATCAGGCTACAATATCTAAGATAGCTTTAAGATGCCATGTACCAAAGTACCAAACCTAATTAGGATGAAATATTTGCTCTATAATGGAACTAACATTATCTTTTATTTCCAGATGTCTATACCATATAATCCCCATCCAACAGCATGCTGGATTTCCTGCCTGTGCTTGCCTTATCTTTTTTGCATAATTTTTTCAGATCATTAATACATGCAGTTCTTGATTATAAAACCTTGCCCTCTCATGCAGATCTTTTTACTTCAGCAAAGCCATATTGCATTTTTAACTACTGTTCATGGTTTCCAAAAGCCCTAGATACATTGCCCCTTTCAAATAACGCACACCACCTACAGTTCTAGCTCAGTAATAACTATAAAGATGCAGACATCAGCACAAGCCATGTATTAATATTCTTATTTTTTCATTATTAAATACTCCTTCATATAAAATTAATCAATATCGTAGTCGGTGGTCTTAAGTGAATTAGATGGTTTTCCAAGAATACAGCCTTAAGGGGGAAAAAAAAAAAAATCGAGTATTTGAAAAAGCACAGCCCCTTTTCATATGTCTCAGGAAGAGGAGGGAGGTGGAGCTTCAGTTCTGGTTTAGCGCAGTTTCTCCTGTAGACGAACTTACGTTTATTCTCTTTTCTTTCCCCCCCCTCCCCTGCTATCTTGCAGCAAACGTGTGTGACAATGAACTGCTGCACTGCCAGAACGGAGGAACGTGCATCAACAACGTGCGGTGCCAGTGCCCGCCGGCCTACACCGGCATCCTGTGCGAGAAGCTCAGGTGCGAGCGGGAGCCGGGCGGCTGCAGCCGCAGCTCGGGGCTGGCGCCGCGGGCACCCGGGGCCGCGCTGCTGCTGCCGGCCCTGCTCGCGGCCGCGGCTCTCCGCAGCTGCTGAGGCTCGGACTGCGCGCAGCCGTGTGCCGCGTGGAAACGGGACAGAACCCAGGCGCTCGCTACTGGAATCCCAACAGGAAAAAAGAGTAAAAATAACCCCGTGTGCCGCGTGGAAACGGGACAGAACCCAGGCGCTCGCTACTGGAATCCCAACAGGAAAAAAGAGTAAAAATAACCCCGTGTGCCGCGTGGAAACGGGACAGAACCCAGGCGCTCGCTACTGGAATCCCAACAGGAAAAAAGAGTAAAAATAACCCCGTGTGCCGCGTGGAAACGGGACAGAACCCAGGCGCTCGCTACTGGAATCCCAACAGGAAAAAAGAGTAAAAATAACCGCATACAAGCTAAGAAGGCCGAACTGAACTAAGCCATATCACTCAGTTACGGACAGGGCTGCGAGTCGAGACTGTTCGCCTCTGGCTCGAGACACGTTGGCAGCTGCCTGTTCTGTCACATCAGTCAGCGCTGGGTGCGGGACAAACGGCTCCGACAGCCCCCGCAATGGGAAGAGAATTCCGACAACATTTGCTACTCCTCTCTGGTGCGCTACTGTACCTCCGCCCGGTGTGTGGACCGACCAAACCAAGGCATTCTTTGCTGTCAGTGCATTGTGGGTATAAGGAAATCTGTAAAAGCTGCCATATTGGCCTGCTTCAGTCCCCAAATCCTTTCCAACCTGTGCTTTAGTGAACGTTGCTCTGTAACCCTTGTTGGTTGAAAGATTTCTTTGTCTGATGTTAGTGATGCACATGTGTAACAGCCCCCCTCAATAAAATTCAAGCCAGTCATATCCTTGTATACCTTAGCAGCACTGCATCAGTAAGATGCTGTGTTCACCTACTGTACAAGAGTGGCTATAGGACAAAAAGTGTATTTATCCTTTTGTATTCAAATGAAGTTATTTTTCTTGAAATAATGTACAATGTAGATTTTTTGTATTATTGCCTATTTGTGTTACCAGACAATTTATTAATGTATTTAATTCTAATCAGATAAGAGAAAACTATTACTTTTTATTTAGTCCTTTTCTTTTTACTTTCATTTAATTGTGCAGAGATTTCTCTGTATGGGCAACGTGCTGGCATCAAAGAATATCAGTTTACATATATAACAAGTGTAATAAGATTCCACCAAAGGACATTATAAATGTTTTCTTGTTGCTTTAACACTGGAAGATTTCAAAGAATAAAAATTCCTGCATAAACAGTTCCAGGATGATGTATTGCTATTTCTTAAGGCCTTTTTAGGAAACAAACAAACAAAAAAAGTTTATGACTTTACCATCTGGTACATTGAAGAAAGCCAGATTCAAAACTGGAAATTACATCATCATAATCTAACCTGGCTTTAATTTTACGGCTATCATTTCTGCAAATTTAAAATCTAAAGGGCATAATTTGCTTGAGGAAGACTTCATCAAACCCCAACCTCGAAAAAGGTATGAAAAGTTGAATAGTTCTCATCTTTGTTCTCTCAATTAATCACAAGCATTACTGAAAAACTAAATTACAAGGTATCATAGAAGCTGGTCTTTAATTCATACCCTTTTTGTGGATTCTGGCAATAAGCAGATAGAGCCACAGGTTATATTGTTTCTCCAAAAGCTTCATTAAAAAGATATGTTTATATATGTACTAGTCTGCTTAAGAAACTGCAAAAACAGCAGCAATCACAAAAAAAGCACCAAGATTTAACTTTTAATAAAGTCAGATTTAATATTTAGAAGGACTGTCAAAATATACAGCAGCGAGCAGATAAAAAGTGCTGCTCCAGCAAATAAAGTTTGTTTCAAGTATCGCCCAAGGTGTAATAAATTCTTGTTACTGCCTTTTATTAGGCCAATTACTGAGTGTGACAGAAAAGAATAGCAAGACTAGAGAGGCAAGCCAAAACCACAGCAGTGTTTCAAAGTCCTGGCAAAAAAAAAAATAAATAAAATCTAAAGGTAGCAGGACTGTGTGAATTCATTTCCTGGCAATTTTCATCATAATGGTTATAAATATTTTACCAACATAATAGCCTAGTGTGGAAAACAATTAATCAGCAAAAGAAAAATTCCTGAGAGAAATAAATTGTACCTGGCTGCCTCTTTCAAATGGTGAACAGCAGAATTTAGGGCACTGCTTTCTTGGAGAACCTCTTTCCGCTGAGGAAGCAAGTTTTGCAGGACAGTACCTCCAGAAGTGGGTAGGAAAACCAGGTCTTCATTTCTAAAAAGAAATAGGATTCTAAAAGAATACTATGAAGATGCTGATGACATCAAGCTGCTGCCTCTTCAGGCTGTCACCCTGACCCTTTGTCATGTTGAGAGTTTGCTGTTCACACTTGCCCTCGTTTGTGAGCTAAGTAAGATACAGCAGAGATAAATGAAGTGCTTTTCTGGTTCCCAGCCTTGGCCTCCATGAGATTACAGGTATATTTTCGAAGTATGTTCAAGACAATAAACAGTAGAGTACATTGAGCCGACTCGAGGAATATAAATGCTAATACAGGTGACATGCAGAGCTGGAGACTACCTATAATTAAGTGGATTTCTGATATTAAAATGGGGAATTTAAATATTCTTATATTACCACAGACCAAATTCAGATTGTGTAATTATTGGAAAAGATGTGCTTTAATTGTCATTATAAACTCAAGGCTTTGTGGAAGTGCTAAGTAAGCATATTATGCACATTTGGTTAGAAGGGATTCTGCCAGCAGTGCTGAAGTATAATGAATAGAAGATCACAATCAACTCAGCTACATTGCAATTTCATATACTTAGGGTCTTCTAAACCAGGGCAGAGTATATGGCTTTCCACGTATTTAGCTACCATTTCATGCATTTTATCCTCCCTCACCTATTAATAAAACTACAGTTTTATACAGGAGTACATTCAGTGGAAAATCTTCTTATCATTCATCCTTTTCTTCAGCTTCATTATTTTTTTCCTCTAAACTCCACAGAACTTTACTAAATGAAAATCTGAGTGTAAGTTTCTGCTACTGTATTCCAAGTATATTTGTAAAACTGTGTGCATCTTTGAGAGATATTTACAGCACTCAGCATTGCTTTACCTGCATTTTTTTACTTAATTCAGTGTAAAATGAAGGCAAAACTTGTTCCCCATTTCAGAAGCTGTGAAGGACAACAGATTCCTTTTCCTGAGCATGCCGTAGGATCTCTCCATGACAACATGCAGCTGCAGTGTCTGCTTTATTTTCCACCAGAAAATACAGACCCCTTCCCACATATTTAGGTTTCTTGGAATGGGTGTCCTCTCCCTGTGAATGCCTGTAAAATAACAACACATTCATGATACTGAAAAAGGCCAACCCAATCCCTCGCGCCCAGGATTTTGTTTCTGTATCAAAACACAGCAAAAGAAACCTACTATGAAATTATCATTTTTTGTCTGATATTTCTTTTCTGGAAGGTTTAGCATCCAAGAACTGACCAGGCTTTAGATTGCTTAGTTGTCCAGATTATAGTTCAGAGTACAGTGACCATAACACTAGCATTCAGCATTAGATTTATTCAGTTACATTAGTTCCAGTTGCTTTGCTAAATCAGTCAGTCCTAGTCAACTTTCTATGCCTGTGTTTGTACCTAGAGAATTGGTTCTGATCCAGGATCCACAAGTGTTTAACATCTGAAAATGGGGCACCTGATTGCAAGGTGCTGCTCCCTGACAAGCGAACTGCAGAAATTTCCACTTCACGCCAGGCATCTTTCTCACAGGGAAATGAAGAGAGAGGTACCTGTCTTTGTCACACCTAATTGTTTCAAAACTGTCCAAATGGAACAAAAATCTAGTCACATGCAAATTGACCCCAGATATTGCCCTTAAAAAATAATTGATCTAATACTTTATCATGACTAAGCCATGGGTGAGAAGTTATTTCATGTAGTGAACAGAACAAAAAAATAATGTGCAAAAGACTCCTCAAATTTAGAAAGAGCTCTTCTGCTTGCATATAATTTTATACATCTTTCTCATAACTCCAAGATGCCAAGGGGATTTGTTATAACCTCATTGGGATTCTAGGTTTATTAAACCATTGAATTAACTAGATTCATCCATGCATGCAGTTTATTCACCTGTGAGAAATGTGAGTAATAGTTTTCATAGAATATGCAAGACCAGGTTTTCAGGCAACCTTCAGCCTAGCATTCATATTTGTCCTTGCAAATGCAAAGTTACAGATGTAAATATTAAGACATAATCAATTCATTCCCAAGAAAAACTGTAAGTTTAATTATTTATGGATGCAAACATCTAGCCACTACAATGCAGATCTAGTATTATAAATTAGAAATTTTATATTAACCAACAATACCTTCCCCCCCCCTACAGTATCAGAAAGAAGAGGATATAAGTATATGCAAAACAAACAAGTAGAACGGCAGCATTTTGCACCATATGGTGCATTTCATTTAATGAAATGGAAGCTCATCACCAGAGCAGTATGTTCTCCGATATACCATTTTTCCATAATATGCAACAGATAAAATTCCAGTACAAAGCATATGTTTCCCATTATTGTTTTTCTGGCCATCATTATCTATACAGACACAAACATACAGACAATGAAATACTGCTTGAGATATTTCACAGCCTCAGATAGTACAGAGAAGACTCATTTAAGCAATTGAGACCTAACAGTTTGTAAAGGCTTCAGGCTGGACTTTCTGCATACATTGCTATCCAGTGCTCATCTCTGGGGAGGACTGGGATAAAGATCATCCCTTGGAATTCAATGAATGGGAGTCCCACAGTGGGCAGAGAACTGAAGTGCCAGCCTGCTTAGAGAAAGCACCGCAGCAGGGTGTTGGCCCTGCATGTGGCAGCAGGGGCACATCTCACACTGGGACATGCCGGGCATCACTCCCCTGTCAGAGCCTTGGCACCTGTGTTTACAGATGTGCTTGTTCCAGTTCCAGGTGCTGCGACACCTCCTGAGCACACAGTGCTGCCCAGTGCAGCTGCTGTTCGTCTACTGTTGTCGCTGGAAATACACTTCTTGTACTAGAAGCAAACTGTTGTTGAGAAACTGAAGGAATAGCAATGTTTTCTGGGAAAAGAGGGTCAGAGGTAGGTTTTGGGCCTATGCTTGTCTGTTTTGAGAAAATGAGACTGGTTTGGGGTGAGTATTTTTCATTTCTCATAGTGTAATTTTCACCTGAGTACTCTGTGCAGGTATTTGTGACATCCAAGAACAAATAAGTAAATTCTAACATTTATATATATGAACATGACTTCTCATGAATGAGAAGTTCACATTCTCTGCATTCAGAAGTGCAACCCCATTCCTCCACAAAAGTGCAACCCCATTCCTCCACAAAACTACCAAAAACACCTGATGAGATGTAGATCGTTCAGGCCCTTACTCTGACAGCTTGTGTAAGGCATATTCTAAGTTGCCTTGTTCTAAGAAGCCTTGATCTAGCTGATGCTTTCACATCTCTCAGTGACTGTCTTCAGTGTTACCTGAACAGATAAATGGAACATTTCAAGCCTTGTACAGCTACTGGGAACATGGTTCACTTTGCACTTGCAAATAACTGCAGATGCAAAACTGATGGGTGCTGCCTATATTAGTTGTTTGCAATTGACAGTGCCAAGAAATCTCCTTCAAAGGCTTGATTCCCTTTGACTGGATTGAATGAAAAAATGTATTTGCTTGCTCTAACTAAATAAAATACAAGGCTAAGTCATTCTTACAAGATTCTAATGACACTCAAAGTCAAAGCACTTCCATTTATCACAACTGAGATGCTTCAAAAACCCTCAGAGAAGATAAAATAGGGTTAGACTTTTATTCTCTACAGTCTATAAATATTCAGGTACTTCAGGTATCTTTTAACAGATGAAGAAACTGATTCAGAGAGGTAAATGAAGCTGCATGAAACAACCCAAAAAGCAGCTGGCAAAGTCAAGGAACACATCTTACTGTGCTCAAGCTTCACAGCGCATTGAATACCAATAAAGTGTTACACTGCAAGAGTACTGAAAACCTCTTGGTAGATTTGGTTACAACTACCACTATGTATCACATTAGTATGCACATATTACAATATTTTTATGCATAACCTATATTACTAATTAGAAAACACAACTTCACACCTCTTCGAGGATTAAACCAAATTTGTTCTCACAAGTAACAAGCAAGACAAACAGATGTATCCTGAATGGTGTGAAATTACTCCTTGCCTGAACAGGTAACTATTTTTATGTAACTTCATTCTTTCTTAACTTCATTAAGGGTTATGAACACCGAGGTCATAAAGAAGATAGCATTTTTGTACCGGTATTTTAATGAGAAAAAGCAACATATAGTGGTTGATAAATTAATGATTGCAATCATGCTTTTAACTATCATGATAGCTCATAAATTATTTCCTAAAACTTAATATTTGGCATTTTAATTGCAGGAGAATTTAATGTATTTACAAAAATGCACTAATAAATTTAGACAAGTACTAAAATAACTTATTTTATTGCTTACTTGTTGCTGGTTTTACTGACCTTATGCATAATAGTCTATTACATTCTTCTTGCAAAACAGACCTGCTAAATATATACCCAAAGCTACGTATGCCAAACCCAGTAAGCTAAAACATAATGACAATCACATTTATAAGTTGAGATTTGCTCATCTCATAGAACTAAAAAGCATTCAGGAAAAGCATAAACAGGAAATGGAATTCAAATATTAAAACAAAGTCTTCAGCTTCACAGTGTAGAAACGTAAAAGGTTAAACATGGAAATGAAGGTTGGAGCCCACACTGCAGGAACAGGTTAATGAAGATGCAGACCAGCAAGATCAAGATGAAGCAGAACTAAACATGTTCTCATTACCTATTACATAGAATAATTACATATTCTCAAATTTTACCTCAATCCAAACAGAAGTGTATATGAAAGGTATTGGAATCCTGAGGGAAACAAAGCAAAAAGGAACGAAGTCCGCTTTTATTGAGACTTACAATGTTAGGGGAAAACCCCTCACCAGAAGAAGGAAAAGAAAGAGAACATAAGCTGTGACCACACTAAAATATGCTCGAATCTCAGAGGAAAAGCCATTTTAGTTACTACATACATTCTCATAGATCCATAGGCACAGAAATTCGCATTGTAATCTCTGATTGGGAAATTGCAGAACTTGAGCCTTGCACAGACAGTCTTCACTTGAGGATTTCACCTGCTGTCCAGGTGATACACTGCTCACTTACCTGCTGGAAGAGCCCAGGCCCATCAGCACCACCTCTGCTTTGTCTTTGCTCCAGCTGTGCATGTAGCACGAGTCTGGCCATGTAATCCAGATGTTCATGAAGCAGATGCTTTTCAGCACATCACAGGCCTGGCTCAGGCCACAGCAGAGTTAAGCACAGTGCAGGAAGAATCTCCTTGCCAGGATCTGTGTACTGCCAGCAGTTACATTTGCTCTTTTCCACACACCTCGAAATCTCTAGAAGTAATTCTTATGAGGACATAGAAAATTAAATGTGTTCAGAAGAGAATGTTTTCCCTCCAGGCCTTCTATTGACATCTGAAGTCACCATGTTCAACAAGGGACTGAAAGGCCCTGGATGGCTACACTGACTCATGCAGTGCATGTCTTGTTAACAGCTCTTACCTCTAATTATTGTTGCTTCGAAGGATGGGAGAACTGGCATGTAGAACACCCTGCTAGTTATATTTATTATACTGCTTTCTTTTGCCATACTCCAGCTTGCTTTCTTCCCTCATGTCAGAGTTTTTTCTATGCCCTCATAAATTATATTTCTTACTTTGCTCTGCAGATCTCCCACGGGCACTAAGTAGGTGGATTGGTACCTATGAATTAGTCTTGGCAGTGCTCTTTTGCCTTCCCAGATCTGGTAGAGGCACAACGACTTTTACAATTCGCTCATTGAGTAGGATGTAAGGAACGATGACTAAACTATGTAGATTGAGTGCTGAACAATTTTTTGACAGCTTTCTCGTTTACTGACAATATCTAACATCAGAATATCTCCCAGACTGTACTGAGGTTAGCCTCATGACACTACTGCAAAGCAGGGAAGCATGTTATTTCCATTTTATTCATACGGACTGAAGCCTGAAGATGCTGAGAGACTTACAAACTCAATTACAGAAAAAGAGATTAATTCTGACACCTCATACACCACAATAAGTACTGAGACCTACAGTTCCCTACTCCATCCAAATTACACAAATCTGAAGTTAAATAGTCTCCCATCTGCATGTATTTGCCACCCACTTACTTCAGATTATCCCATCCAAGTCTATTTTACATTACACCTCCCAAAACATTGGAGTTTCAGTGTTGTGATACTTAACTCACACATGTGATTTTGCTGGTTCCGTTTTTTTCTCTTAGGCAATTCAGTTCAAGGCTAGAAGGAAACCACAACTACTGTTTTGTGAAGGGATGTTATATATGAGTCAAAGTAATTGGAAGCATTTTAAGTCTGATAAATTAAAAGACATGCATACAGAAAAACAGTAGAGCACTACAATTCTCTTCCAGAATAAAGAGATTGTTATGGGGTTTCTTTCCCCTCTCCTGGTCTGATTTTTATTTAACTGGGTATATTAGAGCTCACATAATAATAATATTATGACTTGATAAATACATATAATATCTTTTATAGCTTGAAATACCTATAGCTTAGGCATTTAATTCCTTCTAAAAATGTCAAGATACTGACCCAATTAGATTTTGATACATAGATACTTCTTGCTTACTGGAAATCTGGTAGCAAAAAGACTCTACATTTTGAATAGGCTCATAAATATATATTGAATTTAATTTTTTAATACACAAAATCCATTTTCCTATTGTTTAGTTGGTTTCCTGACTGCTTGAGAGAAATATTTTCTCTAAATATTTTTGTTTTGTACAGCTAATTAGTCCATAAATCAGTACGTTGTAATACGGCAGAGATTACCCTCAAGCCAGTAGAGAACAACTGATTGAATGTACTTACTTTCTTCATAATTCAGCTATCTCCAATGTCTCTGTATTTTCTTCTGCTGCTTTCAAACATTGCCTTGCCACTCTTTTCTCTCTTTCAAATGATATTCATTTCAAATGTATATCATTTAGCCAATAAGCATTAACCGTATTAAACACCAGATTTTTCCTGTGTTTTGAACCAAGCTCAGTGGGTGACAAAGTCCATAAATAAATAACCAGATAATCACAGAGTAATCTGTTTGATTCTGTAATAGGAATTTTTACATGCTTTCCTATTTCCTATTACTAGGCCATATACTGATATTAAAGATAGCCCAACTCTTAAGCAAAAAAACGTCTCTAAAAGAGAGGAGACAAACTGCAAACGTAAAATTCCTGGAACAGATGTCAAAGACTGAATTTGAAGTCAGTTCAGGATGGCAATCCTATTAAAAAATGAAGTGTAAGCACGTGTTGAACATGGAGCATGTACTTTAATAACACCAAAGTCCATTTCAGTGTATTTTTTTCTTCCTAATCTATAATGCCAACTTTATTTTCCTCAAATGGCTTACGATGGCTAAGACGAGGTAGGATTGCTCTGAGGCAGTATCACTTGTGAGCTGTATGTTCTTGGTCATCCAGCCCTCTACAACTTTAAAAACCAAAACACAAAAACCAGTAAGACAGACAAACAGAGACAGGCATGGCTTTGTCATTATTTCAGGAGACTTCAGTTGTGTGTGGTAATTCTTGTGCGGCAGTCAGTCAGCAGCCTTAGTACAGCTGCTAATAGAGATGTGCATGCTGATAACAAAAGCTATCGGTGTTTTTTTTCTCCAGCTATCAATCTCAGCAAAGGAGGCGAAGGGGAAGTGAAATGAAGATGAGCTAACCCTGTGTATCTCAAAAACCAGGCCTCAGAGAAGGAGGAAACAGACTTACAAAGCACTCTGAGAAAACCCAGAGCTTCCGTGTAAATGGTGTGTCTATTCTGTGAACAATGACATTTCATTCTCCAAGGACTGACCAGTTTGCATTCATTAACAACCTGTTCCAGAATCCATTAAATGTGAAGGAAAGCCTCACCTTGATTTCAACAAAACAGAATCAGGTTTTAAATTAGATTGAAAAATAATTTCAGGAAAAGAAAAAGTAATCCCTTAGGCATTATCTCTCTGATCCTACTATAATCTGCAGCATTTGTACAGTTCCATGTACTATTTATTGTGCATTATTCTATTGCAGCACTTGAATTATTCTCATTTGAATGTTTCCACAGACCCAGCAGTTCTGGTGACAAATGTCTTAATTTAAGATGCTGGTCTGTATGGCAGGCACCATTTCTATCCAACAGAGGAAGAACTCCCTAGCTGAAGCTGTTTTCACCAATTTGCTTGCCAGCAGCATGCTTTCCTGTTTAATCCGTGTTAACATTTTGTTCAGAGTTATCCTAACTGGCATGTATTCTATCTGATAAACATCTCCTCTTCTCCCTCACGGAAACATTATTTATTTATGACATTATTGTTACAGACAACTAAACAGCCAAGAGGGAAACACATTTGCTTTTCTACAAATACCTGCACATGCTGTTAAAACTGCATCATTTTTCTTGTAGAAACATTTAAAATTTGGTAAAAGGCTTCCTAGGATGTTTTTGGTATCCACTGAGACCAAGAGACAGAGATAGACACATGCAGCAGTACAAAATCAGCAAGGGTTCAGGAGAACACCAAGAAAATAATGACATTTCAGGTTGTTAGGCTGATATATGAAACCTTCTCCTTTCCAGTCCAGTTTGTCATGACTCCACGACTAAGTGAATTAAATGGACTTGAGATAGAATGATTCAAATCAAGAGTCTCAAATTCATTCATGTTCTCTGTATCTTTGCCAGCATAGGAGCTGGCTGCTGTATTATTGGGAGACCAGTACCCAGACACACACACACTGTGAGCAAACACCAAATGATCTCCGTTGGAGGTCACAGTGTCCCCCAGGCTGCTTCATGACTAACGCTAAATTAAGATGGAATAGTATAAATCAAAATTACCAAGTGCCTGCAAAGCAAATAGCCTCAAATTCCCTCTTACTTCACCAGTAAGTACCACATGTAACTCCTCAGTGACAAAACCACATATTCATTTACAAAAGGACTCAAAAACTTACAACTGGTTCATAAATTACACTAACAGTTGTAATGAGTCATCAGTTTGAGTCTGCACTACAATGGGACAGATCATCTTCCATTTCTTTGAAGTTCCTATTCCATACAGGGTCTGTATTTTACCATGGGAAGATTTCAGTGTGTCTACCTGTTGTTTTCCCACCTTCTTTCTGTATTATCTGTGTCTAAAAGTGCACATAGATGCCTTCAAACTCTGTGACACAGTTCAAGACATAACATATATCCTCAGTTACTTTTAACTGACATATCCTTGAATCTTGTCACACTGGGCTAGGAATTTTTCACATACAGAAAGACAAGTCTCTGCAGAGGCTCAAGTCAAAGGAGCAAAACAACAAAACCTGGAAAAAATGAAATGCATAGATTTTAGACAAGCAGAACAAAGACAGTCTTTAAAGATAAATAATATACTTACAGTTGAGTCTAAGTAATTCACCAAAGCATAAATTTTTTAGTTTAGTCCCTAGAATTTTTTGCTGCACACCACTGCTCCTGAGAACAGGTCAGGTTCTGGTTAGTGAGTCTTGCTTGCTTGCCTTACAAAAGAGCAGGTCTTCCAAAACTCAAAAGAACTAACCCCCAAACAAACAACAACAACTCCTCCTCCCCTGTACAATCTAGAAAACCATCTTGCTTCTAATACACCATAGAACTTTATAAACTTCTTTCAACAGTGCTGAGCAAGTGGAGGTAGTATTTATAAAGCCTTCTTAGAATCACATGTCAGTTGCATTTGCAGACTCATTATTCACAGAGCTGCACTCCCAGCTGAAGACAGTGGGGCCATTGACTCAAAGGACAAGAGGCCAAACTCCAAATCCTTGCATCCAGTGACAGAACTGGGCACTGGGCACTTTATTCCTAATCATGTCTCAGCACAAAACAGGAAAGGATGAGAGTTTTAAATAATTCTAAGCAAAGTCTTTGGGCTTTAGAAAGAACTGACTGTCTGGCTTCTTTAGCAGCCTTTAAGAATCCAAGATTTCATCATTACCTTCATCATCATTTTCACTTACACTCACACACACAGAGACAGACACGCAGAGCACTCTAAGCCTAGCACTGCTCCTCAGCCTGACATCTCGTGGCTGTGAGGGACATAACACTGGTGAAGCAAACACCCAAATACCATCCCTACACACAGGAGCAGACTAATGACTGTATAATTTAAGCAAATACAAAACAGCTCTTGAGCAATGCAAGACGATTATTTCATTTGATTAGATGTGATGTGGTGTCAGCGTCATGTTCTGATAAGACAAACTGGCACGGAATTGTAAAGGTAAACCACAGTTACAAATAATGCAGAGCTTTGGTTAACTGGACTACAGCAGATGATATTTTGCTCAACACTATAAGCCTATTTAATCTGAAATAAGGATTTCTGGAATGTCTGCAGTTATTCTTTTGATATTACTAAATATTAGTTCGATTTTTGCTGCAGGAATGAAACCACTGCTGCTGCAAGAGCAAAATATGAGTGCAGCAGGCTACACGAGGAAAACAAATGTTTTATCAGACAGGAAGAGAAATGAGGAACAAAGAGTGGGTTTGCTTACATACATAGGCGTAGCATGGGTACATGCCTGGCACGGAAGAGAGGGGAAACATCCATGCTACGAAGAGTAACTACTTTTTCTTTTCCTAAAAAAGCTGTGCTATTGATTCAGTTTCAAGAAAAACAACTTGAAACTTGGGGGAAGAAAAAGATTCTTCCTTTTAGGAGGATTTGCTGCACTGTCTGAAGAGGTTTGACACTCACCTCCTGTTCTCCTTTTCTGGCATAGAGAACAACAATCAAGCAATAACACGGAGAAAATAATTTCTGCAGTTTGATTAGTTTCCACACCAGATGTTCCCACATATATTCACATCTCCCCAACTCTCTTTCTCCAGCCAAGAGTGTGTGCAGGTGCTACTTCTGTAGTCAACACCAAAGCCATTTAACAGAGTTATTAGCAGGGGGTTTACATTATAGATCTCATCACTCTTCTCTAGGGGTCTGCTTCTGAAGGCATCATTGCACTCATTATCTTCAGAGACAGCCAGACAACATTGCTGGCATTTTTTTTTTCTACTCTGTTACAAACCTGCACTTTCACCTCTTCCAGCCAATGATTTCCACTACATTTTCTTGCTGGTACTGTAAGGCTGTGCAGCTGTTTGCTGGCCAGCTCTGGGCTGTCATTCTTTGTGAAACAGATTCCAGCAGCAAACAATTTTAAGAACCACCACAACAGGTAGGAACTGTTGCTTGTTTGTTAATTAAGCTTTAATGACCACAGATTTCAAGAAATGGTAAGTACAAAGTTGCATCTCATTAATGTACCACTGAGTGAATAAACCTCAAAGGTGGACATGAGTGTTCTCAGATGATGATAACATTCATAGGCTCAGGAAAACTCCCCCAGGGCAAGGAGTGTCTGGAAAGCCAGCCCCCCAGCTCTCAAATGGGCATATTACAATAAATTACAGCTTCTGTTCATTTGGAAAAAAAAAAACAAACATTCTTAATACTGACAAAAAAAACTGCCACAGCCTTTGAGCTCTGGGATTTGTTCTAATTGCTCTGGTTGTGAGTGAGAGGCTTCCTGTAAAACGCAAAAAAAAAAAAAAAAAACATTTACTACTCCTTCCTGTCTTATTAAGAAGGCAGTTATATATGTTTGCATTTCTAGGAACTCACTATCAGTACAAATTCTGCAGCCAGTTTGTCCTCACAACTTCTGTGTCTTGTTGCAGAAGACACACATGGAATTTTTTCATTAAGGATTTATGCTTTTTTGATGCAAATTGAAGGTGATCTGAGGTGGAAATATGCTGGTGGAAGCATTGCAGTAACAGCTGGGAAGAAATCATCCTGTATACCCACAGTGCTGTCCATGGAGATTTTTTGCCACTGGGTTCTCAGAGTACGCATCTGAGGACCAGTATTTCCATGTGGATGATCACGTGGAAAACAGCATTGAAGATGAAGGGGACTGGTTATCAGCTGAAAGCTGCCACTCTCCAAAGGGACGTTTTAAACATGTAGAAGCCAGGCTGATAACTAGAAGCATAAATAAGGAGCACTGCTTTTGAAAGGCAAGTGATTGCAGGAACTGGTCAGTAATTATGTGATTTGAGAAGGAGGAGGGATGGTCTGTTCCTACCCCTGAGCTCCCTGTAAGGAGACAAGATATGGTGCTGCACTAGACCTATGCAGTGAGGCTGGGTGAGTGCTGAGAACAGACTGCCAAAGGCCTGGGCAGGTACTACCTGCAAGTAGGAAGGTACATAAAAATAAGACACATTGATAAAGTAGTCAGAGAGGCCTGGGACATGCCTCCTGCAAGCAGCACCGAAAGATGCACAAAAGATTAGCAAACCCAAGCCTCTCCCTCAGAAAGGCACAAGCTGATAAGCCAAGGATCTCCTCAGAATAAAGGTGGTGGGTGTCATGAGCCTCCTGAAGCCTTAAAGGGAAGTTATGGGTACAACTAACTCAGGTAATTAGATGTAAATTATCATGTTGTTCATTGGACTTGAAATGTCACAATGTTTATCACTCTCCTGTGGTGACTGGTATTCCAATAGAAAAATCTTGTGTAAGACCAGGCAGAAAATTACAGAACCCACAAAGTAAAATCATCCATTGTTTGCCTTCTCCTGGTTAAATGAGGCAAAGAAGGGTAAAACAGCACAGAATTAGAGGCAAATTACATGGCTAACAATGTGTGTATACTAATCACTGAGAGCAGAATTAACAAACACAAGCATCCATATTTAGCATGTGAAATCTTGTTTTCCTGAGCTTTCACGAGTTCTGCCACTAACTTCAACGTAGCCACAATTTTATCCAGAAAAATGTATCAGGACAAATTGTGTCAGAAAATGGACAGATCTTAAGATGTGAGGAACCCTGCATACTTCAGTATTAAACATAAAGTCTTTGCGGTGAGAATATTTTTCTTCATAGGAAAATAAAATCCATCTGCATCATACCATCCCAGTGGCTTCTTCCTCTCCCTCATGAACAGCTGACTGTAACTCCCACTCTTCTTGTTATAAGAGAGAAAACACAAGAGCCTCTTTCAGCTGCATTAGAGGTACTGGATTTTTAAAGCTCCAGAGATGCAGAAATTACATGGAATTCCTAAACGTATCTAAAATCTGGTCCACAAGTCCAGTGGCAATGAAATAAAACAAAGGATGTTTTATCATGTTCCAAATCCCTCTTGAGAGATAACAAGTGAAAGCAAGCATGACCTGAGCAGGAAGGATAACAAGATCCAGAAAAGCAAATGATATCTTGCACAAGCTGAAATGGTGCAAGAAAATATCATTTGGTCCCTGTCTCCCAGTAATCAGAAAGCTTTGTCATCACAAATGCTTAGGGAGACTGCATGGCAATGAAGTGCTTCCCTTTCCACCCCCTTCAGCAAGCTCATTTTAGTGAGTTATAAAACACAAACATAAAATGACTTCAATGAAACCAGGAGAGAGCAGATGTTAATTACAGTGAAATGGTCTCAAAGCCAAACTGAAATTTGGTTCGGTTTTGCACGATTAGTTGGGCAGCACTCCCAAACCGTGCAAACTGCAGGGCATGCAACCCCTCCCCACTCGAGGAAGATGTGTGTAGAACCTGCCCATCCTGTGTAACTGACTGTCACCTCTGTAGTTATTACCAATTGCCCTCAAGCTAACGCATCGTATGTCTTTTTGACAAGAGTAATGGCTGGGTTCTGACAACGAATAATTGCCATTTCAATTGAAAATGTTAAAATATAACTGAAATCAAACATGAAATTATTAGTGAAAAATGTAGGAGAGATGACAGAAGCGTATAACTTTACTGGAATTATCAGTAGCTTGACTGGCATTGCCTTAGTTCTAGTAAGGATTCAGTACAGTACCAGCCACAAAAGCGAATGGAAATGGTAGTTACAGCACTGAGACTCAGTGACCAAGAGCTTCACTGCTAACCAGAGAACAGCCATGCCCTAAATTGTTTCCATTCCCACCAAATCTAGTCCTTAATGGCCTAATTCTTCAGTTTTAAACTGTCAAACTATTGAAAACACTGTTCCAAAATGAGCAATAAGGCCATGTCCCTCAGGGTCAGCTACTAGGCTCCCCCAGCACACCCCTTCTGGGAAGTAAAGAAGAGGGCTGAACAGTAAGTGCTGCAAGTCTGTCCCTCCAAACCTCACACTTTTGCAGTATGCCATTGTCTCACTTTCAGTAATTGAAATTAAGCTCTCTAAATATTCCAATCAATTACATTTTGATTTACTGCCTTCCATGGCATTTTCCTCTTTCATTTATTGGTGCACTTGACTCGTAATTCCTACAGGGACATTGCGTGATAGAATTATATGTCATTCTCTTAAAATGTCTCTTTCCTTCTAGTACAAGTTTAGGCTGTACCCTGCAGAGCACCCCTGAACTGATCTATCCTCTCCCTAGTCCCAGCAGCAATCTCCAGGAAGCAGTTTTTCCGCCACAGCTATGATTAGAATACTGATCAAAAGCTTCTCCTGAATCCTGTCTCTATAGGACTGCACTAAGCATAACAAGATAACGGAATTAAACCTCTTCCAGCACACATTTGTAAGAGGGTTGTGTCTGATTTCCTATATTCAAATGCACCAGTTGTAGTCCTTGTCTCCCCTTGAGGAAAAATGGATCCAAATCATGAATGGACTTGCCCCAGCTATCTGCAATACTGGGTAATCCAGACTTTGGGATTGTTCTTCCTATACCAGCCACTAATCACTGCCAAACAAGTGAGAAGAGCCTTGTGCCAGCTGTGGGGCAAATGGATGACAGAAGTATCATCAGAGCAGCTCTTCAAAACCCACTGACTTATGCATCACCTTAACTGATCAACTGTTACCTGTTCTGCAATAGTTGGAAACTTAGGTGTTTTCCTAAAAATGAATTTAAAATATGCCTTTGTATTCTACCCAACCTCCAAAATACTCCAGCATTCCGACCTGCTGCTTCATCACTCGTACTCACTGAGATCGTTTTTCTTGAGTACACACAGCCCTCACCCCACCCCTCACAAATACAATGCTTTTCTTCAGCAGCAGAATTCTCTAAATTAATCCATTTCCAACACTATTATACAGACTGAGACTTTAAAAGAGGAAAAAGCCTTGGGATAGTAATCTCTTCACTATAAGTATTTATTCTTCCCATGTATAAACACGGCAGAATATATCCTTAAGTCTGATGTTATTTTTTCTTAAAGTACCAGAAACTAATAAGGAAACTATGCCTATACTATACCAACAATTCACAAGGCCAAAGAAAGTGATGGGGTGGAAACTTTTTGAAAATTTAATTAAACTTAGGAGAATCAATAAAACCATTCGTTTTGTTCTAGCACCTGTTTTTAGGCAATAATATCTTCATGCTGCTGCTTGTTTGGTTATATTAGAAATTACATGATCTGCTCAGCTGCAAAAAGACTATTGATTTGTATGTAATAGCAGAGAAAAGCACTGTCTGTTTACAAGGGATTCATAGTTACTGTGAACACTGTCTGTAAACAGGCAGGGACGCCAGTGTAACACAACACGCCTCAGAGGAAGCAAGCTAAACATGGCAGCAGCGCACAGAGCACACAGCAAGCACTAAGCCACATTCTTTGTCAGGTAAGAAACTGTACATGTCTGGCAATATAAATAACACCAAAGATGAAAAGCTTTTCAATAGCCCCTAAGAGGCAGATTAGGGAAAGGGAATTAAGAGGAAGATAAAATAAATTTGATAAACATGATCACTTACCATTCAGGCGACTTTTTGTTATTTTACCCTTTTTATATACCTACTAGAAATTCTTAGGTACATGAAGAATTCTAAGAAAACACTTATCTAACTACTAACCAGGAAGCACTCACTCGTCCAAGGCACTTCAGGGAGCAGAACTTACTGGTAAAAAGTTTTCCCCACTAAAAAGAGTAATAGTCTGTCCTTGGCCATTTCTGACCATAGTAGGAAGCAAAGAAATGGTCAGTGAAAGTGGCATCTTTGCCACAACCATTACCCTAGAGAGTTTACAACATTTTCTCTATGGGATTTAAACAGAATATCTCAGAATCCTTGCTGACCGTGTCTGCAATACCCGTAAATTCTAACTTCCCAGCAATATTTACAGTGTCTTTAAAAGCGGATGTGGCCTTGTCTGACACTACCCTAACAGCAGTATCACATCTCTCTGGCTCTGTTCAGGTCAGCAAATTGCCTGGCCACCTACAGACTGCAATAGTCCAGTTTCTACCTTCTGTTCACCTAGTTAGTGCATTACATTTCTACAAACAGGCCTAATAGCTCTCTAGTGAGGGTAACTGCGGGTTTATCATTTTAATATGCTTGGACTGAGGTGTAAGCTTAATTGAAACCTTCTGACTTTGTTACACGTAAGACAGTTGTTGACCATCTCTTATATTATGAAAGTAAGTAGATGGAGGGTTGTTTTGTTCAATTAGTTATACTAACGTGTTTAATAAGAATGTGGTTTGTTTTGATGCCAGGATTATTTTTTGCTTTTTCTTTTATACCCCTTTTATATACTCTTTTATATGGCTTTTATGTATTCTTAGTGCTTTTAGCCCACATAGTTATAATTCTTGAAGTCTGATAACTTCCCTTAGACCCAGTATTCTGTTAAGCCAAGAGACCAAACATTCTAAAAACCCCAGACACCAAGGGCCTCTCCAGAACACATTCTGTAAACAAAGACAGGCCCATCCAGGGGGAAAGTTCCTCACTGAGGGGTCTCACTGGAGTCCCTCATTGTGGAATCTTTGATAGATATGCTAATTTTTGCAAGGCATATAATTGCACACACATCACATGGTGTGTAGCCATTTTCTTCGGTGGGATTTCGGGGTGCATTTCATCACACCTAAGGATCCTTAAATAAATACCAAGGTAAAACCCTTTTCCCCTCTTAACTGTTCTCAGCTCTCTTAATTTTAAGACCAGGAAAAGGCATCAGTTTCTCAGTCTCAATAATTTAAGAACAGAGAAAAAAAGTAGCATCTTTTAAACTAACAGGTCTCCCTTGCCCTTTGGGTCAAATTTAACTGGATCCAACAAATGTGAAAATACTTGCATTTCTTCTGCATTTGCTGTTGGAATCAGAAACCCAAAGCAAGTAGTAACAAACAGGGAGGAAGCAGTCCCCATTAACGCATCTCAAACTTTTTTTCAGCAGATTCGCCATCCTAGAGAGTTTTGTAAAAAATGTACAAAAATACACCATACAAAAAGTTGTTCTCAGAGCGTTTCCTTTGATAGACAACAAGAACCAGGTAAAAGCAATAGATCTTGACTTTTGGTCTGCTTTACTTTTGACACTCTAGGATTACTGTAGGTTTTAGGCTCAGAGTTAGGAATGTTTACCTCCCACTGCAGTACACGAGGTTGCAGGCTGTGCAGCTCTGGGGTTCCGTCTTTAACCTCGGCTTTCACGCATGTTGTACAGGGATCCTAACATGTTCCTCTCTATGCACTGAAGTTCAGTTTGCTTGAGATGCAGCTGGAATATAATTTTCTGGACAGTTATTTTATGTGATTGCCAGAGAACTGTGACTTAACTCTAAGATACGGCCTCAGGCACCATCACTGGTAAAACACATGTAGCTGAATAATTCTCAGGAGCACATCCCCTAACTGAATCCTATGGCTTCAGTTTGCATCAGTCTACATCTTCTTGAGACTGAAAGATCCATGGTTACAACAGAACTTATCAGTTCCAGTCAAGCTTGAGCTTTTTTCTGAGGTTGTTGGCTATATTCTGTATCATCCATGGTCTCTGCTTCACACATTTTTTTCATTTGAGAAGCTTAAAAGAAACTGTAACATGACTCCACTACATTGTAGGAAGTGTAATAGTGAATGCTGATCTTGAAAATAACCACATACATTTAAAGGGTATTGAGTTTACGATTTTCCTCCTCTTATAACAACCTATTTTTTTGCATGATCGCAATGGATCATTTAAGTAGAACTGTACAAAATATTCTGAAATAATATAAAAACTCCATAAAGTTCCATTACTCAACAGAATGTTGTTAAAATGAGTGTTCAGTTCTCTCTTGCAACAAATTTCCTCCCAGCCTCACAAGAAGCCACACTCAAGAGTATCCTGTAAACCCTGACATAAGAAAAAGCCGCCAATGAGTAGGTGACACAGTGATTCTATTTGAGGTTGTGTTCTCATCAAAGCATGCAATATAAAACATTAGTATTTTTGAAAAGAAGTGAAAAGTACAATATATACTAGAAATGCTCACTTTCAAAAACCCAGAGCAAACGTTGATTATACTTAAGTGTGTGTTTTGCCATTGAATTTACTACTACCATAGGGTTTCTTTTCTTTATAGATGCGCCCCCTGCTTGTTACTGTGCTGGGAAGTGTTCTGAAAGCTGCTCTATTATGTGTACTTCAACAAGTTGAAGTTAATGCTCTACTAAGCATTTTTCACACTGAGTTACATGTTTCTTGCACTGGTAAGTATAATAAGAAACCACTGCCCAAGGCAAGGTACTCTTTGTGAAAACTTAACGCATGCTGGCAAAAGGCCTCTTGGTACTGCTTCCTAAAACAGGGATGAGGAATTGACTGAAGTGTTCTTTTGTTCATGTCATTAGACAAGAGGGGGAGGAACAAAGGATACAAAAGAGCGTAAGGAACCAGGGAAACACTACACAGGCAGAGAAGAAAGTCACAAATGAGAATCAAAGACAAAGGATTTGCCAGAAACAGCAGTCTCTAGAAGGAAAACTGATTGTTCATCTGGAAAATGGAAAAATCTGTATGAACTTTGTAAGTATACTGACTGTACCAATGAAATACTTAATTTTTCCCACCTATTTCTTTTCCTAGAAGCAAGATTCTCAGCACTGGCTAAAGAATATTCTGTGTGCACAGTTGAATGCACTATGTCACATACTCGTATCACACAGATATAGTTGTAATTTCAGTGTCTAGATAACACAGGTTTTACAATTTATTAAAATATTAATATATCAATAGAGCAAACCCTGAAATTTTGCCAACTCTTCAAAGGCAAGATGGAGCCACACAAGGACCCATTAATATCAGCTCCAAAATAAGCAGCCATGTCACACTCAAGCTGAAGTGTACTGAGACATGTACATGTTCCAAACATCCACCACATCAACAGGTTCTGGATTTTGAAACCAGGTTCATTTTGTGAGTGGAGACAGGCCAAACTCCAATGACACAGGGAAGAACAAAGTGTCATATTGTATGCCACTTGTTTTCCAAGCACATCCTGTTAGGCCACAGGTTAATCATTGTCACTTCATGCACCCACATATCACACAGTCTATTAATTATTACTTAATGTCACTACACTACTAGATTGTTTGATGAATTCTATTAGTAATTAGAACTGCTCATGCAGTGACATTCAAATAAAACTTCTCTTCACGGTGCATTCATTATGAAGAGCCAGAAAGATAAAATAGCTAGGTTTTATTAGATGCATTTCATTTAGGCTACAGCTTGTTGATTTATTTCACTGTTAACTACAAAACTCATGACAATCTGAAAACTGAGACTAAATTCAGCTGCATGTAAGACAAGTCATTGCATCTCCTTGTACACATTTAGAACAGAGAAAAAGGATGCCATGCCAAGAGCTAACACTGTTATTTATCTAGAAAAGGTCAAACAAGAAAAGGATGCTTTCAGACACCAAGTAGAATCAATCTTAGCACTCGTATTCAACCATTTGACTTCAAAAAAGAGTACAGTCAAGGTGATGCCTTGTTTGCCACTCTGGGGTTTTTTTCTCTAAATTTTAGTATTACAGTATTTTGGAAATTCTGCCTGAGAGCTAAATGAACTGGGTTTGTTTTATAAAAATGTAGTCTCTGATGATTTGAGGGAAGAATGCTTGAAGCAAAGTCATTTCTTTCTCACATTTGCCATTTTCTATCAGTTCAGAACCAAGTAGAAAGACATGGTACCTGGGCTGCCTTTCTTGATAACTTTCCCTGAAACCAATACATATTTAAGAAAAGTTTTGATTTTGACAAACCTACATATGTTGCAGCAACAGATTCTATCAAAAATAAATCTGTGAACTGCAATAATGCTCTTCAGCTCATGCCTCCCACTGTGAAGCAAGTCTTAAACACTGTGGTTTTACAACATTTTTATACTATGAGCTAAATATGACCCAATTGCATCTCCTGAAGAAACTGTTCTAATTCATAAACATTCAAACTCTTTGCATATTTAGCAGCCTGCTTGCTATGGATGTTCACCTTATTACCTTTCATTTACCTTTTCCTCTACACATTGGCATAACATTCCTATGAGATGCTGGTAAACAGCAGCAGCTGCCTGAAGCATGGCACAGCTGCAAGGTAGTTCCAGAAACGTAGTACAGTAGGAGCTCCAAAAGACCACATGATGTCTATCTTGGGCATCTTTAATTCCATGTCAGCTATCCCTGACAGACACTGAGCTAACCACATCTGAAACACCTCCAGTGCTGGAGATATCACAACTTGCCCAGACAATTTTGTGTCTATGTAGCTTGTTATTCAGAACACTTTCCTAAAAACTGAATGTCCTTTCTTCAGTTCAAGCTTGTTCTTTCTGTTACTATTTACACTGACTAGGAACTGAGCTAATTAACTGAACTGACTAGGACTGAAGTAAGAGTTCAGTCCCAAGTTATGTAAAACCTTTTAGTTATTTGGATGCTATTGCCACACCCCCACCTTAGCCTGTTCTATAAATTCCATTCAAACAGTTCCAGTTTCCTCACATCTGTTAGTCCCTTCAGGAATATTTTCAGTGAGAGGCTGTATCCTATACAGGATTTAGTGGCCAAAGTTGGACAAAGCACTTCAGCTGGAGCCTTACCAGAAATTAACTAAATGATTACATCCCATTTTATAGATGATGTTCCCATTACTAGGCATCAAGATAGTATTTACCTTCTTCACAGTAAAATCCTGTCAACTTCTGTTCTGTCCATGGTTCACTTTTACTTTTTTCAGCAGTACTGCTGCTTAGCCATGGGTTGCCCAGTCTTAACTGGTATAGACAATTCTTTCCACCTGTAAATAAAACTTCATGGATATTTAATTGCATACTCTTTCCTAAACTACCTGTTTATCAGTACCTGGGTGATCCAGTCCTCCAGCCCACTCACAGCCCATGCTTGCATGATATTGCTTCAAAGTATTTTAAACATATTCTAGACAAACTCAAAAAGTATTACTTGTCAAGAATTTTTTGTGGGGAAATGTAGATTTGAAAAGGACATCCCTGAGCATGGTATCTTAACTCCCTAGAGACACACTGAGACCATCAGTGACTTGAAAGGGAAGAATGTGCAGGCTGGGAACCATTGCTTTTGGAAGCTTTTTTTTTCTAAAGCCGTGGGGCTCTTCAGTGTAGCACATAAAAGAAAAAAATGTGACCAAATATTTTCTGTAGCAATTTTTTGTATACCTGTGTGTATATATACATATATATATATAAAAGAAAATGTTTACTAGCACGCCCCAGAAGATATAGAAAGGGCTTTGTGCATCTAGTCTTACTGGATAAATTTGAGGAGTTGTAATCAAGTTCTGGTGACAGGAAGACTAAACCTGCATTCCTACATTCAGAAGAATTTACAAAAAAGGTATGATCCCCCAAAGTATGAATCAAAATTGCAAAGACTGAAAAGCTGAACCTAGACTTTGTTTAGATTTCTACAGTTTGATTTTCCACATCCTACCGTACTGATTTGGAGATCAGCTGGCCTCTTAATCATGAATCATCTGATTCCATCTTTACCTGATCCAATGCACATGTTTACATTAATACACAACTGTAAAAACCATAAATCTCTTTAAAATCAAATATCAAACTGCTATTGCATCCTCTACTTGCAGTTGTTCTTGGGAACACAGCAGTTGATACAAAAGCTAATAAAAGTCCCATCTCGCCCTTTCCTGAACAATAAAAATTAATACTACAAAAACGAAAATCAGGCATGACTGCTTTTATGATCTGTCTGTATTTTTCTTCTCCCCACACGAGTGGTGTAAATACTTGTGGGACTTGTACCACACTTCAGTTAAACTTTATAACGGCAAAGGGAGAAGAGGTAGGAAAGATCTTTGTACATACCCAGGTAACTGAGTAGGGTGGGGCTCTCCTGGCACATACCACATTATTAACAGCTACAGGGACATTAATTGTAAAACTACCAGAGAAAAGGTTTCGCAATTATATTTATTTCCATTAGCCTTATGCATGAGTAAGAATTATAATCCTAGAAATAATACTGCATCTCCTTGAGGAGACCTTTTAATTGCTTTGGGAAAAAAGACAACTAATTGAAAACAGATTTAGAGAGTTATCTGGTAAGACCGGGACCAAGTGCAAGAGTCCTTTATGAGGACCACATTACAAATGTTTTCCCACACAGTGACATAAGAGAATTTCTGTTTCCAATCCAATAATATCAATAGACATAAAATATTTTGGGCAATCATTTAGAAAAGTTACCACACACCAGGTTGTTTCTAACACATATGGTGTGGTATCAAGTTTTTACTTCTTGTTTTCTGGTCTCCTCTATTTCTGTTCTTCCCAAAGCCACATATTACACTATCAAAATAAAAAAAACAGTTCTGAAAGAAGCAAACCAGCCTGATGCCCTTTGGTGAACAGCCACCTCCGAACCTGCCATTTTTTGTACCTGTAAATTTACTTATGGTCAGATTACAACATTTTAAAATGAACTCACATATTTTCCAAAAAGCAGGTTTATCAGGTAGAAAATTGTAAGCCAGAAAAAAAATTACCAATAACTCAAATATTCCAGGAGGCTTATTAAACAAAATCTAACTTCACAGTCATGTAAGCAGCAGAGATCCTCATAATGAATGGGCAGAATACACTACAGCAGATCAGGAATTATAAAACTAAATTAGAAACCCAAATTTCATTTGCTATAAAAACAAACGGCTCTTTGTTCTTCAAAAGGAAGTTGCTAAGATAATGCAATGAATCACCCTTCTGCAGTCAATTTCTGAAGCTTAATCCTTTCTATATTTCTTTTCGCTAATTATATATGCATCATACATTTCAGCATTTTGTGAGGAAGTGGATATGATTAACATCTCATCTCACAGCTTTAGGAAGCTTAATTACTCAAAGCTACCCCTCCTCCATCGAGTGGACACGGAGGAAAGAGCAGAAATTCCACAGCACATTTCACAGCTTGGCTGCTGCTTCTCGTAGCAGCTTGGGACAGGAGCGTGCGTTACACACACAAATACACACACAGAGCATCCCCGCCTGGCAGCTGCCTTGGTGCTGCACTGGGTGTGCCCCAGATGGTGCTGCCTGCCATCATCCCAGCTCTTACAGCCTCGTGTTTTACATCTGCAACAAAAACAGCGCTGACAACACACTCGGTAGCTCTTGGTGAAGTGATCAAGGCTTTCTCTGTTTCTTACTCTGTGCCATGACCCCCAGTGAACAGAAGTTTGGTGGACAGAAAGAAGTAGATGACCCAAACTAACCAAAGAAATACCCTGTGCCATGCTCAGCAATAAAATGGACCAGAGGGAGTGCTTCCTCTGTCACTCAAATGAAATAAGCAGTGCTCTGAAGAGAATGACTTGAATTTCAGAAAAAATAGTAATGTAAGGCTCTCAGCAGTCCGGTTTCCAGCAAAGAGACAAGAATTAATAGAAACAAATATTTTTGAACTGAACATACAAGCAGAACAAAACCTGGGTCTGAGGCTGGGTATTTTGTACAAACAAGCACCACTTTTTTCTAGATGTACCTCTGTCTCACCTTTATAAATGGCTAAAACCTTGAGAATTGTCCTTTTCTTCTTCTTCACAGAGCATGTCAAGCTTGCCTATGAGGCAAAAGGGAAAGGAATCCTGATTGGCAGAATTTTCATTGTCAAGCTGAGATTTTTTCAAGCTGAGATTTTTGAGCTTCCAAGCCTTGCAATGGGAAAAAACCTATTGAGAACACAGCCACAAGTGATTCTTATACCCTAATTACAGTGCTTTCTCAATTTCTCACCCATCAGAGAACACATCTCTTCTCGCATACAAGGGGAAGGAGAATGCCTGTGACCGAGTGTGATACTGTTAACAAGAGCATTTAATTGGGACACATTTTTGCATCCCACATTAGGTATGACTCTTAGTTATGTGATACGTTCACAGGTGACAGGAAAATTATGCCTTACATCTGCAGAGATGTGTAAATGCCTCATTAGGTTTAATAATTATCTGTTAGAAGGGCAGTTCTGCAAGAAAATCTCTGTTACTGAAAAATGAAAGGGACACAAAAAACTACCATTGGAACTGAATCATTACTGACCTTGCAGAATTAATTCACCTGTCCAGAAATATTTTTATAAACACATAAATAATGAATGTTACATTGTAAAAAATACATGAATGGGCTACATCACAAAAAGGTTATCAAGTAGCCCATGAAATCAGACACAGACTGTATTTTCAGACTTGAGCTCAATTCAGCCTGAATTTATATGTTAATTCACATACGACAGAGGGAGAAAAAAGAAAGGTGGAAGAGGAAAGATGTTGTTGTGAAAAGCTACACATAAAACTTTTTAGGCACAACTTCTTCTCAATCAAAAAAACTACAAGTATCATCTTTGACAGACAAAAATCAATGGTATATGACTGATTCTCTGTAGCTAAAAACATAGCAATAAAATTTTAAAAAACCAAAAACCACAAAACAAAAACCTCACCATCTTCCTGGATGCTGCACAAGGCAAATTATCCTGACAATAAAAAGTTCTCAAGGAAAGCTATACTATCCCACTTACATTGACAGCTCAGTTTTACAGCTAAATAAGGATTATATAAATCCTGGAAACCAAAAGAGAACATTATCAACTTCTCACAAAGAGAAGGCAGTGAGACAAATGAAGCACAAACTTCACAGTAGCAAATTATGCATTCTGACACATACCATTAAACAAAAAAATTAACCAGTTTATTATATTTAACATATTTACAAAATAGTACAAATTAAAGTACTGTGACTCCATTGCATGACAAAAAAAACAACTCCATACAGGAAAAAGCAGCACATAAAAGAGACACTCCAGAATATTTAGGAAGTCTTTGGTACTCAAAATATAGTTTAAGATGCAGCATTAACTCAATCAATACAGGGCATTAAACACAGACAATGATATGTAGATTTACGCCACAAAAGTAAAGTTTACCTATGGCTTTTATTCTTCTCGAAGGATGACTACCAGACTCAGGAATTGCTTAAAAGCTTTACAACATTTTTAGGATGGAGAGAATACTCAATATAATTCTAAACCCAAGCTGTTGAAAATGACTGATATATTCTTCAACTCATACTGAATTTAACTGCCTCTTCTCAGAACTATATGACAGTAAAGCACTAAACACATCAAAGACCTAGAGCCTATTCCTCTATCCCTTAAGCAGGCAAAACTGGAAAAGAATCATCTTTGTCTACTTAAGGAATATAGGATTAAGCTCACAATAGACAATCAAACTGCATGGCAAAACATGATCGAAGACTGTATACTCTACTCTACACTGCTGTACACATCATTTACAAAAATTTTATGCATCATCTACATATTTACAAATGCTCTCAATTATTCCATCAAGTAACGTACTCAACACAATCACAGTTTACATCATTTTGAGGTAAATCCTTGAAAAGTTAGAGCATCGGCAGAATTTCATCAGCAAGGCTGAATCTCTCAAGTCAAGTTTCTAATGAGAAGCTGCTCTCTTTCCCCTGGTCACACACTGTATGCCAGGTGTAGCAGATGGGTAAGAGTTGCAGAGATGAAGGGGATTTTCGTGAATTCTCTGTGTTGTGCTTGATTCTGCTTGATGGCCAGGAAAGGCCAGAAAGAAGCAAAGAATCCTGAGGGCAGCCAGAGAGAAACCCAAATACGTACTAGCAGATTCTGGTCTGTGGACAGTGGATATTATGTTGCTTGTAGACTATGAAAACACTGCAGTGGTAAATTGTGCAGTGTCAGTGAACACTAATTGCAAGATGCCAACAGAAAAAGAGGACAGGCAAAAGCAAAAGAGAAGATGTGGGACAGGAGGAATTAACTTCATTTAAGAGCTTGATTTTCTTTCAAGTCAGGCTTGACATTACTTAAATATTCAAAACTGCACATCTGAAGACATCATCCACATTTATTTTAGCTTATAACTACATTTCTGCCCCTCTATAATTGCACTAAAACACTGCCTCACCAAGCAGTGGACACCGCTTTACAAGGCCTGATCTTTCAGCCTGGCTAACCTAGACACATTTCATCTTGGGGATGTTCAGAACACTGCAACAAGACAACTCCCTCACTGAACTGCCATTAACGTCCCAGGCAACAAGAACAGAAAGGGCAGAAAGAAGTTTGCAAGTTCTAGTTGCAGTCACAAAAAGTGACAGAAACTCCTGTCTAACTAGGAAGACAGTTTTGAGTTGAAAGCATCAAAGTTCATCTGAATCAATCAAGAGGTTAAGATAAACACTTTTGTTCTTGAGAAATGACATCATCTTGCATTAGTATTTTCTCCTACAGAATAGGTCTGCAGTATTTATTTAATGTCATTGCTGAAAACTTTCAACTCATCTTGTTATGACTATCCCCCAGTTGCACTTTTATTGTCAGCTGCTTAAATGAAAAAAACTCACATAAAAAGGCTTAAGATGACAATAAAAGGATCCCACAATTCCACTCTGTTGATGTTTTTAAAGCAATACCACATCACTACACCTTTTTAGAATGTCTTTAAACAGATCGTTAGAAGATTTAGGCAGGATGTCAAAGCACCAGTTAAGTAATTATATATGCATGAATGCTAGTCATATTTACTATGTATTTCCTGCAGAATGTTTTTGTGAGTGTAAAATGGTTTGTAAGTCAATAAGTAAAGTAGTTTGATGTCTCAAGACAAGCCTACTGACTATACTTTATGCCCACTGGAATGACTGAAATCTGTTTGCTGCATGCAGTGATAAGGAATTATAAGCCTTCATCTCCTTGTACCATCACAGATGTTAGCTAGAAGAGAAACGTTAAATATTCAGCCATTGCTAGTACTCATGATGTAGTACGGGGTGAAATGAAAAGGAACAAAGAATTTTGTTTTCCAGAGATCTTCTGGGAAGGTGAGGGTTGGACTTTGTACTGATCCCCGGTGACAGCAAACTGGCAGCTTGTTTCTTGCACAGCTCTGGGTAAGGTAATAATCTGTCAGCCCAAACTTCTGTATAAATCCCAACATTAAGACTGGAAGGTTCAGACAGACAAAAATGTTGCTGTTTAAATACTTAACAAGACCAATAACACATTGAAGATATAAATTTTTACAATCCCTGAAACTGCTGGTCAGCAGAGGATAGTTTTTAATTCATTCGTCCTCTTCAACATAAGTTGATGGAAACCAGCCCACCTAAAAAGGGGAAAAGCAGAACAAAATAATACATGAGATGCAGAGGGGGTTTTTTTAATGGCTGAAATAGGCACAACAAGGATGGGTCTGTTCAGTAAATATATTAGTAAGATTACAAAGACAAACTTGG
Source organism: Oriolus oriolus (assembly GCA_013400235.1). NCBI lineage: Eukaryota > Metazoa > Chordata > Aves > Passeriformes > Corvidae > Oriolus > Oriolus oriolus. The sequence goes on along the minus strand of VXBT01007000.1, from coordinate 148,523 downwards.
CTGACCTGACACAGTGAGGGTAAGTGCCCTTAAGAAAAGAGTAACTTGCAGATACGAAAATTTGGAGACCAACACCCTCTATGTCACTTCCTCCCCCAAAAATCTAAAACACACTTGCGCAGATTGGAAGTCTAAAAATTCAGAAAAATGCCAAGAGTGGAAGTAGTTTTACTACAAGCAGGACACTGCTACTTTTTGAATGAGGAGTTAAAATTTTAACAGGCTCCAGTCAGGTCCAGGGAATCCTCTTATAAAGGAAACAGTGACTGATTTGATTGCTTTACATGGAGTTGAATTCCACTGCCATCAAAACAGGTTTTATATATGACAGAACTAGGCAGCAAAGTCTAGTGTCCTACACTTCAGAAGTTATAGTTATCTACATTCTGAAATTAATGATGTGCCAAATAAGGATTATGTAAGACATATAGTGACACAATGTCACATATTTCTTATTTTATGTATTTGCTTTAGGTTTTTTCAGACTTCTTTATAACTAAAGTCAATTTAACATTCATGAAAGAACTCAAAACCAAACCTAGAGCACGACTAGAGGGGGTAACTGCAGAAATTTTGTTTTAGACTACCTTGCCAAAATATCTCTTAAGGGGAGTCCATAACATCAAGTCCAGGCTATGAAAGTTACCAAGGAATGCTAGCATGTAGCAGAACACCCTTTAGAAGGTGGGCAGCTGCATTACAATGAGTTGTTCAGCTCTCTTCACATGTAAAATGTATAGAGCATGATGGCTATTTCTTCTGCCTCCCTATTTCTTATGGTCTAGTTGACTACTATTTAATAAGCTTTACACCTGTATAACTTTAACATAACCAAGCTCATGTATAAAATAAAAAAGTTTCTCCACATTGCATAAAGCAGTAAGTCTGGACATCCACTTCAACTGGACTTGCAGCTATCATTTCCAGCTTCCAAACAATCTACATTCTTCAACCTCACATTCCCTGACCCTGCATCTCAGCGCTTTAGGCATGGAAACTACTGCAGTCTCAAATGCTTCTGACTAATCTGCATTAAAAGGCAGTAAACTAAGATTGAAATAGTAAACCCTTTATAGGTCAAAACTGAAACTTCACTTCCAAGTCTCAGAGCAGAGTGTGAGTTCATAAAAATCCCTGCTATATGTCATTTCATGTGGGCCACATTCATAGAGATCAAAGAAGCAACCTCCTATAAAAAGGGTGGTTGATTCTATTGCATTGTAGTCTGGCAGAAGGATGTGGGAAATCATTCTGTGGTAAAGTGCTAAACAGAGCTCCACAGCACCAGGAACCTGACCCCAAATATCTGTCTGCAAAACAGTTCAAGAAAGGTCAACTGCAGCAGTGCTATTAATCCTGGTTATTTTCCAACCATATAACCTTGCCCAAATATTCAGCCTGGTAGGTCACATTAAATAACCAATAATTTAGATTAGGTAGCTGGGAAAGCTACCTGGCAAGAGTTCTGCCTGGCTCCTATGAAACAAACATGAGACTATGTTCCATCTTGTGAATTTAAATACACAATAAAAGTTTACCATGTAGCAACACACTTTTTGTTGTTGTTTTAAACAAAATCACTGTCAGTGAAGGCAGAAATGAGACACAGGAAAAGAAAAAAAAATAGCCTTACCCTTCCATTTACTTCACCTCTCCACCAGCCATTGGCACTCATCTTGGTATAAATTTTGACAACATCCCCTTTCAATAAGGAGAGTTCTCGCATGTCTCGTGCACAGAAGTCATACCTGGCTATGGCAATGCCTATCACCTTCGGGCTTAGCACTGAAATGAAGCAGATGGTGATATTATTAGGGTTGGTTAAATGAAGGCTACCAAACTACTGTAAATAGAAATACTGTAAAATATAAAACAAGGACACAGCAACGTATACCAGCATTCATTTTACACAAAACATCTGCACTACAAAGATCAAGAAGATTTAAATATAGGTGAACGGTGTAAAAGTTGAATAGATTTTTTGTGATTTTTTGAATAGTCCTCTTTATTTTCAGAAAAAAATCCAACTAGATGAGCCATAAATAAAATATTCCCCATCCTGAGACTGCTAAATACATTTGCAGTTATTTTATACTTGTGCTTCATAATAAAACTTGCTGCCAAGTTACATGCATCAACATATTTTACAGGTCACTAATTTCTTTCCAAAAGAATTATTAGCATTTACAGTTGATTTAACTTTAGACCTCTAATGAAGCAAAACAAACAGAATAAGGTGCTGTTCTTTCAAAAAACAACTCCCAAGTTAAATATTAATGCACTTAAAACTGGAAGCTAACATCAGCATGAGCAAAAAGGTACAGACTTTCTACAGGAAATTTCCACGGATCATTTGTCACAATCTGCATTAATATTGACTGATGTAAATCTATTCTTTTCAGGAGTTTATTCTGTAAATCACCAGTGAATTTGTTCTACAAAATCAAGGTTCAGTGAAATTAATACTTTAAAGTTTTAAGGTACATCAATGTAGAAGAATTTTGCCAATGTAAAGCCCAGACATTTTAAGCAACAAAAAGCTGTTAAGAGTCTTTAAAAAGCAAAGGTGCAAAAAGTCTCACTTCAAAAACCAACCCCTTTTTCCAAACAGTTTTATAGGAAATTATGTGTCCAACCCTGACGTAGAATGTCTAAACTTGCAAAAGAAATCCTCAACAATTCCAGTGTGAGGACAATGAGAGGAGAGTGGGCATGGCCTAGCAGATAAAAGACCTTTGACTTGAGCACTTTAGAAAGAACGTCTACTACTCTACGGCATTTTGTAGTTGGATTATTTGGTCAAGGCATTTTTTAGTTTTTCCATGAATGCCACTGTTTTCCTATGTAAATCACTGTAAGATGGGTTCATGAGCATAGGCACGCTTCCTACTGAAAAAATTTCAGAAGGATTCATATGACCATGATGGATGACTTGATATAATGTCCATAGAATCATCTCTGTCCTCAGAACCCTTTCAAATATCTTAAAAATGTCCAATCTTCATTAGGAAATGCCATTAAGATTCTAGTTTAGCAATGCCCTCAACAATGTAATACTAAGAATTCATAGCTAGTTGCCTTTAATTTAAATCAGGAAGACAAAACATGGCAAATGAGCTGAGAAATCTTAACAGTTCAGCTCTGCTTGTTTCTAAGTTTTCTTCTGACCCCACTGGATCATAGATACATAATACTATTAAATATCTACAATTCAATACAAGTTCAAAGCTTAAAGAGAAAATACAAACAATTCATTTTAAAATAACAAGGAATAGTATGTTTAAAATATTATTAGATATATCACAAAAATGGAATGACTAAAAAACAGTTTTGACAACAGATTATGCCCTATTTTCTATCATGTCACTAAAGTTTAGTCCAACATTCCTGACTGCTTATGCAGAGTGTGCTTATCAGACCCTTGATAAATTATGTAAAGGATGCCATATAACAGAGAATCAGCATCTCAATTTATTGCTTATACTGATGTTGCAAAAATCTAAGTGATATATTAAGCACATTAAAGTTCAAACATGCTTTTTTTCCCCTCTTAGCAAGTCGGACATAGATGCTACTTGTTTAGATCCTGACATGAATGTAATGTCCTACACCTTATCAGCATTGCAGTAATCAATTTTACAAGGAAAGAGCACATCATGGGCAGCAATTGTTTTGGAGAAAGGAAAAAAAAAGAGCAGTTATTGATTGTAGGGTCAGTAACCATTCCCAGGTGTGCAGAAGTACCACTGGTAGATTTGGAGAATCACTGCAGGATGGAAGGAGTGATTCTGGGGAGCAGGGTATAATTTCAGATTCTAGAAAGAAGATAAAGGGGCAAGGAAAAAGATTACAGGAAGCAGAGACAAACAAATTTTGGAAAATGGGGAAGAAAAGAACTAAGAAGGGAAGAAGTGCATAGAGGAATAATAAAGAAGGAAAATAGCAAGGAAAATTAGAGAAGAAAGAGGAGCACACCTGGGGTAAAGGAGGACTTTTAACTCTTTTTCAAGTCGCAAAGCAGAGAGGAAAAGGAGAAAAGCAAAAGAAATCAAAACCATATATCTTCAAAAGTCTTGAGGCAGAAAGTAGCAGAATTTAGAGTAATTTAGAATCCAAGATCCATATTTTCAAATAAAAGTGAAGCTCACAATAGGAAATTTATAAAAGGAAGCCAGATTCCAGAGTGATGGAATACAGGAAAATGACAGTGCTAATTTTGGAAAAAATATTAACCATATCTCTCTGCTGACACAGTCACAAAAACAACTTGAGTAGAGACTACCAGCCCTGAATTCCCAATTAGTGCTGTCCCAGGATAAATAAAACTTGAGGGAAGACAACACATGAAAAGGACATCTGTACAGATGGGAGAGAGAAGGAATACCAAGTGAAGGGCAGAAAGAGGATAGCTACAGGAAAAATGCAGAGAGAGAATGGGATTAACAGCAGAGATCGATGGAAATTGAGGGCCCAACAGGTGAATGAATGTGAATGAGAAATTAAAGGGGAGGGAGAAGAGAAAGTGATAGAAAATAAGCTGTTGAGAGAGCAGTAATAAATAAACCTTGTGTATTAGGGGGGAGATACTCAGAGAACTAACTGGAAATGAATAAAAAGTAAATGTATAAATGAGAAAAATATGCTTTTATTTAATCTGGCCTTTCCTTCTGCAAACAGAAGATGATGACTACGGGGAACAATAGTCAGCTTTGATTTACACTGGAGTATGTTGGACATTAACAGTGAAATAGATGTTAAATAAATTTTAATAGTAGTTTGAGCCTGATGAAGCATCTAGGTGCAAACAACAGAGGTTCCCTGTGATCACAGCAGGCTGGTCTAGCTCACATGGTTAAATTCCATGAAGGTCACTGTACTATTATTAAAGCTGTGAGGAGTTGTTTCTCTCTCCTTGTGCTCTGGCCTCCTCATAAATCTGCAGCCATTGCCCTGAGGGTTGCTCCTGTGTATTAGTTTCCATGCCCCTTGAAGCTGTGTACATTTACTTGTACATTTACTGTTTCACCAAACCTCAGTTCTGCTACCCAGGCAGCACCTTCAGTAGTGCTCAGCAGTCAGCTTAACCTTCTCCTGTATTACCAACTCCCAAATCAGCAGAACTAAGCCAGCTATGAAGATGCTTTTGAAAAAAATACTTTTAATATCACAAAATAAGTATTTTTTCTTTTAATGTAGGCAAATTATTTGGCTATTGTTAAAAAGAAGGTTTAACTACAAACATATGAAGCACCATAGCTTAGCAATCAGAATATAACAGGTAGATAAGCTTAATTAAGAACTGCAGATTGATAATTTCCTTTAATACTTTGTACTCGTGTAACAAAATACTTAACCTAGCATATTGTGATATGCAAGACATTGAATCTATACCTATTGTTATTAATGAATTTTCTGATACAGCAGTTTTTCATATGGAAAAAAGGAATGCAACTATAATTTGTTGAAACCACATACGGGAATATATGGGAATGTGTAATAGGCTTAAAGTAACTGAGTCTTGATTGCTGTTCTATCACCTTAGGCCAAGGCACAATTTTGTTCTCATGGAACAGATACCAGTTTCAGTAAGAATAGAATTTAGAGTCAACTGGGCAGTTGAATGCAAGATGTCATCTCCTATCTTTGCCCAAAAGGACAAAAGCTCACAGTATTTACCTTGAACAAAGGGCTAAAACTTAACTCCTTCATGTTATTTCAAATCAGATGAGCGCTTCAGAGAGTCCAGCAAGCATCATGACCACAGGGCAAACAGCTACACCAAAATGGCTTTCTACTCATCTTTTCTACAGATGTGTCCCTTTATAAAAGCAAACATCAACTGGAAAAGCACCTTCTAGCTTGGATTCTCAGTCACTGTTGTGACTACTGAAAGGAAGCAAAGGTATCTGCCCCAAAAATATCTATATCTAAGGGCATAGAAATGGAAGAAACAACTGAGGGGCAAAACATCCAAGTGCAGTCTAAGACATGGAGATTGAAATCCCTGGGGTGAATCAAGAGAGGGGTCATCAGACATGCTCTCAGCACAAGTAAGCACAGTAACCATTCTACTACTGAGCTGCCATTCTCTTCCCCTCAAGAAACTATGGAAAGCCTCAAGAATCCTTCTCAGAGCACTACATAATTTAAACAGCTTCTGTGGGGCAGGTGTAAAACATACTGCCCACTGCAATCTTGATGAGTACATCTGCATTTGTGCATGCCGGGCACCTCCATTCCCTGGTGCAAAAGCCAGCCCCAATCCTGATCTGCACACCCTCCACCTCCGTACACAAAGGTAGGCCAGTGTAATGGGAGCAACTGCTGTATTCTCCACATCAGCAGCTCCTTCCATGTGCTCCTCAAAGGCATTCACCTTTCTACTGGCAAAATTCTTCTTAAATTTTCCAGCGGTGAACTTCACCTCTTTGAAGACCAGATCTTAGAGATCGGAGCAAGTCATACCCATACTGATGCACTAATTGAGGCCGCCAATGGCACTTCTTTTAGCATTTTTATGCAGTCTCTTAGTTTGAAATTATAGCATCTATTAAAGCCAGAGATGGTTAAATGGAAATAGAGAAAACAATATTTAGAAAACAGATGGGCAAAATTAATTAACAATGTTAATGCAGAATTTAAAGAAAGTATTCTCTACAAAAAACTACTGTATTCTAAGATGCTACTGCAGTGTGGTTTGCTGCAGGGATGGGACGAATATACTATCTACCAACAAGCAGTGAGATTTCCATGTTTGTGCATTTGAACAAATACATTAAAAATATATAGCTCATAGATGTCAAGTGCACAGCAAATTAACAGTCAAGTGGTCACTGATGGAATCTGCTGCAACTATTGAGCTTTACAACACCTATTCAAACTGCTTAGTGCAATAAGCGGTAATAATTCAAAAGTTTAAGAGTTTGATTTTTGTTACACTCCAAGAATAACAAGTAATAACTGTTTTTGGAGTCAGAGAAGAGCTGAAGTATTAGATTCGTCCCTTCCCTCACTTGCTCCACACAGAAACAACAGAAGCAAATTGAGAAGAAATATAAAAGCAGTAAAGCAGTACCTGACCAGAAAGGAGTGGAGGAAGGGGGAACAAAGCTGTAGTCTGGAGGAGTTACAAAAGAAAACCCACAGAACAAAGAAGGGGCTTAGAGGGAAAAAAAAGAGAAAAAGAGAAAAGCAAAAGAACATTGAAATATTGGCATAAGATTTAAATAGTAGTTTTTTAACTATGTAATTCATTGATAATAAGGAAACTAAGGTTCCCTACTAAGGATGTCTGCAAGGAAATTGACTGTAATAACCAGAAAATTTGGATCTATGATTTAATTTTTAACAACTGCATTTTTCAAAGAGTAAAGTAGAAAGAAGTCACCCATTTAGGGTTTCAGAAAAGCAAATTGTAACTGCAGACTCTTGCAAATATTTTCAGATTTAACAAAAGTTTTTTCATTCTTTGCGTGCCCCACTTCTTACCATTACAAAACCAAGAACTCATGCATACATAAATCCTCTTGAGCCCAGCAAGACCATTCACATGCCCTTAATTAGGATGTAGTCTAAGTTGAACTGGAGTCCCATATTATGGCATGGAAAAAAAGTATGCATTTTGCCCTGTTAATCAGTAACATCAATAGGAATTCCACAGCTAAACTACATCCTTTATGGCCCAAACAGTACTGCTCATATTTGCTGTTTCCCCAACTTGCAAAAAACCCCTTGAGCAAGCAAAAAAGGCCTAAGCTTGGCCTAGGCAGAACCAGTACATTGTCCTAAGTCCCTATAGCAGCTTCCTTGGGTGAAAGCCACAGGTGCTCTTGCTCTATTGTCAACAAACCTAGGGGCAATGTACTTTTAAACGCAAAATTTAGATGAAGTGAACTAGAATTGCTTCAAGTGAAACTACAGTTTACTGACCTGTTCTCACATTTTGTCCCTCTTTTGAAGAGGCAATAAAGACACATAGTGTGCATGTCTAATAAAGCTGAGATCTTTGCTCTCAGCCATGATTTGGAAAGGTACATTCACCTCAACTGGATAAATGATAATGTAGCTTCTAAATTATAGCTAGTAATATCTGTAATTACTGAACAAGAGTTTTCCTTCAAAAAATAGCAGGGTTATATTTATCACTTACAATTACTTTTCTGAATTTATTCTTGTGACTACACAAGAAACACAGTAATTTTGCTTCAAAATGGCTATTTGCAGGAATGGTGACTAGAACGATTTTATGCAAGAATCCATGGTGGAGGAAATGATACAGTTTTGTGCATCTTACCCAGATGACAATAGATACATTTGTGACAAGGAAACTACAAGCATAAATAAAATAAACAGGACTGATACTGTATTTTAACATTCATAAACTGTGGATTTAAAAAAAAAAAAATCCCACAACACAAACCAACAACATTTTAGGTTAGTTTCTCATAGGACAAAAAACCATGCTCCAGGGCCTCTTGCACTCTGGAAACTCCCTTCTGATCCTTCACAATGACGATCCTTTCTCCACTTCTAACACTAAATGGACTATGGGATGGATGCATGAGGTTACCTGAGGGGCTCCTTTATACTGGAGACAGTAACCCCAAGGGAAAGCTCTGAGGGGAATTGTGCTACACAAACCAAAAGGGCCACTTGACTCTAGAGCTGTGCCCATTCTTAGAGGCAAATACTCGCCTTCATTTGTACAGAAGCAGAGTGGAACAGCAGCACACAGGAACACAGCCAGGCTAGGTGCTATATGAGGGGTGGCTGGTCCTTAACTGAACAGATTTTTATCCTGATTTTTCTCTCTGTTAAAGCTGGAAGTTTGGTTTTATGTGTCACATTCTGGACAAGTAAACCTATGTGGGCAAGGAAATCCTACTAGATTTCTACAGATAACTGGTCTGTTTTGATAACAGGGGGTTGGTGTTGGCTTTTAAGCAGAAAGGCTGAATTCTTTTGATTCCTTAAGGGTTGGGATGATATTTGCTTTGTTTTACTTTACTAACAGATACCTTTACACAGTTAGTGCATTAAGCAGTAGGATGTCATAACTAGTTAATATACCGACTCCTAGTTAACAAAGAAAAACATCACTCAAGTAGTACTTGGCTTCATGAGTTAGGCTACTTTAAAATCCAGATTTCATAAAGATTCAAATTTCTCAATATGGTTGTGCTCTGCATCAGCAATTCAGAATAAAGTGCCGTTATTCTACTCCACAGAGTAATGTCCACTTTTCCACCCTTTTTGCATTTATTTCATTTACTGGTTGATCATTCCCGTAATCTAATGTAAGAATTAGTATTTTTCTGGGTAGCAAAACAAAATTTCATCATACTGTGTGTGTCTAGAAAAGCCTAAGATTGAAAAATTAAGAATATACCATTTCCCAAAAAATCTTCCCAATTAACTTGAATTTCTATATTGACAAAAGTAAATATCTGCCAGCTTTTACAACCACATTAAAAGCATACAATGAATACCAGAACAAGATGGGCGACTGCTGCAGGACCAGGAGACTGAAAAAGAAAGTTCTAATCCAAGAGGGAAGCCAAAAATTGGAAAGGCAAAATAATTATCCCACTAAAATAGAGATTTTTTTTCTAAGAAGTTATTCTAAAAATCAAGTAGATGCTGAAGCAAGAGTCAAATTCCCTGAAAATTTAACATGTTACAAGATGACTTACTATGATTCATATTAGAAATTACAAGTTAAACAAAATGCCAGTTGTTTTTCTTTTCCTGTATGGGTAAATGAAAACATAACAAATACACAAAAAATTAACATACTCCTTTCTCACTCTTTTCTGGGAAGTACAGTCAATTTGGTATTGCCATTCAATTTCACAGCAGCTCAAGGAACTTGAAAGTGATAAAACTCTGTCAAAGCCTGCAGTGGTTCAACTAATATTTTTTGGAAATACCTTTCCCACTTATTCTGTCAGTTATATATCCTAAAGATCAGCTGTTTTGAAAAAAAAGCTGATGTCTTTTCAAAAGATGGCTTTATTAAGAAATCCAGATACATGAATAGTGTAGAGAAAAATACTGTGTTAAACCCAAATCCTTCTTTAAATCAGCTTCAAACGGTCAAAGCCCATTGCATTCACTAGCTTCAGCCCTGTGCTGAGCAGTTCCAAAATTGAAAAAAAATGGAGAAGTGCCCCTCTGTCTCTTCAGCTACTTTGTCTGGCTTCCTTTCAACTGTTTTTCTTGCACTTGCATTATGTGGGAAGAGATAAAATCAACTGTGTGGTCCTCACTGAGGGCTGTGAAGTAAACTCCATGTCCAACTGTTGCCCCCCCAACTTATTTGCTTCCTCTACTCAACTAAACCACAGCCTGAAGTTTCCCAAATTCTTTCTAAATTCAGCCCAGCAGGGTTCACGCAGCCTAGATATAAGGCTTTTCTTACATCAACTTGGTAAAAATGAACAAGACAGCTTAAAAACCGAGTAGAGTGACCCACAGATGGACTGTTAATCATGGACATTTCGATTAAACACACAAAACAAACAAGAAAACAACAACAAATAAATCACCACACTCATGGGGACACACTTTACTGTCCAATCCATTAAAGCAAGTGTCATTCCGAGTCCATCTAGATAAAGCAGCAGAATTACGGAAATCTATTAGATTTTACATGAGGAATTTGAGAATTGGAAGGTTTTTCAGATCAGTTTGGTCTAAGACAAAACCCACAGTTTCCACCAGCATAGTTTGCAGCATTAAAGGGCTGATAGTTACTGTAGCAGAGATGCACTTTCTCATCCCCTTGACTAAAATGAGAGCATCCCACAGACATTTCTCTTGCTCTCCCCCATAGTGCCTAAAAGATCTCATAAAAGATGTTTTCTTTTGTATGATGACTGAAGTTAATGAGGATAAATCTTGTATCCTGTAAAGCAGGAAATGATTGAGCTCTTGCAGACTAAGAAGCTGGTGGACAATATAGATATATTCTAACTAGCCAAATAAAAAAAGGGAAACAATCTGGTTCTGCTCACAGTCAATAATAACTCAAACAAATGCAAAGTAAATCAAGCAAGACGTCCTCTCACCAATTAGAGCCTCAATGCTGTGTGGAGGCAAGGGATGAGGAAGGCACAAGAGATAGCAAGAGGAAGAGAGAAGCACTGGGAGACCACAAGCTAAAGGGACAAGAAAGGACAGAGCAGATAAATTCACCAGGAATGGACATGTACAGCATAGAGTGGACATGTACAGCATAGAGAGGAGACAACAGACTGGGAAGCAGTGAAGGAGAACAGAAATGGAAAGAAGATGAATTGGGAGGTAGAGACAGTAAATTAAATGCCCAGAGACACGATGGTTTCTTACAATCATTTATCCCAAATTATCTTCACTTTTGTTAGGAGAGGAAGAAAGCCTTCAAAGTTACAGAGATGTTATGGAACAGAGGCAAGCACGTAAATAAAAGTTCAAAAACACAGCAAATGAAAGTAAGAAAGTCACCATCAGCATCACAAAGACTAGACTGGACTTTCTGGGCTTTCACAACAGTCTTCATATTGTGAAAATCCCCATTAATTTTTATTTTTCTCTTATTATCTGTTACAGTACAAAGATGCAGCCATTGTCTGCAGAACAGCAAATCTAATATTTGCTCTTTGACAGAAACATTATATACTTTCCAGAGGCCAGCCATGTGGTAGGTTTTATCATTAACATTGAACCTGTCCATCTCCTAAAAACCATGCTAACTTCCACTTAAATTGTAAGAGCTTAAACAAAGGACAGCACATGCATTGTAAGCCTTCTCAGTTTATTTCTAAACTTCAAAACTTTCTAACTGCTATTTACATTGCATAGTAGTTCATTAATTTTCAGAAGCTTAGTAAGGGGACTCTGATAAACATTCTATGTTAACAAACACACGTAAAAGTAATTATGATATAGTAAATCTATTTTTTTTGACACAATTATTTGGTATTACTGAGATGCTACTTCATAAGGCTATGCTACAAGACTGATTTATTTAAATCCCCTTTTAAGGATTAGAAATTGTCACAGATATTAACACTTGTAGCTGTACATATGCAAATTTCTTAAGAAACTAGGCAAGATGCAGTTTAATCTCTCACCAGCACGTCTACTAGATTTTTTGAATATCGGGGAGATTTTAAGTTTGGCAGCAAGACAAGCTTGCTAGACATGTTTATAAATCTCCTGGCAGATCTGAATCTGCTTAGCTTCAAAAAATCCTAGCTAAAAGCATTGCCATAGTAATTGGTTATATGTCAGAAACGGAAGATGTTCAAAGTACCTAGATCTTTTAACATATACATATACATATATATAACAGAAAGTAATATACAAAAATTTATAATCCTCACCATTGCCACCTGTTCTGTTACTCCTCTGTCCTGCTGAGTTCTCTGATTCTTTGTATGGAAATTGAAGAGTAGTATCCAAACTTCGAAAACCTTCTTTGAGAGAGTGGTGCTTGTAGTATTCTACGAGTTCCTTTCAGAAAGGAGAAATACTTTCATTGGAAATTGAAATCGCATACTGTTCAATATTCTGGTGTACAGCAAATAACAGTTTTATTATGCAAGTAACCTTATTTTATAATACATCCCATAGAACACGCTTATTTTTTAAAATATAATGTATCCTAAAAATTGACAGCTTTTACATTGCCACTTAAAAAAATTTTAAAAAACCAAACCAAAACAAAAAAAGGACACACCAAAAATCAGCTAAGTAAAATCTTTCTGTCAGAGTCAACATTTCCTGCTCCTTTAAGCCAGGCTGAGGATGTACTTGCTTTTCTGGAGTCAGGCAGAAGGCAAGGTCAGCTGCTTGCTAAGGATGCAGCAGTAAATGTCTCTGTTTTCTCAAATTTCTTTTGCAATGATAAGTGATGTTTATCTACAAATGTATTTTTTAAGTACACAGATCTGAAATAAAGCACATGGCTTGCATGTAAGTGTGTAAGTCAACAGCAACTTAATGTGCAGATACTCAGATCATGTAAAACTTCCAAGGCAGGGCAAGCTTCAGGGGCTGATACACAGTGCACACTGACTGAAAAATGCAGCATTTCACATTCTCCTTGTACCCAATCAAAAAATTTCATCTTGCGTGTGTGCGCGTACATCTAGATAAACATTCGTAGTTACACACAGGAATATTTTACATATATATATGCAAAAATTCATATATGTAAATGTAAAAGGATAGCTGAAATAGTTTATGTAACCGAGAAGACAAGTTACTCGAGTTCCTACTCTTAAGAAGGCAATACCCATCAAAATTCTGACAGCTCATGCTATTCCTTTGCAATCTTCAACCCCTGCCATTGTCTCTTACATTTGAATTAGCCCTAGAAATGTCAATATCACATAGTTTGTACACAGAGCCAGAATAAGATTAAAAGTGACCAGACAATTCAAAGCAAATGTACTTCAATTGATCCATTCAAATGTGGGATTTCACTCTTCAGAAATGCAAGCACAAAGCAATGTATTTACTGTAAACCCTTCACTCCATTCCACTTACTTATATTTAGATTTCCAAAGTTGACCAAGCCAAGCTTAGGTCAAAATTAGGAAATCATACTGTGTTTAATAATTTCCTTCTGGGTGGGGGGGAAGACAAAACAACAACAAACAAACCAACCAAAACAAACAAACAAAAAAACCAGCACCACAAAAAGCCACCAGAATTTTTAGCCTATAACAGCCTGCATCAGTGATACCTTAATCCCAGACAAACAAAAATAACTCTCAAATTATTTAGCCCTATATCTAGTGCACAAATCCCAAATACTTGATAACAGTTTGGAGATTTATTTTCTGACCTGTGGAGCACTTCACTGTCCACACTGCTGAATATTCTGAAATGCCTTCTAAGGCAGAGGCCAATGCTAAGTAAAAACTGCTTTTAACAGTTTCACAGGCACTCCAAGCAAGCAGAGAGGCCAGGAGACTAAGAACTCTTTGGGCTCTGCTGTTAGATATCAGCACATCATACAAGCTACAATGTCAGCAACTAAATTTTACTCTCATATCATCACTAAATATCCAGACATTCAAATTACCAAGGCAACACTGTGTGTGATTCATTAGTAAGCAGCATGCAAAGTAGGATTTCTGGATAAATGGAACACTAACTAGTATGAAACTTTTGTTATATTTTTGCACAGTGTAAGTCTGTAAGAACTATGTTGTTTGGTAAAGATAATTAGAATTCCAAATGGACAGATGTTATTTGTTGGCAAAATAAGTAAAATAGTTACAAAGTGAGGAAAAAGAAAAAAAATCACTTCATGTCACAGATTCAGTTACTTTTAAAGCTTAGGTTTTAATACCATTCTTCCATGAAAACAGTTGACTGACAACTGGCCTCTAAAACATGAATTGCACAAGTGACAGTAGCAAGCTCACAAACAGATAAGTAAGGTAAGCAGTCCGTGCCAGCACGGAGGGGGCTCCTCAGGAGTCTGCCATAGTACCCTGACTCGCAGCAGCAGCAGAACTGACCTTTCACTGCACCCTGCTTTACACACTCAGCACATTTTAATTACCCTTGTGAAAGTTTTTCAAATGTACTATGGAAAGTACATACAAGAGCCCTTCTACTTTTTTTACTTCCAAAGCAATACAAAACAGTGTCACCGCAGATCACTACTTAACGTTTCCATGGATGCTGGCTTTGTCTTGCTTCTGCTCCCACTTCTACTCAGACTACTTTTGTTCCTCTCTTCTTTCAGACACTGTTACTTTTCCTTTTGCATCTACCCAGAACAAAGTAGCTGTTCCACAGCACATACAAATACCACACTACCACTTTTGTATTTAACTCTCAAGGGCAGACTTCATAACACCCTCCATCTGTGTTATAATTCTTTCCTACTTGAATGTTAGCAAGGCTAAGTTGGTAGCAGTGAGGTCCTTATACTAGAAATTTCTTCTGTCCTCTCAATTCTGTGATGCAATACATATTCTTTTTGCTCATTTTTCATCCAACTTTGTCCTTTTTTTATATTTCTGCTCTACTTTGGAACCTGCACCAATGCATCAAACTGCCATAAGAAGATAGGTGGCAGCAAGGGACTCCAGCTGCCATGTTTTGTCAAGATCAGTTTCCAGTGAATGGTTTGTAGTGCTCATAGACTAAGCAGCCACCTCCTTCATGCATTTGAGTTGATTTCTGTTGCTAAACAATGATAAGATCTCAGAGTCCCCAGCCCTAACACTAAACTATTCCCTGGCTTGTAAGTGTGAAAGGAAGGTAAGAGCGCAGAGACAGATTGGTGCATTCTTCATCAGGAAATTTACGTTCTTCTTGTTCTAAGGAGCACTTATAACTTATCATCTAATCTTTCCCCGCTTCTAGGATGCTCTTATTTTACAGAGTATCAGTGGTTAAATTAAAGTAATTTCTAAGGCTTCCTGGTTTTAAAGCTTCTCCCTACTCTTGTTTTATATTATCCTTCATTTTTATTTAGCATTTTCATGCACTTGAGTATTCATGCAGGAAGGCTGCTGGAAAAATTTTAATTCAACTGATTCCTAAAAAAGTCAAGATTTTCAAAGACCTCAAATTCTCCTTTTCAGATTCAGTCTAACTCCATAGTGGGCTGATGAATGGGATTCAAATTCCTTCTCTCTTCCACTTCATTACAAGGGACACAGTACAGTCTGAAGAATAAATAAGTAGTTTTAAGCACATAAAATTATCACTTAGAGCTAAAACCACAAATATAAAAAATGATCTTATTAGCAGGTAGGGACACAATTCAAATCTCTCACTCTCACAGCTTTCTCGAATTTCACAAACCAAAGTAGCTCTCTCTAACAGAAACAGCTACAAAGAAAATCTCACATTGTTAAAAAGCTAATCAATGCTTACCATTAAATTTTTAAATTTTCTATTTTCTGCTATGTGGAAAAAGCCATCTCTTGTTAAAATCTTGATGTGTTTCACTTCGTTATTGTACCTGTGGGCAATGAATAACTTATGAATATAAATGTGTTTTTAATCAGACACAATCAATAATTACCTGAGGGCATGCCCCTAGAACACCACATACATAAATTCTTAAGACAAAATGTATATCTGTGCCAAAACAAAGTTGACATCTAATCAACCAAATATATTTATTAAAGTACAGCTAAAGAAGTAATCTGTAATCAGAAAAAAGTCACAGCTAACTGCTCATTCTAATTGGGAATTCCCATGTACTTCTTGCTTTTATATTCATGTTGATAAACAACATGAAAGCAAACAATTTCCATCCACAAAATGTATAAAGTCACATTTTACTGAATTGTCTGACATGCAAAGGGCTTCAATGAGTCCTCACTGAATTCAATGAAACAGATCACACTGCACTGCAAACAATGCTTACTCTTCTCCAACGTACTCAACCATTATTTTTGTAGCTCCTTTTGCTACCTCAGCACTATAAAACCATTGCTTCTTTCTTTCTATAAATCCTGGGTATTTTTGACAGCAACTTCAGTTTTCCTAAACTGACTCTCTTAGAGGCTGCATATAATTACATAATGGAAACAGCAGTTTATTTTCCATATTTATTTCAAATACTATCTAGACAAAAATGAGAACAGGAAAACTTTCTTGAGAAGTTCTTATTCCACTTCCACTTACTTAATACTAATTGCATATTCTCCTGATTCTTTGGTCCTGTGCCGCACCAGGTAAGTGCTATTTACTCTGTTAATTAGTTCACTTTCTGCTTGCAATCGTTCCATTGCTCCTGCAAACCTGTAACAGAGAAAATAAAAATGCCTCTTTTTTTTTTTTTTTTTTTTCAAAGCCCCGAAGTCTATTAAACACACAATACTTCCAGATTTCTGAATGAAGAATAAAACATGAAAAAACTCCACTGTTGGGGGTTGTGGAATTCATGACTAGAAAAGTACTTATGTACGTGTTGAATACAGTATCTGCTAAGGAAAGTGCTCGAGCCCAAGCATTAGCTGAACAGCTATGGGCTTGAAAAATTCCTAAAACCAGCTGGTTTATCTGAATCATTTGTTGCAAGTGATACAATACAACAGTGGTCCAGAACCTTTGAACCTCCCTGAGTTCTAGGGAGACTTATCTTAACAAAATGGAGAATCAGCCACCAGAGGTAGGTCAGGTCAACAAAAGACCTATAGGAAAATTTGATACTTACACAAAGACAGTATTTTATTTGGTTTCATAATTATGCATAACCTCTAAAGGCTAAAGTGCAATGGGTATACCCAACATCCAGAGGGGAAAAAAAATAACTCAGCTAAAAATGTCCAAATTTGAAAAAGCTGATGCTAAGTGTTGAAAGCTAAGATAAATAAATCACTGATTCTGCAGCCTGACTGCATAATCAGATTTTCGCCCTTAGCTCTGCCTTGCTGGTTTGCATAGGACATCATGAGAAGCTGTCAGCAGACATTTATTTGCAAAACTAGAGGTTAAATTGTTAATTGGGGAAAGTGACTTAGCTTCCAGGGAATTATGCTTATCTTACCATTTTACAAAGTAGTCTAAAGGCAGTCACCACCACAGACCCCTACTATGCAAAATTTCACACTAATACATCACTACCAATTAGAAAGGAGCTTTAAGGAAAAAAATAGTTCTCTATTAAAAATCCATAGAATTTAAAGACTGGTGCCAGTAACATGCTTTCTTCTAACAAAATTATAAATAGAGAAAAATGTTAGAAATTAATTCCAAATACCAGTTTTAAATACTAAACATTCTATTTGGTTTGTTACGAAAAATCAGTATTTGTTTAGATGCGATCCTGGTTTCACTTTGGCAAGTTAAGAGGCAATCAGAACTCATATCTAAATGACAAAGCATAAAACCAGCAGAAGAACACAAGTGATGCTTACTCCACTCTCTCAGAATCACCATGTCTTTTCTGAGTCGAGGGAAAGAGTTCACACACTTCACAAACCCCAGCGCAGCAGTGGTTGCAGTTTTGATACACCATCTTTTCACAGAGTCATCGAGGTTGGAAGAGACCTTCAAGATTCATCTAATCCAACCATCAACCTTGCACCACCATGAACACCCCTAAACCATATCCCCAGGTGCCACTTGTATCTCTACAGCTTCAATGTTGGTGGAGGTTTTTTAAGGAATTGTGCATGATACGAGATGTATTTAACATTATCCCCTCCTTTATTCACTCAACATGTAAGATACACTTCCATGCTTCATATTATAGTCATCTCTTGTTATTCTATTTCAGACCTCTGGGACTAAGGCTGTACAGCCACAGACTTGTAAACAAAATGTCAAAATCATTAAGCACTTTATTATATCAGAAATGCTTTTAGGTATGGTATTGCTTTCCCAAAACATTACACAATGTCTTGTTCTGAGGTCTAGAAAGGTTAAACCAATATAATTAAATTGATGTAAACACAGCTGCTTTATGTGACTGCTTCTTTCAGAGATACTTGTAAGACAAGACAGGGGCTTACCAGAGTTGTGAAGAGTAGTCTACTGGTTTAGGAACCTAGGATATAAAAAGATACAGAGAATGAGGATCAAGATTTTTTTTTTCCAAAACCAGAAATTAGATAGCATTGATTTAACTGCCAATATCCAGGTGATCTAATTTGTTTACAAATCTATTCTCTTTAAAAGAAATTATAATAAAGGACAAATATTCCATATCATTCTGAAAGTAGTACAGAACATTTTAAACTCTTTTCTTCTCTGACAGTTTGTTTTGAGTATTTTTACTTCACAGAACTATTCAAAGGTTTTCTGACAGTGCTTGTATTCAAATTTCATGCACAAAATAGCTCAATGCCCTGTAAAAGTAGAATTAAAATATGCAACCAATTTACAGTAATGTATAAAATTGATTTCATGTACTCAGGCCTTAGAATGTCTACTGGGAAATATGGTCTATAATCTTCTGAGAGACCTGAGGATATTCCAAAACTTGTATCGTATGACATCATTCATTCCTTTTTTATTTGACTTGGGTAACTGTTGAACTGTATCTTGGTAAGCACATCATTTGATTCTGAAATTAAATTTTAAAAATTGAGCAAACTGCAATCAGCTTTGCAAAATGGATGTTATATGTACATAAACATATGCATAGATGTTTATTCATGCACAAGATGCACATAGCAATTCCTATGAAAATCAGCATTTCATCTTGATCATATCCCATTAGTGTATGATAACTCAGAATAACTCTACTCTCCTAAAACAACATGTGCAAATGTACAGTGCTGAAAAATGGATTTTAGTGAAAGCTTAACAAAAATCTCACACACTTATAACTTAAGGTCACATATTCTTAGGTAAGCAAATGTGTTGGTTTTTTTTTTCTTCAAGTAAAAACCAAAGAATGTTTTGTTTTCTGGACTCTAATAGAAAAGAAATTACAGTAACATTCTTCTCACAAATTTTTATTCATTATATATGAAATGTCTTCAACAGAGACTTCCAAAAACAAATCAAGTCAGGAAAACATTATTATAAAGGCCTGTAAACTTAAATTGATTGAAATTGCAATCAATTACAACTCCCACTAACTTGACCTCAGGTATCAACCAAGATCTCTATCAAGTCTCTAGACTTGACCTTGAAATAAACTTCAGTGTAGAATACAATAAAGTTCTCTGTGATAAAACCAGGCTCACGTGTTAGCCTTGTGTAGCAGTAAATCTACCCACGTATCAAACAGTCATTTAGTCTAGTTCCTGAGAGAGAAAAAGGGAACGTGCATTATTCCGTAACAGTGTAGACAAAGGGCTCTCTTCACAGCAGCATCTGTAGTGCTGGCAGCGTGTGAACCCCTCAAGAGTGCAGGGAGCCTGCAAGAGCCAGGTATCACCCCTGGCAGCAGCACTGGCTCTTCTCATCCCTACAGATACTGACGGTGTTACTCCAGCAGCTCTGCTTCTAACGGGGACACTTGGGAAAAAGGTAACAGATTATGAAAATTCTGACAAATAATTCCTAAGAGAAATGTTTAAGTGGATCAACCAAATGACACGTTTTGAGGCCACAATTTCCATTACAAACTTTTTGCATGTTGCAAGATATTCTTAAATATTCCAAATTTGTCAAGTAGTGCTAATAAATTGGAAAGGATATAAAAATTCAAAGATGGTTTAACTCCATCCTCCAGAGTAGTTAAATGACAGATGAGTAATCACATTTGTAAATTTTGAATGGACAAATATATTTATATAACAAGTGTTGATCATTGTCATGAAAGAGAGTAAAATCAAATGTTATTCCAGAATCTCTTGGCTCGCACTGTGCTATGTATCCTATGCCTCTAAAGAAATTAGAAAAATGGAGGAAAGCTAGGAAGAAACAGGTATTACTCATATAGTGCATAAAATGACTGCTGACATATATTACTTATTTTAAAGGGAAAAAATTGTTTATAGGTACATCTGTGAAAAGTCTGGAATATAGATATTCTGGAGCTCAGCAGTTTTTCATTCAATATTCATTCCTAAAGTCTTCTGATATATGGATTTTATGCTGTTTCTGGGCATTTTTATATCAGATGGTTGTAAAGACTGTTAGACTTAATAATAACAGTAAAAGTTATAGCATGTTTAAAACCCGATTGATGTTTCAGTATCTTTAACTGCATCATTTATCATAATAAGATGTTTATATTTCATCCTTCCAAGTAAGCAGTGGTGAAGCATCAATTTATCTTTTTGTTCTGATCACGACACTCGTTGGTAACATTTCATGAATAGTATTTATTCCTTCTGTAAAACTGTGTTATGTTCAATACTCCTCTAAATAGTATATTTTAAATTTAGCAAAAAGCTTTAGCATTAGAAAAAGACCTTCCCAATGCCCCAGCAGCATTTTTTTTTAACTTCAGACATTTCACTGCCTGTGCTTTTAAAGTATATTGGTGTGCTGCTACAGTTGCTGCCAATGACACTACACAATGGCTGATGGGATCACTGACAATGACATAATGGAATGGGAAATCCACCACTTGAACAATAAGCAAGGGGTGGGAAATTCACAAATTTAACAATAAGCAAAAGGTGGAGGGATGAAAGCTAAATTCACACAACAGTTTCATCTTTAGTTCAGATTTGCTCTCTCAGCTAATCGAACACAACTTGTACCTACAAATATTCTGTACATTCCTCTTCAAACAAAAATTCTGGAAATACAGGTTAAAGATGTCTTATGGTATTCTAACATACTTACACTCTTTAGGATCACGTGAATACTTTCTCTGGAAACTAAGGCACAATAGAAGCCCCAAGGCATATCAAAATGCAGTGACTAAGAGCTGATTCCACCCACTAATAAAAGCCATTTAAGTGGCATATCTTGATTGCTGTAGCAAAAGCAATTCTATTAATAAGTCAAACTGTTGCAAATCAGGTCAAAGTAAGCGAAAATTGCCTTAAAGCAACATAAGGAATAGGATTCATTATTGGGTTTATGGGTTTTATCAGTTAACCTCAACAAAGGAAGCCAGTAATCTGATGCACAGTGTTACAGAGGGCAGAGAAGGAACAAGTGTATAGTATATAAATGCATAATCACATCTGTACATAAAACTCCTGAGTACATATTATAATTTTTTTTTTTATTACTTTCCCAAACTTTCTAGATTGAGAAGATTCTTGTGTGCAATAAATAAAGGTAAGAACCTAAAGAAAGAAGAAAATTTATCAAGCAGTCAGAATTCAAAGTTTTGTATTAGTTTTACAATTTTTAAACTCACTGCTTAGGCTGTAATCCCTCTCTCTAACCCAAAGTGACTGAGGAATAGATTAGAGCCACAGCATTCTCACCTTCCTGCTGGGGAAGGAAGAAAGTGGACTTTCACATAAAATGTATTTGATCTACACTCTGGAAACTCTTCAGACAGTTCAATTTATTAATATTCCCAAAAGTTAAACCTGCTTATCAAACTTGTTTTCTTGACATGTCCTACTTACATCCAATAACCGAAAGTATTAGAACGCTCTACTTTAAGCAATAAATACTAAACCTACCATGAAAGCACAAAGGAACTAGAAACAATACTGGTTTTGAAAGGTAAGATTATTCTTGATGAACTAATGAATAAGTTGGATATTAGGAGAAAGTTTCTCACGGAAAGAGTGGTGAAGTACTGGAATTGTTTGCCTGGGGAGGTGGTGGAGTCACCATCCTTGGATGTGTTTAAAAAAAGATTGGATGTTGCACTTGGTGCCATGGTTTAGTTGAGGTGTTAGGGCATGGGTTGGACTCGATCTTGGAGGTCTCTTCCAACATGGTGACTCTGTGATTCTGTGAACTAGGCAGTTTTCCTGTAAGGTGGCAAATGGAACTAAACAATTGTACTTACACATGGGCTAGGTTTTACTGCATCACTTGGGAAGAATCCAAGCTCTCCTGTTGTTAGATTTCTTCCCTAAAAAAAAAAAAATCCATTTTTGAGACGTAACTGGGATTAACAGTAAATAATAACACATGCACAGGGATTTAGGACAATAAGTTTATCCCAGAGTCTTTGCAAGAAAATGCTGTTCTAATAAATTGTTACTCAACAGTTCTGTGGGTTTTGTTGTTGTTTTGTTGGGGGTTTTAATATAATTAAGTAATAATTATAACTGATAGATCTGAAAGCTCTGAGAGATGAGAGGCAAGGAGGGAGCTCAGAGACTGGGATGTGATTCCCAGTTCTGTCAATGTCTGCCAGTGTCTGATATCTTCATTAATGTTAATTATCTCCTTTCAAGTTACTTCCTCCTCAGCTGGCATTCTACAGAAAGCTGTCACCCTGCAACATTGCAGATCCCCAAAATGACTACCCCACCATGCAGCAGTGGCTGCAGCACCTGAGAGATCAAACTCCAGTGGGAATTCAGAGCTAGTGATCCAACAGCCAATTCAGACACTGAGTCAAGTATTTCCATAAGTGATGCAAATCAATGGAAGTCAGTTGGGCAGGAGAATACTAACAGAATTAGAGATTACTCTCTATGCTATACTGACAATGCTGTAGATACATCCACACATCCACACAATTGGGAGACCAGGGCAGAAATGTATCCAGCAGGGCCTAAACTGAGCCTTTTCCGCAACACAGCTGGTGCCTCCCCAGAGTGGCAGGACCAACAATTTACTCCGGGCTTCTAAGCACCAAAAGTGACCTGATCATCACAGATTTATGCACCAGTAGCTTACACACAGTTCAACACCAACCAAGCCCTCCTGAAGAACACCTTAGAAACATCTTTTTACTCCTAGTAATAGTATAACACATAGAATGTAATATAACACACATAGAATGTGTGTTTCAGAGTAGAACAGAGCACATAGCTAAAACTTCTGAACACAGATTCATAAAATGAGGGCATCAAAATGTGTAATTTGGGGAACAAATGTTTTAATTTAACTGATTTTTAAAACCACATAAATACTTAACCTCCATTAAATGTAATATACTGACTGTAAACATAACATACTCTCAGCATTGGGCAATAAGATTAAGCATGAGTACTTTACATGCATTAAAATCTTGCAAATTATATTTCTTTTTTATTTTTGATGACATACCTGCAACATAAAAAAATTTAAAAGGGAAAAGTCATCATAAACACACATGAAATTTCTTCAGGGTTTTAGTTCATTTTGTTTCTGTAACACTAAATGTGTAATTCTACCATAATACCACCACAGAAAACAGAACTGAGAAAATTCAACAGAGTGGAATTGAATGTAAAAAAATAACAAAAGTTTGTGAAAAAATAAAAACATTCTTTGATTGGTGCTATCCTAAGCACAATAAATGAGCTCATCATTTTCCATGGGAGATCCCTATGCAATTTATCACATGCAGTAGCTGCCAGCTTTACCAAAAATACAGAGAACTGAAGAGGACGGGGAAAAGCAGGTAGGCAGTATTTAAGCTAAATGTGCTTTATACCAGTGATATTTAAAAAAAGAATTAAGTGCAAACAAGTGACAATCTTACAGATTTGAACCTGCTTTCAGCAAAGTTTCCTTGCCCCCTTCCACATCATCTGCTTGAATTACTCTTTGTATCTGTATATTCTATTTACTCCTGAAACACAAATCCTTCTCAAGTATGGACTTAACTTTTAAGCAGAGCTGACATAGCCTGCCATCTAAGTGATACATACTTTCAATACTAATCATACCTGAATAGCAAGTGGTACCACACTCAACCACTGAACAAAACCTATTAATGTCTATCAAAACATGTTTGACTGCACTTCAGCTACAGCTCAAGCACTGCTTAGTAACTTGTATTGTTTATTTGATGTGCCATAAAGAATGAAAAAATGTTACCTAAACCACACATACTTATCTATTACAATCACTTGAATTTCTAAACTGAGCAATGGTCAGCTTAAAAGTCCATTGTAGTATTAGTCTTGTGGGTCAACTGTAAATTATTCTAAAAGGCCTCCTGAATAATTAAAAATTTTAATATAAATTGCATTTTGCAGGCTTTTTCTTAATAAATACGCATTTTAAAATGCAGATGTCATTAAAAGACTCAGAAAAGTCTGTATTAAGCAGCCTGTGACAAGAGAGGGGAAAAAAAATTCCTGAATGATGCTAATGGAGATGACAATTTCCATTAGGATTCAAATCTATTACTAAGGCTTCTAGGGAAAAGCCTCACACACTTTCTGGTTTTTGCTAGTTAAACACAATGAGATTCTAGCTAAATTCTTTAGCATGATAATCACAAATAACCTCTAAGAAAATTTCCAGTAGATTGAGTTGACAGATGTGTATTAACATGGCAATAGAATCACTCTCACACGGTGACAATAATTTTGGCTTGTACTAATTGTATTAGTCAGATGATTATCTTCTAGCCAGTTCTAAGTCAAGAGCAGGTTTAAATGCTTCTCCAGGTCAGAACTCTACACCTTGCAGAACCAAGTCTTACATACAAAACTACACAGGCCTAACTCTGCCAACTAACACTTGAAAAGATTTCTTTTTAGTGATGTGAAACACCCATGGTCTGCTAAGTAATAGGTATGGGGATTTTGGACAGGAGTTGGTTATTTTTTGGGTTTGGAGGGTTTTTTGGGATGGGGTGAGATGGTTGGGTTACACATATTTACATATTTTTTGAACAGATAAAGTAATTCTATTGTTCATTACTTCCCCTAGTTAAATGTTCAGGATGATGCAGTGACATAGGAAGAGGTCACTGATCCAGTCCTGAAGAGTTTGGAGAAGATTCAATCCTAACTGTCAGAAAAACAAAAGCCAAAACAAACAAGAAAAAGTATGACCTAACTCATGAAAAAGACCAGGCAGTTTTTATATAATATTCATTACCTTATTACAGTTTAAAGAAAAAAAGAAAATCATGAAGACAAACACAGGAACAACAATTCAAGAAAATAGATATTTTCCAGTTGTTCTATTAATCAACTGAAAGTTCTTCTATTTAGCTCTATTTCCATGTATCCAATAATACAAACAATTAAGAAAGCAATCAAGAAAAATGAGACACACTTTAATGCATTTGTTGTTAAAGTGAATGCAAGTCAGCATTTTCAACGTTTATAGTTCTCAATTAAGAAGAAATTTTAGTAACGAAAGTAGTGATGCGAATCACGTGACAGCAAATTTTGCCATCAGTAGAGTATACTTTTCCCACATATATTAAAAAAAACCCTATCCTTAACTGACTTAAGCCAGCATAAGTAGTTTAGGTGTGGTTCTGTTTTGCAGAGCTATTTCTCTCCCCTAGAAATCTAATATTCACTAACTGGGTTTTGTCAGCATAGCTCGCTCTTCTGCTGTGTTAGAGAAGCAGAGACTGAAAACTCACACAACTTTTGCTTTTTGCGCCACACACTCTCCTTAACTCTTATAATTTCACTAGGATTGCCACCAGTGTCATCTTCTTGCAGATTTATTCACTGGGACTTCAAGGCTGCAAGAATGAAGCTTTACCCCATATAGGAACTACTGGCAATTTAAAAGCAAAAACAGTTGTATTAAACATTTATTTGGATAAACCACAGAATTTGGTTGTTGTTCAAAAATTCAAACGTTACAAGAGCAATACATCAATAAGTAGTTGATATCTGGACACACAGAATATAACCATTTGCTAAATGATACAGTACCTGCCAAAATAAGCTATGTGCATCTCCTCTAATGAGTTCAATAGTGTCCCCAATCTGGATATGCAATGGTGGGCCATCCTGTGCTGCTGGCTGTGGTATTCCATTGTAGCTCCGAATTACTTGCATTTTCGGTAAACCTGAAAAAAACAAACATTAAAAAAAATTAAAAACACAAACAAACAAACAGGAAAAAACCCATTAAGCCAGAATCTATTTTTACTTAATGACAATCCATAGAATCTGAAAACCATGAGGGCAGTCAAGCAAAGAAACATTGTGTCTTTAGTAGGTACATGACTAAGGCACTAGTACTTAGTGCTATACCAGGCACAAACAAATAGAAAATAATTACTTTTGAAAAACATCTCTATCCTCCTCTCTTCTTGGGGTAAAGTTGATTTCATGCCTATGGAGACTCTGCATCCCTATGCAGAGACCCTGGCTCTGCATAGGGTTCAAATATTAAGGCTATCTTCAAAGCTCAAGGCAAAGATTGCAATGAATTAGTACTGAAGACACCAATACGGATAATCTCACCTGCTTTAGAACACGATTACCAAAAACCTATGGCCAGCGTGAACATGGCCAGGAGAGTCAGGATCACAATTCTTTTAGGTTTCTCACAGTACCTTTTTTTTTTTTTTCTTAATTTTTGGGTTATGACAGTATTTCTGAGTACATGTAGCAAAGCCTGGATCAGTTGAAGATTTCATTTTCAAGACAAGAACTCTAGATGCATACTAGTCCTCCCACATCAATACTGACTACATCTAGACAACTAAGCTCTGTTGGGGATTTTTTGATTTTCTTTTTTAAGGGAGCAACCCACTTCCTGAGACACAAAATATTTTTCCCAGAGATGAGCCTGCCTGCTTGCACAAAGAGCTAAAGCACTGTTTACAACTACAGTTCAAGAACCCTCCACAGACATGTATCAAATGGGGGGACAGGGGATCTCATTCAGAGGATATAAAACTCTGGATATTCTAACCCCATGTTCTTATAACTTTAATGGCATTTTTTTAAAAAAACCCAACATTTTAAGCATTATGGACAGCTAGTGTATTGCACTCAAAGAGTGCACTCTGATATTATAAGAATGCTTGAAATCAAGTGAAGCACCACTCACTCCATAACCAATATATTAAAGATTTAGAGGCTTTTAGAAAAGGATTTTTGCACTCTACTTACTGCCAAGGAAAGCATTTAATCTCAACAGATCTATTTTAATTACTCTCCCTCTATCTTCAAAAAAAATTATATAATAATTTTCCTGGTTTTAACTAAACATGGGATTTTCAAAGTCATTATCATTAAGTGAGCATATCAATTTAAAATCTTAGCCAGAAAATAATCTGTTTAAGAGTTTTGTAAGAATGTGTATTAATAAATACAGGTGAGAGTGAAAGGCTGCAAAGTCAAGGTCGCTGGGCTGCCATATTTAACATGTTTCTTGCTGGAAGGTCATGATTAACTTCATTCTAACAACAAAGGATCAGCAGGCCCACAAAAGACTTATTTCTGTTGCAAGATCACTACTGTAATTTAGGTGGCAATAAATACAAATATCCATGATCTCCTCTAAATTGTATGAAACATGAAAGAGATCACCTTCAATAATTACTACTCTCTGTATTAATGAATAAATACTAATCCCAAGTACTGATGAAACATTAAGCGAAGTAATACCAGCTGTTACATTACTCAACCCAAATGACACCTGTTTCTGCAAGTTATCTGGCATACTTAAAATGAGCACCTTATTATTAGTAAGCCATTATTCCACTTAGGCAAATACTAGACATTACTCTGTTTCTCAACTTGAAGGCTTTCATGCTTTCAAATACTGATTCAGCATCAACAAACACTCCATGCACTGCACGGCACACAGAAGTAATGCTGCACACAAGTGTCTGCTGAAAGCTGACAACTTTGTCCTAATGCAAGGAAACCCCCCCCATCAGTTCTGCATATGTGATGAACAAACTGTAAGCATGTACTCATCCTAGAGATATACTTGGAAGTCAAAACAAATGCACAAAAAATTATTCACATTATAAAACCTTGTATTGGGTGATTCAGTTTATCACATTTTTAGTGTGCAGATATAATATACTTAAAACCCCACCCCCTGGATTGATCTCATCAGAATATGCTCAAGAAATAGTCATGTACTTTTCAATGAAAATCCTGGTGGTTTTCTAAGATACTGTAGTGCTTAAATTATTAATCATAAACACGAAAAAAAGCACTTTTTATTTCTGTTCCACTGTTAATTATGATTACTGGCATCTCTGAAAACCAGGGCAAGAGAACTATGGACAAAAAGGAAAAATTGTGCTGTGTCAGCCAGCAGAATTATTCAAAAGGTAACACAGAATTAATCCTGTTAAAACGTATCACATCTAGAATACTTGTGTCTAATTCAGTAAGCTTGATTCTGTAAAATCCTACAGCAATTTTGATTATAAAATTACCTTGGCAGATACGTTGGAAGATTTGATCTAACACCTCTTGACATCACTAGAAATAATCCTATCATTTAAATAGGCTTTTGGGTTACAGCCTTAATGGAGTTTATTATCTTGCTTCAGATCCCTTCTTAAAATTTGTTTGTTGTAATGCCTACAAAAACTGTGATAACTACAGTGCTCATTTGCTTGCTACAGCTGGTCTGTACTATGGTGACCAACAAATCTTATTTTTCTACTTTAATTTTACTACCTATTCTATCCAATTGTTGTCTTTGGCCTAAT
The DNA here is from genome assembly GCA_013400235.1 of Oriolus oriolus. Taxonomy (NCBI): domain Eukaryota; kingdom Metazoa; phylum Chordata; class Aves; order Passeriformes; family Corvidae; genus Oriolus; species Oriolus oriolus. The sequence continues at coordinate 119,632 of VXBT01007000.1, read as the reverse complement.
TAGGAGTACTTTTGTGCTCAGCGTTGTCGTTGCTGTGAATACACTGCCTAGCACAATGTATGTGCACTATCACCAGACTCACATAAACCAGCACCTGGAATAACAGGGATACACGGCTAGGATTCCAGTATACTGGAACAATATACAGTAACCAATGATGCTGCAATGTTGTCCTGTACTACTTTCATTCAGATACTTAGGTAACGATACTGTGTGCTAGCTTCAAGGCCAAGGATCAAAAATGCATGCATAAACAAGGGAAATGATATTTTGGTGCTGATTATTTTAGCACATGTTAGATTTGACTCAGATTCTGAAATGCACTTTATACCTCAAAGTAAAACTGAAGCTAACTTCATTCTCTAACAGCAGGAGCATCTGAGTCACTGAGGGCCATATTCATTTCAGTATCAATAATACCACAGATGCATACACAGCCTGTATCAATCAAAGATATAAAAGCAGTGAGTGCACAACTAATATGTTTTACTAGTTCCATGGAAATATCAAAAGGACCTATCCCTGTCACATGATTTTAAACTTTTTTTTTTAATCAGTTTTTCCAGGAACAAAAGACTAAATGAAATCTTTGAATCAGTCAATCAAAAACAAGTACATATTCTTTTGGAATAGCTAAATTTTCATGGGTAAGTGTTGTTCTCATACTTCCTTTATGTCACCATTAAGCATGTAAAAAATAAATGGGGTACAGAAAAGTTAACATATTGAGGTGAAGTGTCAAAAAGCTCCAAACAGAATGTTCACCTTTGTTTTCACCATGCAATCACAGATTTGATTATAGTCGCCCCGAGTTTAGCAGACTAACATTGAGCTGGTGTACATTTAATTGGAGAGAAACTGGTCACCCTTCACCTCCTAACATATACAAAGGACACTGGGGTGTGACAGATCAAGACCTATCCATCGTTAACGCACCAACCATCTCAAACGATCTCTGAGATTTTCAGCAAGCTTATCCTAAAACAAATTTGTTTGCTCCTACTGTTCATTTTAGAATTCTATTCTCTAAGCATTTAGAATTGTGCTGGCTCTGGCTGGGGTAGGTTTCTTCACAGAAGGTAGGGTGAGGCTAACTATGGTTTGAATTTGTGCTGGAAACAGGGTATGCTTGCACAATGTCAAGGCCTTCTCTGATTCTTGTAGACCCTGCCAATAGGCTGGGGGTGCACAAGAAGCTGGAGGGACACGGCTGGGACAGCCGGCCCCAACTGACAAAGGGATAAGCCATTCCAAAGGACATCATGCTCAGGATATAAAGCGGGGTGAAGGAGGAGGAAGGAGAGATGTTTGGAGTGATGGCATTTCAAGTCACCATTACAAACGATGGAGTCCTGCTTTCCTCAGGATGGCTGAACACCTGACTGGCCCAGGAAGGTGGTGAGCGAATTCCATCTTTTGCTCTACTTGTCTGCGCAGCTTTTGCTTTAGCTGTTAACTGTCTTTATCTCAACCCACAAGTTTTCTCACCGTAGTGTTTTGCTCCNTGGTTTGAATTTGTGCTGGAAACAGGGTATGCTTGCACAATGTCAAGGCCTTCTCTGATTCTTGTAGACCCTGCCAATAGGCTGGGGGTGCACAAGAAGCTGGAGGGACACGGCTGGGACAGCCGGCCCCAACTGACAAAGGGATAAGCCATTCCAAAGGACATCATGCTCAGGATATAAAGCGGGGTGAAGGAGGAGGAAGGAGAGATGTTTGGAGTGATGGCATTTCAAGTCACCATTACAAACGATGGAGTCCTGCTTTCCTCAGGATGGCTGAACACCTGACTGGCCCAGGAAGGTGGTGAGCGAATTCCATCTTTTGCTCTACTTGTCTGCGCAGCTTTTGCTTTAGCTGTTAACTGTCTTTATCTCAACCCACAAGTTTTCTCACCGTAGTGTTTTGCTCCTGGCTGAGGTTAAACCACAACAAGAATCTTCCACTTTTCAGGGGAAATTAGTCCATGGACAGCTTACATCTATCTGGAAACAGCAGCCTGCACAGTTCTTTTCCTTGTCTGCATTTATTTTCATACTACAGTTAAAGAGAGCAATCATACTCCTATTAACCTTCATTTTGCTAGGCTAAATGAGCCAAGATCTTTTAGCTTCCTCTCATAAGAGACTAATTCCTCTGAGGCAGTATACCAGCTGCTTTCCAGAAGTTCAGAGAGGCAAGATCTAGGATACTTTCCTTGTCTATCTTGACATTTCATTTTTAATTGGCACATGGATTCATAACAAATATACTCATTAAGAATCCTAAGGACTTGCTGTAATTCAAGAATGCAGACAAGAAAAAGTGGTATGTTACAGAAACCTGAAATGCTTTAGAGTACAATTATGGATTATTTGTGACAGAAACAGTATAGAACCTCTATGCATTAACGACTGAAATGTGAAATATGCTAAGCATTTAGAGACGCTGCCATTGCAATGTACATAGCTGCAGTACTGACAGTATCCAACAATTGCAGAGAACTTGTGCAAACATAACTGGCACAAGAATGTTCCTCGTTAACATGCCAAAAAGAAGGTAAAATTCCAACACAAAGGACAAGGTCAGGGTTTCATCCACGTATTATCATCAGTGTTAAAAATCCCATTGGCTTCCATTGAGTCAGATTTCCACACGACAAAGTTTTTTGTCAGGAAACTTTCTAAATTAAAGATACAAAAGAGCCTGGTAGTTTCCAACACTGAAATCAAAAAAGCAAACTTATCCAGTTATGACACCAACAAATAGCTAAATTTTACTTCACTTGAAAACCAGGAAAAAACACCAGCTTCCTACAAAAGCCTTCATAGCCAAGCTCTGGGTCACAGAACTAACATAAATTGATGATCTATATTGTAGCTCATGTATTCCTTATATACTTGTATTCCATACATCAGCTCTGCATTTCTAAATGACACTGAATGACCCTCAGAGTTTCATGCAGAGATTCAAAAATATTATTTTTTGCTAACAACATGCATAATGTATGCCCTATTATGACCTCTATCTGTCAAAATTGATTCCAGATCTGTTATTTCCAAGCAACACAAAAAGCGGTTTACACTTTGGGCAGGGATCATTCTAACATACAAAATAATGACACAGCATATAGGAGAGCAGGGTTCAAAGGTCAATTTGTGGATATATTTTATACTATTGGCATAAAGACATGAAACAACTTTGTCTGCATTAAACATCCCTTCATAGTTAAAATGAAGACCCCTTTCTTTTTCTCTAGGAAAAATATAGCATAGTCACCAAATATGAATAACCTGATCCAAAATAAAAAAAACAAAAAAAAAAAAAGAGTAATGCAATGGCATAAAGCCTCCTGACTTCATGAGACTTTGGATCTGAAACAGAATTTTAGACTACCTGACAAGGCCACATCCTGATGTTTCCAGAATCTCAAGAAAATAGCATTGCCTTTCATATAGGAAATGACAAAAAGGCTCATTAATTCTGTCCTTTCTTTCAACAAAAGAGCATTTTGGGTGTCTGTTTGGAACCTCTGCACTTGCTTTAACCCTTTCTAGTTTATATCTTCACAGCTACAAAAACAGGGAATGCAGTTCTGCTGAGAAACAAGCTGAAATTTAGTGATTGATAAGACTTCCATAGCAAAGACCGGGAGGAATATTCCATCCAAAAATCTCTGAGCAGGTACATCTCCATACATCTTCACCCTCCAACCAGGAATCGAGGGCTAAGTAACTCATGGCAGTGTCTCATGGGATTAAATGTCTGAACAGTGGCCCACACTGTCATGGTTAATTTTAACAGCAGAAACTAAAGAGACACAGGCAAAGGGGAACTCATATTGAAATAAAAATTAGTATGTACACCACAGTAAGTAAAATTAGACTGTTCAGATCAAGAAGCATAACTGCAAATAATAAAGTAACAAGGAGTTATGACAAAAAGAGAAAAGCAGATGGGTTGATAAGGACAGCAGCATGAAGAACAGGTGGAACTGTTATACCCACAATCTGAGCATCCACGACACAAAATCACCAGCTTTGACAAGTTTTTTGGCAACATCATCTAAGTCCAACACTAATATTAAAAGCTAGTTAAAGAAAAGCTCTAAACTGAGCATGGGCTCAAAAACAAAAGTCCTTTGGCATTCTCCATATGTTCTTCCAATCAGCTCTGCTAGCTTGATTGTTTAAAATCCCTGTTCATAAATCATCTTGTTGCAGAATTAACAGTAAACTTGATTCTTCTCTCTTGCATTTATCAGGAGAGCAGCTTCCCAATTCTTCATCAGCACCATCTATCTCCACAACCAGTGGAAGTCAATGGCTTTGTACAGTTACTGCCAAGGCAAAACTTGTCTAGAAGGCCTTCTCAGCTGCTGAGAAAACATGAGAAAAGCAACACTACTAATCACTTAAAAAAACCCACTTACATTCAGTTTCTGAGGCAGTCTTTTAATGCCTCAAAAGAGACTAGGTTGGGCTGGGGTTTTTAACTTTTAGGCCAAGTACTTATAACACAAATTACAGAACTCACATACATGGAAGATGCCAGCACAGGCCATTAAGTGCACTCTTCAGAGTGGCAATGATTTAAATAATTACTATTGGACAAAACTAACACAATTAGCAAGTACACAGACATACCTCAAAGAAGATACTATAATTGAACTTTTAATTCTCCCAGTCTTAAGTCATTATTTTTGTATGTCATTCTAATTAGAAGTTCTAATTTTAGATACTGCTTTTAAGCCTTACATTCATAAAATCATGGAATGGGCTGAGCTGGAGGAAAACTTAATGATCATCTCATTCCAACCTTCCTGCCTCCAGGGATGAGGCATCCACAGCTTCTCTGAGTGACCTGTGCCAGTGCCCCCCTACCCTCAGAGTAAAGAGCTGCTTCCTAACTACACCTTCCTCCTTTCAGTTTAAAGGTAAGATGGCTGAAACGCTGACAGTGCCTGAGACTCAGGAATATTCCACTTGTCTTCTCTTAACTGCTTTGCCTTTGAGTACTGCTCAATTAAGTCTCACTATCTGTCATACAATTAACCATAACTCTGGAGTTTGCCACTTGACTCAATTTTGAAGCAAAAAAACTACACAAGGCTGACTATTAAAACATTTATCAGCTACCATGAGCCTTAACTCAACTGTTACATTTCTTCTTATAGAACTAAAGCAGTCTTTTTTTCCATAAACTGAGAACTCACAAGCAGTGGGGCAACAGGGGGGGAAAGGATGGGGGGGGAGGGGGGGTGCGCAAAATAATCTTTTCCATCAAAACAGAAGACTTAAAGACTGTCATCCTCCAGAACACATACAACTACTGAGGGGGAAAAAAAAAAAAAAAATCTTTTTTTTCCACAGTCCTAGCCCTGCTTTCTGTCACTGTCCTCCCTCTCTTCCAACAATCATTTCCTTCTTAAAAACCTTATTGAAACAGGGTTTGGGGTTCCCTCAGTCTTTTACTACCTGTCAAACCATCGTTTTTCAAAGACTCAGTTTTTCTACCATTTCTCCTTAATGCTGCATATATAAACTGTATTCTTGGCAGAGACCTCTGCAAAAATGGTCAAGCATCAACCAAACCGAAGATGTGTGGGAGGAAAAAATCTGTCTGCTAACAGTCTGATCAACAGCTTGTTATGAGAAACAGCAAAACACCACAACTCAGGAAGTCCTTGTGCTTCCTCAGGTTTTGTAGATCTGATCATTAGCAAAAAGCCCCCTGATAAGTGGCTGTATCTCCATTTTCCAGTTAAGATCCAGACAAAACTTGGAACTACATTGCAGATCATAGCAGGAGTTCATTACAAGGAAAACAAACCAGTCTAGCAATGATATTCAATTTACAAGGCTTCATTTTTGAAACTGTATGAGTTCTGATATATTTCTACACATTTATTTGTTTTTATATTACAGTAGTTTTGCTGCTTAAAGACCAATGCATCTTCCCCTGCTCTGAACATCATTATGTGACTTCACCCAAATGCTTTTGTCAGCAAAGAATTTTTGAGAATAACTATGCTTAGTGACAATATGAGCAGCATTAGTAAAATTAGCAGCATGGGAAGATGGACATACACTGAGGTGAACAGTCCCCTCTCAGCAGGACCTTTAAGTTTTCAGGTTTTCCAAGGCAAGGTCAGCTTAGTGCTCCTATAAATAAAGTACTTATTTTGACCAGAAATAAGAAGTTTAGCCAAGAAAATCCAGAATCCAAACTAAGTTTCAAAAATATTTTTTTTTAATTTAGAAAAATAACTCCAACAGAAAGTATTGTCTTACTTCACTCTGAAGCAGGGACATTTGGCACATTGTGACACTCATTTTAAGGAGCCTGGAAGCTCATCTCTGTGCAAGAAAAAAACTGGCACTACAGAAATACTTCTGAAGAGCCATGTTTTTAAACTTCAGAAGAGAAACTCACAAGGGCTGCCTTTTGGGAAAGGAATGACCCTATTCTTATTCAGACGACCAATGACCATCTGTCTCTCATGCCCTTAAGGGTGGTTCTGCTTATAACTCTCACAGATTCACTCCTGAGGTTTAAACTTACTTTTGTGTCTCAAAACAGAAGGAAAAGAAACTGTAAAGATTTGGGGAAGTCAGGTGACAAAATGTTGCAACACAAAAGAAATACAGAAATTAGTCAAGTACACTGCTGAAAGAATCTACAAGTTCCAACTGATTTTGCACAGCAAGCATTTTCACAAGCTGTCCTAGGCACCTTTCAAACACTCAGTCTTCCCCTATAATACATAAATTTGTCTTTGTAGATCCACATTAACTCAGAAAACCTGAACATGCCCAAGACTGATAACTGCAGATTGGAAATGCAAGAACGTATGTCTAAAAGTCACAGAAATTTCTTGTGCAATTCCAAAATCATGGCTTAGTTTTTATACTCAAACTCAGGTAATTTCTCAAAAGAGAAGGAGGACTCTCTCCATGACTACACTGAAAGAAAGCAGAGAGCTAACAAAGTCACTGACTTCCTAATGGTCATTGCCACATACTTCTTGTGATTAATAGAGAGTGAAAACTATTTTTCTTTCACTGACAGACCTTGGTTTCCCTTTCACAGCAGGTTTTTCTCCAAACAAGTGTTAAGGACAAGCTCTTCTGTTTTGTACAGTTTTAACTTCCAATGTTTATTCAAGTAACTACTCCTTACTTGGAGTGACACACGCAGCTATCCTTGTGAGAGTAAGAATTTTGGAATTGCCTGGATTGAAAAGAGTCTCAGCACTTCGAACAAGTATTAGAAATGGCTGAGTGCTAAATGTTTCATGGGAATAAACAAGGAATAATCAGGTTCAAAACCACAGTTTTCATTTGTTTTGACAAAATAATGAAATCTCATCATTTCAGCGTAGTCTAGGAGGTGAAATAGGGATATAAACTTCAAAAATCATGTTGCCTCAAATGTAAGAAGCTTCATTTTTTTTTTTTAATTAAGCAAAATGGAGTTTTGGCATATGAATTAAAAAGTGTGGTACATGTAGTGCTGCCGTTAATTATCGTATCTTTTAATGTGATGCCATAGACAGGCATGGCATTCGAATCCTCGTATTTGTTCAAACATGTACCTGCCCTGAGGAGCCAACAACTTGCATTGGGCAAATACCACAGATGAGCTATGAAGGTGTGTCCAGACAGTGGATTACGTGCAGCAAAAGCCTCTGAAAAAAAGGGATGAATCTTGATATACAGAAGTCCATTATTCCACAGAAGTAATTGTTTTGAGCTGTACTTTAAATACTAACTTCCCCATGCCCAGGGATAATTCTGCAGCAAGCAGTAAGAGGAAGAAGGCTTGAAAACAGGAATTCCACTTTGGAAACAGAATTTAATACTGCAAAATGTCATGAATCTTGCAAAGGACCTAGGCATTTTTTCTAGTGTAGAGAATTCACAGGCTGAATAGGCTTAAAAACAACATATAATCCATGAAAATACATACCTATGCCACCTAGAATCTTTTACAGGTATCAAATTTAAAATCACACATTGCTGAAAATGTGCTGACATTTTATTCATCAAGAATTGCTAAAATAAAAATTCAATTATCTTTCATGTAATTCCTTTTTTGTTCAGTATTGACTAATAGCATCTGCCTCTAAGATGAAAGGCCTTAGTCTCCATCTCTGCTACTTACAAGAATTAAATTCTCTGGCAAGAGAAGCATTTTAAATTATTACATAGCATGAAAGGAACTGGTCAATGCCTGGCAAAGCAGGCAGGTCCCAGCACATGACAAATAATTTCGCCTGCACGCACCCTGTTCATAATGGTACATAATCCTTCAGCTTTTCAAGTTAAACACTCTTATGATCTTACTCTTCAAGCAATTTTTCTTCTCTGTGGCCGCTACCCTGATTACAGCAGATACCTCTTTCCCTTCTTAACTGATAGTTCTTAGCACACATGCAAAAAAATTTCAGGCCTTACAGACCTTCTTTGCATGCAAGCATCAGTAGACAAATGTTGCCAAGAATTATGGCATTATATTAAAGCAATGAAAAGACATCACTGTTTTGGCTAAAACAAACCTGCTCTCAAAAAATATGCCTACTTATTTCTGGTCTGTATAGGCTACAGCAAATAAATTATTTTCTTCAAGAAAAAAACCAAAACTTGTTTTCATTAAAAAGAAGTATTTATGCTATAAAAGTGAAAAAGGATGAATACGTATTTCACTGTTAACACCACAATGCAGTTAAAATTGTTCATCCCTAAATAGTATATACTTGGGATATTGTCTTGATGCTGCACACTTTGCATACCTGAAGTATTGGCAATCTATGAAAACAAATTCCAGAAAATAAAAAATGCATCACATTTTGTGATACCTCCAGCTTTCCCAGGAATCTGTAGATTCCCTAGCCTCAATCAGCTGATATACCTAGACAAAGGCATTCAGACTACAATGTAAATATCCAGAGTATAAAAATATATATCTTGCATAAGTTTTCACTGTCTTCATTTACATTAGCCTTTCTTTTCTAGCACAACTAGTATATGAAAAATTACGTACTATTCTGACACACTGTTTCTGCATACTCCCTTTTTATCAAAGAAAAATATTTCCAATTTTTAGTAAAAATTTTCAAAATAGTTTACAAATTTAAGTAGATTAATTTTCTATGTCTACATATAAATAAGTCCTTAACTTGAAGATTGCTTACATGATGAATAAATAATGAGGTGTAAAAGGGTATTCTTTTAAAGGCAAAAATGAAAACATACAATAAAATCCATAATTTGATCTTTGTTGCAAAATCCAGACACTACTGGTAAATTATCATAGGCAATAAAGATGGGAATCAAGTTTAGTCCCCATCAAGATGTCAATGCTGCCACAATAATCACGGTCCTTCTTACATATTGTTGCTTCTTTCCCTCCCTGTCAAGGAAACTCTCATATATTCATCTGCACAATAGTGAAGGTTCTCCTACTTTCTGTTTCCAGTCTGAATGTGGATTGTATATCCAGCCAAGTGTGAGATTTCTTAAGACAGAAACCATACCTGAAAGCAATAAAGTATGTGGGTTGATATCCCATTTAAGTCTGGATGACTTATGTCACTTATCTCCTCACTGCAGCTGCCACCACTGCCTCCTATGACCAGTTTGCCATTATCTCACTAAAGTTACTTAGCCTGTGACCGGCTGATCCATAGAAAGGCAGTAAGGGAACACCTTAGTGGAAAAGAGCACCACACCTTGTGGCAACAGCCTGTAGTTACATCAAAGAATCACCCAGAGGTCAAACTGATGCCAGCAGAACAACCAGACCTTCTCCCAAAATACTTCCCTGACAAAGAATACACCTTAGACACTTAAAACCCAGCATCAGCTCTTTGAGCTTAGCTGATCATTCAGTGTTTCTCAGGTGCCTGAGCCTTGTGCAGAGCAATGCACAATTACAGGGTTTAAATCAATACCACCAGAAACGGACAAATAAAACCGGCACACAACGCACAGGAGCAGTTGGAGCTTTAAGTCCCCATCACTAAGCCTCATACTCTTTTCCTTTTCAGCCTTTCTTGTTCCCATGATAAAGCAAACAAGGGGAGGGTGAAAATTACAGAGCAACCTGTAAGGTCTTCCATAAAGGAGAAATGGTTTTTTTAAATGTTGTAGAAGATATACCAGCATTAAGTGAATTCCAGTGTACTAAAATGATCCCTGCCAGTCACAAGACTGCTACTGCCAGGAGTGTAACGTTGTTCTGGAAGAAAAGCTGCAATCCATACATGCAGCTTTTGTTGTATCATATTTCATGCTATTTGTTGCTGTCAAATCCAGTTAAGGAAAAAGTCCAAGAAGAGTAAGCATCACGCTTTATTGTCTGAAATAAAAGACAGTGCCTCACGCTCTCCCCTGTCCCGCATGCCCTATTCCAAACAAGCTGGTTAATGAGTAACCTCTAAGGTTAAGGGACTGCAGCACCTTCTCAAGGTATCAGATGATAAAGTTACTTTTTAATTCCCTGTTGCACACTGAAGCTTAAGAAACGCAACTTATGAGAAGTGCAAGACTGAACACGTCTTCTATTTATTTGCAGGTCAGCAAGAACAGCAATGAGGGCTGAACACCAAGTTCTTTCACTTAATGCCTCAGAAAAGTACTTTACCTTTTTTCCTGGATAGACCACATCTAAGGGTTACAACTGAATTAATTGATTCTACTGAAAAATCCATCAGATCAGGTTTTATAATGTCACTACTTGAAAATACTAAGTACCAAATAAATTCAAACATTACATCGCTGAGCTGTTCATTATGATCTGCAAGGTATTTCTTAAAACAACTCAGTACCATAGAAATAGGTAGTTATATGTGAAGTTGTAATCAGTAGATGTCTCAACATGAATACCTGACAGTTGTACAAGGCAGACTGGTAAAGCCTCCTACAGAAACAGAATTTAAAAGTATATGGATAAATATAGTACAAAGACTACAAATACTTTCTAAGAACAAGTCAGGGACATTGTTTAGAGTTCTTTAAAGCAAACAATGAAGAAGCAAGATTGTATACTAACGTGGATTAGCAAAATAATTTTAACAGGACTCACAATGAGGCTCTCTTCCAGCTTACATGATATAAGAGGAAAAGTTTCCCCCCTGCCCCAACAAATAAACAAAAGGACAGGAAATAAAAGATCGGAACAACAGTATTTTTTTCAAATAGAAGGTGGTGTCCAAAAGGGTCACCCAAAGGAATCCATGCTTGGCCCTTCCTTGTTCAAAAAATTAATAAGCATTATTAAAATGGGAGTAAGAGTGGATTAAGTCTTATAGAAGGTGCAAAAGCATCTTTTAAATTTTCTTTTAAAAGAACAGTACTTGCAGAGGACTGAAGGAAGATTTCATGAACAACACGATTCAAAATCAGAGACTACGTCTGGCTGGAAGGATCTTTGGAGGCCATTTGGTCATATCTTCATGAAAGACTTAAAGTACCATATGGATTGAATACTGATACACAACGATGAAGTGTGAAACAGCTGTCATCAGAGGGACAACAGATCTCAGAGTATTTTTTACCATCAGTCCTTTAATATTACAATCTAATTCTGCTCCATACCAAACACAAAGAAATTTCTTGTAGCAGACACAGAACTAGAAAGACTGACTACTGTCAGACCTAGGAGCATGCAAACAAGCAAAAAGGATGGTCAGACCTACAGAAGAGCTTCTGTATCAGAAGGAATTAGTAGATAATAGGTCTTCAGGCTAGAGGAGACATGACCAGAGGGGATATGACAGAGACAACTCATGAGTGGCATAATAGTGACAAGATAAAAAGTACTCATTATTTCCTTATTTATTATTCATTTTCTTGATCCAAAAAAATATAGGCATCAAAGTAATAGGTAGCAGGTTAAAAGCAAACAAAAATATGTATTTTATTCACACAACTAATAATGAGAGTGACAGTTAAAGGATGTTGTGAAGATTTTAGACTGGTTTAAAAAGTGATAATGAAAATATATGGATGGAAAATTAAGAGCTAAGAAATGAAACCACAAGGTATGGCAGAAAGTACCACAACACCTTACGCTGAATTCTATCCTTCAGCACCCATTTAATTGGCTACTCTTGGAGGGATCCTGGGCTTGCTTGGCCTGCAGCCCAACTCAGCCTCATTGTTCTCTTCTCTGGGAATCTCAAAGTAGTGAGCAGATTAAAAACGCTCCAAAAGCAGCATCAGTTTCTCAGGCTCTTGCCTCTGGCCTCTTCTACCAAGCTTTAAAACCTTCCTCAGGCAAAAGGCAGAGGCAGTTCTGGGAGCTTCTCTTGTGTGAATTTTCAGCAGTCTTTTTTCTCCCATGGGATGGCTGCTTTCAATTTTTCAATGTTTCCCAAATTCTTTGTGTGAGAATTACTTTGAAGTAGTGATCAAATACTGATTTAGTTAAATGAGTGAGCCACAAAAAAAGAAACCATATGCTTTAGAGTACTGTTAAAATTCAGTTACTTTTGACTATTTTTAATCATTCATTGCCTTATTATCTTTGTTTTGCCTTCTGAGAATTACAGCACCCTGAAGATTAAAATCAGATATGAAAATAGATGGGTAAATGCAATATTCCTCTTGAAGATGAATAAGAGATTTGTAAGTTCCAATAAACTTCAGCAAAATACCAAGCAATTCCTTCTACTTGCCATGGTAAGTAAAGGCAACTTTGGGCCATATAGCTGCTGGCACATGTCTCTTTTTTTTTAAATAGTGCTGTACAATTTTTGTGTGTGTTTAAAATACAAAGCAGTGATTTTTTTTTTGTTTGTTTTATTGATCATACTTGTATGCCCATTTTGTCCACTTCTACCTGACCTTTTCCTTTTTTTCTGCCTGACAACTTCCTTGCAGTTATCTCTAAACAATTATGTTCTGCTTAAACACTTGATGCTGAGTGTTTTTATGCAGAAAAAGAGAAAGATACTGAAGGATTTTTAACCCACCTCATCTTAAAAATTATGTTAATATATGGCTAAGCATGTATTGAACACCACTATTTCTCTAAGAAAAAATAAAATGTTAATTGCTTAAGATACAGAGACAGTCCCAAAAACACATCCAATAAGACAAAAGAGTTTAAATTACTCAACTACAAACTAATCTTGCAATCCAACCAGACAAGGATGAAAGAGTTTGACAAAATAAATACATTTCACCCTTTGGCATCTGGGTCTTCTGATGTTTAATTAAAAGAAAAGGCTAAAGGCTATGTTCTTCTCTGAATGTTAGCTCACTGCTGAGATGCCAAGGGGACAGGCACCTTTCAAATACCTCTCCCCAACAGGAATGTAAAAATAATTTTAATTTAAAATAAAACAACCCAAATAAAAATCATTAAACTGCATTTGAAATGCTTCATTGGAAGACAAAACTCTGCTTCGCCTTCCAGAAATGCATTAGTGGAAAACTTCTTGGTGCAAAACATTAGACATGTCTTTTCTTGTAACACAACAAAGATGAATTCATTATTTTGTGAAGCACTCTAGAGAGAGGGGAAAAAAAAAAAAAGCAAAGATCTTGAATGTAATATGTATTTTTAATAAATATGAGAGATAAATTAATTTGATCTCACATATTAGGTCACATAATTCAGTGTATCTCTGAATTCACTGCTGTTGAGGCCCAGCTGAGAGAAGCTGTCCCATGATATGGGACAACAAAGAAATTCACTGAGTCTGGTCCCAAACACCAGCACCCTCCCAGCCACCTGATGTAAAACATGTTCAGACATGTCTATCAATACCAAGAGACGGTCAGGTTAGAGCTGCAATCAAAAGCCTTCGAAGGACTTCAAAACCTTCAGGATTGCACACCATGTCAGTAAGCAGCACCACATCTATCCTGCCAAGGAGTGTTCTCTGCAGCGAGTGAGCTCCCAGCTGCCCTGTTAAACCAATTCTGACCTGCAATTTCCCTGCTCCACAGAGATTCCAAGAGACATGTACTGGGTACACCACAGGTACCTTGAGCAAAGTGCTTCAATGCTGTGCAGAAAAGGAAGAAGTATCCATAGCTGAATAAAACCCAGCCAAAAGTTAAACATGTGTCACACATATGTAACATCAAAGCTCATTTTTGGTTCTGTAGCTTGCTCAAAACATTACCATGCGGAGAAGTCTTAAGCTACTTATTAAATCTAACGCTCCACAAACATTATAAAAGACCTCAAACTTTGTCAAATAGCTATTTCTTAACTACAGGAAGGTATATGAAACATTCCTCTTTGCTCCAGTATTCCTTCTGGCTTTCCTCAATTAAATTTACAGTCAGCTGCTCCTCTATGTACACACTCATTCTGGCCAGCCATTAAAACACATCGTTATGTTCCAGGTTAACAGAATCTAAAGCTGAAAAGAATGTCATGCGTATATTCTAATACTTGAGGGATTCCTATTTACTCCTACATTTTATTTACAGGAAATATAATTAAATAACAGTATTAAATGTATCAGAAAAACACCTATCAATGTATTTCTTGATTCTATACACAGGAATTCCATTACCAAAGCACAAAGATGCTACTTGGTCTAATCCATCCTGATGAAGACAATGCTAATAAGGAGATACTATCAATGACACCAGTCAACTCCTCATTAAATACTGGGGGCTTGTTTAATGTTCGGTTTTTTTGTAGATCTTTTTCTGTGGCTTAAAACCAAGATAAATTCTTGTTCTCAACACTGATACTGACAGCTGCAGCCAGAATCCCCAGTAGCTGCTGCCACTGTTGAAGTGGAGAAAAATTCCTGAATGCCTGTTTCCAGCACGGGGCTTCACACTGCAGAAGGTTATCTTTTCTCATCCATGAAATTGGGTATTCTCTATACTGGGCTGAATGAGAAAAATAACAGTCAATCAGGACTACTAAGGATGTGCCTGGATAGCTCAATAAAACAAGAAAATGTGACAATGCTTCAAATTCTTAGTTAAAGAGTAGTTTTATCTATAACAACTTGGCAAAGAATTATCTGCTGGTTGGGATATCCCAGCATTTGAGTTTGAGCCAGATTTTACTTTTGGCTGGGCATACAGTTGGAGTGGCACTAAAATGGAAATCAGAGTTACACTTCCATATTATAGAGCACACTGTGTCAAAATTGGTTGAAATATCTCACAGTCTAGCATGCTTCATTCTTAACTGCAAAGAAAATTTAAACTGCCAATATGACACTATTCCCCTAATTTTTACTCTAAAGACAAGATGCAAACACTACACAAACACCTGAATATTGTTTCACTGCTTAGTAATCACACACATACAATGACACAACATAGTTTACAGATTCCAAAATCCAATTTCAACAAAATATGAAGCACGAAGTAGCTTATTTCCCACTAGAGCTAATGAAATAAACAGATCTTCAGTATTGTACTTCTCCCTACACAGATTGTTGTTGTTGTTGTTTGTTTAATGCATATACCTCAGTCCATAAACCCAGTGACTCTCTTCAGATCATGGGGCTTTTTTTATAATCTGTGTAAAACCAGCATTAGAGGATTCACAAAGCAAGTTTGGACCAGACACCAACCAGAAATACAAATACCTCTTTTTAAAATTATTATTTGAACTTTGAATTTCTGGGCTGAAAAATACATTTGTCCAAGCTATAGCATTGTATACGTTACTTGGTAGTATTGTGTCCCTCCATCCCTAAAAAGCCAGACAATATTTCACTTTCTGTGAAGGGAAAAGACATATTGGTTCTGGCCTTCAGTTCAGAACTGAGGTTTTCTAATCTTTAATCCTTGCTTATAAAGAAATCAGCTATTTAAGAAGTCAGAACATGCTCAGCAGCGATCTTTCACAGACCAGATTTTGAGTTTAATCTACAATGAATCTTGACTATAAGGCTTCTAGTGTTCTATTTTTACCAAGTTTATCCTTCTGATATGAAATATACTTTCACACTTCTAGAGATTAAAATTCCAATGTTTATATTAGCAGAAGTGTTTAGGGTAAAACCAGTTTCAAAAACACTAAGCTGTGAATCTTTCACATTTAGATTCCTTATACTGTAAAAAAAAAAAAGACAGCAAATATACACTGTACTATTTCAATAGCTGAGAAAGACAGTGATTTTTACTCATATTAAAATACATACAAAATTATTTTGATTAAAAACACTGGTCAGACTGCATCATCCTTCTCAAGAATTCACACAACAAGAATCTGTGCTTATGAATATACATAATTTGTCATTTAAGCCAATAGTGCAAATCCCATGCTTAAACACATTCCCTACACAAGAAAAAAACGTCATATAATTATCACTTCACATGCCCATTTTATGCAAAAACTGACACCAGTCTGATCACTTCTTAAATGTATTTAAGCAGAATCATGTTGTTCTACAGTCACATGCAAGCTGTAGACCAAATTTTCCCTGGATTTATAGCTGCAGATGTATTCACTGGTTCATTCTGTCAATGGCTTTTATTATCTCCTGCTGAATCCAAAGAAAGGTTATTTAAAACCTGTCCCACTAAAACTCAGTAGATGAAGCAATTCAGGAGGCTCTCTGCAACTGGATGGCAGGCTGAAGCCCTAGTGCAATCCCATATTTTTTATGATTTCCAGTTTTTTCTTCACTTGTACAGTTTCTGCACACATTTCTTTTTGTACACGTTTTTCTCATTACTGCCTTCATTTCATGGAGATGTCTCTGCCTCATTATCCATTAATCATTTTTCCTTCCACCCTTCTTTTTTATTCAGTACAAAGCAAATCTCAAGGAAAAGACTGCCACTGTCAAAACTTTTCACCCAACTTCAAAGAAAAAAAACAAATGAAAAAGCCATAAAGTAACTTATTGCTTTTAGGGTACTTCTAGCTAGATAAGTTCCTTCATCAATGAGCTTTACCAGCAGGAGACAAGATATTTTAATCCAGTATCCTCCCACTGTTTTGTTTAGACCATCCTTCAACTTGCACTACTCATCAAATTTAAATGATTTTTCATTCTGGGCTAAGCTGTGTCAGCAAAAGTTGAATTTGACTCTAAGCATAAAAAGAGAAGCACAATGCATTAACTTAAACCATGCTATTCATTATTCTTTACTGAAATAGCCAAAGACAGACATAACAGAACAATCTTGACAAGCTGCAACCTAAAATATTTGTATTTACTGGTGATATCAAACTCCATCAATATTTAGTCACTGCAGGTGCTGGTTATTGATTCACAGTAAATGTCTGCTTCCTAACCTAGCACCCATGCTTCTGCACCATCACATCTATCACTGGCAGCAGCAGCACACCAAACCTTCTAAAGACAAAGCAGACTGGGCAGTCAACCTTTTGGCTATCCCTCTCAGCAAAAACAGCATCCTGGTGCTCAGACTCTGCAGAACTTTACATGCCAGTGCTCTTGAAAAGCTCTGAGGATCAATGCAGTAATGTATGCCTGACATAACTGATCCCTCACAAGTGCTGCCCTCTGGATAGCATCTGTCTCTTAAGGCAATGTGCAATCTGACGAACAGTAATGCTTAAATTATGCAAAATAGATGCCAAGAGTTTACCAAAGACTTTCATGTCTTTAAAAGTTATACCCACCAAGTTACAGGAGGACACAGAATGCCTATCCTGATAAAATGCAAAACAAAAAGCTGGTTTCACTTGAAAACTGCCAGTATATGTACAGAGCACATCAGTATGTAATATATTTCTCATTATTATTTATTTAAAAACTTTAAAATGTCAGAAGCAATTCTGTAAGAAGTCTTCTGCAGCAATGTCTCTAATAAAGGGACCTAAAGTTCATGCAGACATTCTGCATTTCTATTGGCTTTCAAAAATATTATAAGGACCAAGAACTTCACTCTGTAACAAGAGATTATCCCAACCACCCAAAGAATTCTTCTGTGTAGGTAAATGGACATGGGGGGGCAAGCAGAACTGTATTCTAGGCATTGGCTACATACAGGTTTTAAACACCTACTTAATTCAACTATTTTTGATTATTTCAACAGTACTTAGTCTTCAATAAAAACTCCTTTTAAAGTATCCTTGCATAAAAAGATCCTGCAAATACTTCTATAAGACTTCAACAGCAAGTCAAATCACCAGTATACTCAAAAGGTTCTCGAAGCTAAATTACTTGACCTTCTGTGACTCTGTATGAGACAGCTGTGTTTAAAGGTACTGAATCTATAAGGACTATTCTGCAAGCACACAATTACTCTTCACTGCAACATGTACCAATGAATGGGAAGAACTCAGTCTTGTTAGCAAACACTGGGAAGAAATCATCCTCTTCTGCATTATTTAATTCCTACCCTTGATGTTTTCCCCTCTGACTGTATTCATTTTCAGAGTTACAGGGTGCTCATTTTTTCTTTTATGACTGCAGTCGTCACGACACACTGAACAATTTCTAGAATCATGAAGCAGGTTTATTTTGCTAGAGGGAACAAAGTGACGATACGTGTTCCAAAACATGTCAAAGGTACGTGAGTAAGAAAGGTGTGGTCTGCTTCAGCTAGTTACAACATTTAGACTTTCCAAGCCAAAGCAGCTGCAATGCTAGTGGCACAACCAGCATTCCTACTTTTTGAAAAGTGCTTAGCTCTGCCAGGCTGTAATGTGGTGTACAGAATTGCCATCCTGTTTAATGTTTAACTCCAACTATTCTCATATGTCCACATCTAGAAAAATTTAATAATCCACAGCTTACTTTTATTCCAAATAATATCTGCATAACAAATCTCCTGTAATTAAACTATAGAAGAAACATAAAGGACAGAAATGTAATTACTGTAAAAAATGACACTAAAAATATCACACAGTTACACTGAAAAACATTGAATATTTTATACATACACATAATGGGTCTCTAGAGGAAATGTTCACCCACTTGAGTACACAACATATAACCAAGCATTTAATTTTCTTAAGGGCTGCTGCTGCCATGATTCCACAAAAGTATCTACTATAAACTAACAGGAAAAATAAAATCACTTTGAAATTCAATATAAAACTGCAATTGGTTTATGCCTTTCAGAAAAGCAATTCATACAGTTAAGCACTGAGCAACACTACAGTTAAGAGCTGAGAATACCCACAACTTGAAGAATTAGAAGCTGAGCTTTATCAGCAACTGTCTGCTATTCAACTCTTACTTATTTCTTTTAAAACTACAGAGTACAGTAGGGTGGGTCATATTAACTGAAAGCCCAGAGGCATTCTGTTGTTCAAATAGAACCAGAGCTCTGCTTAAAGGAAAAACAAGGAAAAAAAAAAAAAATTAAGAGTTCAACCAGCTGACCTTATCTTTGAAATCACAAACACAGCAATTGCTTTAGACCTTCAATGACTTCAGCAATCAAGTTCTCAGCATTGTGTGCATGGCAATAGCGTTCACAATGCAACTTAACAAAGCAAGTTACAGCTTTCTCACTCTTTTTATTTGGTGTTTAACTATTAAAAAGTCATGACACAAACCTGGATCCACGTGTCTAGAGCTTCTTCTAATTCCATTTGTTCGTTTCTGCAGAGCAAAAATGAGAATCAAGGATATGAATAAACATGTTTTCATGGAGGCACATTGCGATCCTTTCATTCCCACAATCTACTAGGCAAAGCTGGTTTTCTTAAGTTACTTCCCCCAACCACCAACACAATTATCTTTATCTTGTAGAAAGATCACACTTTGAAAAATATTCTTAGTAATGCATATATCCCATTTTTTCTGAGACTGGGCTGAAAGAGTCTTAGTCCATAGAAGTTTTGTTCATACATCAACATTTTCTGATACTAAGAACAAATGTATTTTTTAATCATTTATGAATAGGATATGGGGAAAACATGCAGTCTGGCATTATCTGCCCCTGATAATGTCCACCAACACAAGTCAAAGCTACTTGCATTGCTTTAATAAGGTAGAAACTTTCACTACTTTTACTTTATACTGAAGCTAGCTACAATTCCCTATGGAATGCTTAATTTTCTTATTTGCTGGGCAAGTACTTAAATATATTTAGTAACTTGTCTGTCTCTCTAAAACTGGAGGAACCAGAGTTCTGTGAAATCAGAAACTCTCTGACAAGACTCAGATTATTTCAATTTCTTTTCTATATTTTACACACTAAGACACTTACTATGGATCCCTGGAAATTTCAGTGTGAAATAATGCATATCTGTGAACTACTCATCTCCTTTTGCAAACTTGTTTTGTCTGGTAACTTGCAGGACAGCTCATGCATTTATTTATTTTTTAATCAAACCAAGCAGAGAAAAGCATGTTGCATAACAAAGGAAACAATTAGGTTGCACTGATTTACTTGCCCTTGATATAAGCTGATGCAGGACACACACCAAGGCAAGCCAGAAAGCAGTAACCTGAGGCATAACCAAATTACCAAGCCTTGTAGCAAGCAAGCAAAATCAAAAGCTTGGTTTGAAAACAGCTTTTAAACTCTTGAGTTCTTGGACATATTCTCTCTGTACCCCACAAGTCTAATTAAAGAAAGGATACAAATTCTGCTTCATCTGTAGTGGATAGAATAAAAATTTAAAGCTGCTGCCACAATGAAGATAATTGTGTACTGGATAAAAGCAAAATGCCCAGTTATATCCTATATTGTTTTTTATAGATGGAGCCATGTCGCTGATACGGACTGATGCAGATTGGTGAGCAACCACACATTTGCACAAGAGAGAGAACGGGGCAGGACTCAGAAAAGTACAAAGGGAGACAGAGAAATGCTTAATTGAAATAAAAACAACAGAGGGACTGTGACAACTCAGTCATATACACCAAACGACTGGCTGGAAAATGGGTTTAAGGAAATAGTTCTTGAGCTATATGAAAACATGCTCAATATCCTTAAACATACTGCATTACCAGTATATTCTTTACTTTACTGGTATGAAACCTAAATCCATGTTTTCCAAAATGACAGTTCCTCATCTATGCTCAAGTCTTCTTCTGCACAGAGAGAATTAAAGCAGGCACTTAAACAGGAGTCTTGGTAAAAATGAATGTAATCCTAATGTTTTGGATCAACTCAATAGGCAAAAGCAAGTCAATAGCTCCAGAAAGGAGACCTTTATTTTCCTAACAGGAAAAAAACAGTATACCTATCTTTTCATCCAGACACAGTACGTTCACCATAGTTAGCTTTAGGAAGCCTGGCAGCCCTGTCCACTAAGCCCAGCAGACAATCTGTTCACAGCTCTCCAGCCACGCCTGCCAGCTGCAGGACTGGAAAGGCAACAGGCAAATGGACCACGCTATGATTCCCATAGTGCAGAGTGCCCTTACCTAGTGCATCTGTCAAGGCAGAGACACAGAAGGCTGGGCAGCACCTGGCCAGAGGCACAGGTGAGGATGCAGCAAGGAGAGCAGGCAGTGGCCGGGCACAGGCAGAGGCAGGGGCTGGGCACAGGCAGCACACCCCTCTCCTCTGCCAGAGCTCCCCCATCGCCACATGATTCTACTGCAGGTCCTCAGGAGCTGGGGCCCACCTGGGGACCACATCCCAGGAGCTCACCAGAGGGTGCAGGGCTGCCCTCACCGAGTCCTACTGCCATCTGGGGTTACAGTGACACCCAAACAGCTCAGACATCAGAGAGCACAGACGTGGTCAGCTCTGCACACAACTACCCCTGCACCAGCCCTATCAGCAATAACATCCTCCCATTAGCCATAGTAGTGACAGAATCAAACACAGCCATGCTTATGGAGAGCAGCAACATGTAAACTCACATGCTGTTCATAGCTGACATGTCATTTAAGCAATTACCATAAACTTCTGATCTAAAATAGGTGCTACAAAGTATTATGCTCTGGGTCTGAAGTGCTGCCTCTCTTTCATCAGAAGAAGCAGACAAAACCCAGCTGCTGTGCCCTCCTGTACAACAGTGGAGAGGCCCCAGGAACTGGCCAGAAAAACCTAGGGTGGCTTGCAGCCTTCTCGAGAAGACAGCAAGTTACACTATGACAGCAGCTCCTCTGTGCAGGTCCCACTCTCACATTCTCTCCAGATTACACAAACTCCATACCACAGGATACCTCTGCAACTATTGTCTTTTCACATGAAGAGGCAAACACTGCCCTGCCAATCCTTCATCACCCCACAGTCCTCTGGCATGGCACAGGAAAAAAAGACTACTTTTAACTGTACAGCCAGATTTTGTCCAGGAACAGTAAGGATCTAATCACCAGTTGTGAAGCAATGTATGTTTTCTTACCTGTAGCTTAAAAAAACATCTCCACCCCTTCCAGTGCTCTTAGCACTGTCATATCACAGCATGTTTAACTCACATTTTGAGCAGGAGACATTCATATTTAATCACAAATACCTGGTTGCTTAGACTTCTACAGCACTCTAAATAAATCTGTTTGCAAACCCAGAAGAAAAACATACCTTCTCCATCAGCATGTGCACAGAGTAATAAGGAGCTCTTATGTCACCAACAAAACAAACATCACATGCAAAAGAAAACGAATCCTTACCTCATGTTTCACGTTTCCGTGTTCTGAAACATAAGTAAAAATTGGCATTATTGTTGATTGCAAATTGTACACCTTTTATAGAGCAATCTCTCAGCCTGTGCTGTCTGGTGTTAGAGAAAACCCCGCTGTCTCCTTTTGCCACCGGATCCGTGCAGCCGCCCCAGAGCCCGGGGCGCGCCGGGTGCTGTTGTGCAAACCCCGCTGCACTCCCGGCGCTCATTGGCCCCGCTGGGCTGCGCCCATGGCCGGGGCTGGCTCCGGCTGCAGGGCACCTGCACGCTCCGGCAGCAGCACGGCAGGCCGGGACACCACACCTGGCAAACCCTGAGAACATTGCAGAAATGCTTGATAAATACTGGCTGGTTGGGAACTCAAAGCTACAGCTCATTGCAAGTGGAGTTCACACCTTTTCTTGTCTCTGTCTTTTCACAATGTGACAAGGTGTTTCAAGATAAAATGTATACCTTTAGCTTTGAAGTGTTCTATATTTCATGTTCAATTCAGCATTGCATTAGTACACCAGAGACTGAAGCCACTGCTGGTTTATTTGCCTTTACTATGAATTTTATGGTACTACGTAAAAATTAGGAAAAAAATTCCTGAGAGATCAGAAAGACTGCATAAAGCCAGTAACGCTTCAGCGCGCACACACCACCACACATCACAAAAGGCACAAAAGAAGATATCTGTTTTACATGTCCTTTGAATATCTAATCTGATAGCAGGTATTTGGGTGCACTCTGGATTTTGGGTCAGTGCCTTATCAAAGCACACGCAGCTGTATTTGCCCGTGTGTGCTCTCTCGCACTACACAGCTGCTGAGGCACAGCACAAGCTGCACGTGCCTGGTCTCTGCGTACTTCAGGACGTTTGAAAGCTTTTACTGTAATATCTTCTAAACAGGAAGGCATATCCACGGTTAAACAAATCATAAATTTTAGCTGCAAGTCTCTTTTGTTCCACTACGAAAGGTTCCATTAACCAGCGGAGTGTGGGAAAACAAAACCCCTGGCTCCGCAGCGCCGAGCCGCTAAGGCGTGCCGGGGCCGAGCCCGCAGCTGCGCGCGCTGGGCCGGGCGGGCACAGCCCCTGCAGCGCTGGCGCGGCTCCGCTCACGTACGCGCTCGGTGCCCGCGCCAGCGCAGCTCAGCTCGGCAGCCGCACAATCACCTCCGTGATTTCCTTTCCAGAAGGGTTCGTTTGCATTTGTAGAGGGAGCAAAGAAAAATAAGCCCGCCCAAAGGAGGATATGAAGGTAGTCTGTTGAGGTTTTCTGAGCAGCCTGAGGGAATTAGTTGCCCAAGTGCTGCTGAAATTCAATATAATTTTGGTATTTCATAATTTGATAGGCCTTTCAGAATTTTTGCCAAAATCTGAATAAAATCGCCTTTTTCGAATGTTTGATCTCAGCACTATGAATGACTTCAAATGGAGGGAAATCATATAGGTAAGTAGTTGCAAAGGAGGCCAAAATTTCAAATCCAGACTTAGGAGTTTTCTTTCTTTTCTATATTCTAAAGACTTATATTTATTTCATCAGATCATTTATCAAAAAGTTGAAATGGAAATGTTGTCCTATCCTCCAGTGGGAATTAATGAATCTGATTTTTACATGTTGCTGTTGAATATTACTTTTACGTCTAGAAAATATCCCACCCAAATCCAACTAGATGAATGAGTTCCATCTAGTGATCAGAGCATCCCAAAGCTTTTTATAATAAATAATTAGGAAATTCAGTGATTAATTTCCAATAACTGAATAACTCGATTCAAGAAATCACTACATAGGAAGATAACAAATATTCCTGATCATTCATGTAAAATAGATTTCATTAAAAGGGAGGCGATGGATTTAGATTAAAAAGAAAACCAACACTGATGAATCAAAATGCCATTTGTGGCTTTGCTATTAACACTTCAGGAACGGAAAAAAAAATCCAGTATCTGTATTTCCACATAGAAGTCACAAAAAGTAAGACTTGTCTTATTTAAACTGTAATTTCATTACAGTTTAAATAGTCTGTATTTCAGAACATTCTGTATTGAAATATTTGTATCATTTCCTCATGAAAGACCTGTTTTCCAAACATTACACAAGTACAAGACCAAGAAAAGCCTCACTTCTATTTTTAAGGAAAAAAAATGTCTGAGGATATCCACCAGCAGATACTTTACACATGACAACTTTAATTCAAGTTCCTGCTCATCACCAGTGTGCCAATGAAATCATCGAGTGAGTCCTCAGTCCTGATAGCCACTTAATTAATGCCATAGTTCAGAACAGTTTGGGGGTTTTTTTGTTTATTCACTGAGGCCATGTTACCATTGGGTCACATTTTGATAATTATATTTTACTACAGAAGCAAAAGGAGCAGCAGCTGGTCTCAGTAAGTGAGGGAACACAGCTCAGAAAATGGGAATAAGCTGCTCTTCAGGGATGCAACAGAGCAGCTGGATTTACATGCTAAGTAACTGGAGAGTAAATAAAAAGTATATGTAATAAGCTACTCACCTTTCTATTTTAAAACAAAACTGAAAATATTTAAAATGCAGGAACTATAAACTAAGTCCCTTGGAAGGAGCTGTGGGACTACATGTTCCTTTCCAGTCATTGCTCAATCAGAACAAAATTAGAAATGTGACCCAGATGTACCACAATGCAGGACCCTAAAAAATATCAAGCGCCATAACTGGCTGTTGTTCAAGTTGAGCAGGAATCATTAGTTAAACAACACAGCTCAACCTCTGCCGCAGTTTTTTAAAAAGCGGTACAACTCCAATGAACTTTGTGGAATTTGAGCATTTACTTGTCAATTCAGCTGGCATGAGAGGTTTGGAGGAGAGCCAGCAACTTCGCAACTATTGATTAAGTCAGCAAAAAAGTAAATAGTGAAGGCTGCTGGTTTCTTTTTAGATGTCAAGACCACAGGCTTTTCATGAATAATCTCTAATGTGCTGTAGCAAGCAATTAGGACATGAACAGCATGGACTGTATTATTGGGCATGCACATTACTGTATGAAAGCAATTCTAAACTTAACCCATTCATATGGCAACATTTTCTTTTCAGTTCATCTCACAGCTGAAAAAACTTCTTTTCCATCTAAAGAAATACAGTACCTTTTCAAATGGAATTATCCAAATGAGAAAAATCATGCATGAATTAACTACAATTTACTATAAAAATGACCAGCTAATGTTTTTCTAATCTATTTATGAATGATGAGACACTCCTTTAACATTCCCTGGGAAAAGCAACATAAAGAAGAAAATTCTGTGGGTTTGGCACTATATTTAAATATTCAAAACATTTTCAGATTCTAGAATCTTTATTGGAGGTTTCTCTAATTGAAATATTCAATAGTCAGTAAAACAGGCATGCATTTGCCTGAGAATACTTAATTCAACATAATTTGATGGACTTGGAAAAATTCCAGTCTGGAAATAAAAATGAATTGTTAATTCTGCTGGTTTAGACTACGAAACAGACTGGAATTCTTCAGTATGTTCTGGGCAGAGTGATACTGTTTTATCAATCCTACAAGGCATCTGAAGAAACTGCAAGGGACACAGAGCAGTCTGCACAGTGAAAATGAAAACAATAAGGGATGCAACTTCTCCCTTTGGCTACTAAAGGTGTGTCTTACTCATGCTTCCTTACCCAAGGCCCCACTCTTAAGCATTCCCAGACACAAACACTTCCAGCTAGTGGGAGAGCATCACCAGATGAGTGAAATCGCTCTGTGCCGCGAAGTGAGACAGAGGAATGCAGATGAGAAGCCAGAAGATGTAACAAGGGAAAGGAGATGCCCTCATAGCCACCAGAGCAAATAACACCACATGTGTCCTTATAAACAGCCTGTCCCAGAAATAAGTGCATCTATTTTCTAATCCTTGTGTTTAAGGATTTCATACAGTCTTGTGTTTAAGAGTGCACAATCAGACTCAAAGGAGTTCATCAAAACATTAGCAAGGATTTCAAATCACAGAAAGATTAAGTGATAGGGCAGAAAAGTAAAATATCTGAAAATGTAGAGAACTACTTGAGGATGTACAGGACAGCATTTAAGGGGGAAAAAAACCTGTTAAATCAATAATGACAGAAACTACCACAGAAGACTTCAACCAGCACTGCTGATTTACAGCAGCAAGGGCAGGAACAGCAACCAAGAAAACCCAAGGGCTAAATGCAAACATTTTGTTCTATTTATTAATTCAACTGATTAACTCTGCATCTTTTATCACTAAAATTTCTACAATCTGCTGAACTGGCCTTCTTTGAAGCAAAACATCTGAAGAACTGGCATATGTTTGTATATAAGGCATAGCATGAGAACACAGCAATTTATCTTCAGATTTTGTCAATGTTTCTCTCATAAGTATATCATCTAAATCTGACACTTAATAACTTTGTCATTCAAAAGGTTTCATCTGTCTTTGGATGTCTGTCTTTTGAATTTTCACAAAGTGCAACTTGGAATGAAATTTTAAAAGATTTAATCCACTCAGGAAAGTTCTAAGCATCATTTCAGAAAGGCTAGCAAAAACATCTGCTCATGGTCTATAAAGAAAACAGACTCTTAAACTTTGCAAAACGCGAAAATGGTGAGAAAAATTCAAATGCCTTTGAGAAACCTAATGGCATGTTCCCGCTGCAGTACTTTGAACTCTGATCACCTTTTTTCAAATAGGCCTCTAGAAGTACAAGAGGTCTACAGAATAGGAATTAAAATTATTTGAAATACAGAAATAATTATATTCATAAAAAGACAATAAAAAAATTTAAACTATTCCATTTAGAGAATATACTATTAAGGGGTCAAAATAATTTATCATAGAGAAGCAGTCAGTCAAGACTTCTCACAGAAGCGCAAAGTCATGTGTTCACAGAGAACTCACCGTTCTAACACTCTGAAATGCAGTTAGAGATTTCCAAATAGGGAAGCCATGCAAAAGCATTAACAAGATGTAAAAACTCTTCAAACACCAAAAACAACAAAAAGAAAATTTTAACAGGATCAAGCAAGGAGCATCATTCCTGGACATTGTCTACCACACAGAGGATTTGCACTTTGCTGTGAAGCATCTGGAATGGCACTGGCAGAATGACAGAACACCAGATTAAACAAAAAACACATCTATCTACACATATATAGATAGATATTCCATGTCTGTGGCCATAACCAATACCACACAACTGGGGAATAAAAATGTCCAGTTTCCCAAAAGGATGATTCAGTTTCATGTACATTATACCCTGTGAAAAAGGCTGTAATACTCCCCTAGAAAATAAAAGTGGGGAGAAAAAACACAAACCAATAAAACAAAACAAAAAAACCCCACCAAGTATAGCAATACAGTAAGTGTTCCAGGCATCTTGCTGTTGTACAAGCCTTTGCTCATTTCCCACAGGAGCAGCAAATGGCACTGCTAAAAAAATATTATAATTATCATAAATTAATTTCTCTAAATATTTCAAAAGAAAAATATTCAAAATTAAAACCGTGTTAGAATTTTGTGCATATAGAGCGTACTTCTTCCACTAAGTGCAGTGAAATGTTGAATTTTACATTTGATCTTTATGTTTGCATGCCTTTAATAACATTTCATGGCTTAGCAGGCATGGCAGATAACTTATGGGAGACTTCATTTCTCAGCATAGCTCAGGAATAGTTAAAGGACAGCTCCAGAAAATAATTCATACTCAAGTTGCACTAACCAATATTTCAGACAGTCTGTGTTGTCTCATCCCTTTCTGGCCTATATAGGGAAGCAGGTACTACTAAAACTCATCCTTAAACCTTGCCTTGGTCTGTGCACATTATGAATGGCCAGCACTGCTCATTCAACACTTCTTTCTTTAAAATGCAAATAAAGAGTAAAAGTGGAAAACAGTAGAGAAAAAACATGAGGATTTCCCTTCCTACTCACTGGCCTAAGTCCCTTTATCAGGTCAAGGGATGACATTTTCAGCTAAGTAAGCAAAACCCCTTGTCCTTTCCATCCTCATTTTTTGATAAAGAAAGGAGAAGTATGGCAAGAGCTTCAGTTTAGAGTTGATTTTTGCAGCTATGATCTCAGAGTAGACTGTAAGGAAAGACACAGCTTAGCACCTCCTGCCCTTCTGCCTCAAGAGCAGGTAGAAGATACACAACTCTCCTGTCTTGTATGAGAGCTACAGCAATCAAGGAGTCTTTGCATAGCAGAAAAAACAGACTGAGAAGAGCAAGTGAAATTTGAAGAGAGGGCAGAGGGCTGAACATCTGGATGTAACCAAAATGCACACAAAAAAGGATCTTAGCAATCCCGTTGCTTGCAGTTTCAGTACAGTAAAATTCTACAAACATTAGGAAGATGATTTGAAGTAAAATCCAAAATACCATTCTGCTTCTTTGGATTTTTAAAATTATAATTTATTTCACTTACAAAGAAGGAGGAATGTGATTTGTTGTTGCTGTTATTTTGTTCTCTCTAGCAAGTGTACAGCATTGCTTAAGTATGCAGGAAAATTGCAAGGAAACAGACCTTTTCTTTATCTAGGCATTTATGGTCATTCTTACTGATGCATGTTGCACCATATGTGTCCACAGATATTTACAGAGGAACGGAAAGACAAGCTCCTGCCTCCATGGGGTGCCAGCTATCCAATTAAAATAAAAACTACAGAAGTGATTAAAAGAAAAGGAGCAGGACAAAGCAAAAAAGTAGAAGTAGGGGTGCTTTATACCACAGAAGACAGTTCTCTTGTGAAGAGCAATATGTGTTTGTTTTACCACTCTATTAATTTAAATGTAATTGCTTTAAAACATTCCATTTTTAAGATAATTTAAAATATTTCTTTTCTTTAGAGTATCTGCAGGAGGTTCTGTGAAAAGCCTGTGTTCCAAAAAGGGTTTCAGTCACAAATACTGTGATTGCTTGTATGGTTTCCAGATCTACAAAAGATTATTTGTGAAGAGTTCAGACTTGGAGGATAGCATGGAAGATCTCTAATACAGAAAAGCAGCTGAGGAAAAAAAAGTTTACTGACTATGGCAAAAGTCAGTACCTGCCATCCTGTTGATTTCGTGAAAGAATGGGACAGGTAATTAGCACAGAGAGGCAAAAGCCAAGTAGCAATCAGAAGTAATGCAAACGGACAAAGACAGAAACAAGCTTATACAATGTTGAAAGGAAAGCTGGAGTCAAAATCTGGAAACAGCAGCTTAGTAAAAGCAGTGGATGAAGTCATCATGTAATCCAAAAGTGGGAGAGAGCATCTCTGCAACAGCATTTTACAAAGATTGAAGATACTAATGTCAAAAAGAAAGTAACTGAGGGGAAGAGGTTGCAGTAGCTTATGTGAAGTATGTGCGACATGAGAAACTTCACAAATGATTATGAAATAATTCTGAGAAGGAACACACAGATTTTAAAGAAGTGAGAATGATACATAACTGGAAACATCCCCAATATATAAAACTCCACTGTCCAGAAATCGTCATGTGTTCCCAGTGGCTTTTCTCTTTTAAACACAACAGCAATTCAAAATCATCTCTAGTGATGCCTTAGGTTTTAGCTTTTATATTTTACAAATTCTGTATTCTCTGTATTCCTAGTGTGTAACTCTGAACTGCCTTGCAGCCTGTCAGCTGCTGTTCTCTCATGCTCAGATAGACATAACAAAGCCTCTCCAGGCCTGCTCTCCAAGGACACCCAGACCGTCCTAGGCCCATGATGTGTAACCCAGCATCTTGAGAAGGTGGGCAAGCTGAGGGGCAGTTCCATCATTAGCTAAAGTTTAATTGGCGAATTTATGCTGATCTGCAAATGGACCAAACCTGTAACAGTGTGAAGAACTCGTGACTTGTCGTCCATCTTGGGTGTAGCCTTTGGCCTGCCCAGGGTGTACCTGTGAAGGCCTTTTTAAATAAATATCACCTTTATTCCCTTACCCTGTCTAGTCTCTGTTCCCAGGTTGGCCTTTTTAGGCATCACTAGAAAAAAGAACACTTGAGAAGCTGGACAGGGGAAGAGTCAAAAATGGCACTAGGATTATGTGACTGTGGCAATAGTGTAACAAACTCACTGCCACCAACAGAGTAGGTAGAGAGAAGAGAAGGGTGGCCAGTGATGGGGGCTAACACTGAGCATTAGCAGTGGGAGATCCAGAATATGTCAGAGAGAGATTTACAGGTATAATACCGAGCAGAACGGGAAGATGTCAAATTTTTGGAGTTCTTTGAGGGAAGTCAAATGGTAGTGGAAATCAAAAGATTCCGTAAGGTCCCAAACAGCAGAACAACAAGGGAAGTGCAAAGTGACAATGGCCAGGGAAGAAATTCACAGAGCAATTCATTAAAAGAAGAAAAAAAATAGTTCTTAGGTGTGGGAAGTAGAGAGCCATCAATCACCTTTTTGTGAATATTGTGAGTGGACAGAAACCATGGAAACCAAAGAGATGAAAGAGGAAGCTGAGGCAACACAAACAGCTTTAGGAACTGAGAGGAAAATATGAAAAATTGACATAGACATAAAGTGAGAAGCACAAGGATGATAGATGATGTGCTGTAGTGTAGGTGTTACATATGAGCAGTCCACAATTGAAACTAGAGCAATTCCTTGTTGTATACAACATTGACGAAGAAACTGGGTTTGACCTGTAACAGTTCTCTCCTGCTTTGCAACATTTCAATTTAGTAGCAATAAAAATCCCTATGAATCCTAAATGCAATTCTAATTGTGCTTATAAATGGTAGTTTCACAAGTATGCATGTTACAATAAACACAAATTAGAGGTAAATTAAACCTTAATTATATCTAGCAAGTTTTATGTCCTAATTAAAAATGGTATTCTAACAATAAAAATGACTTACCACCTAAATTAGCCCTGCCACAATTGTCTAGTCTTCCTAAACATTCTTTGTGTGCTCCAGCTCCACACTTAGAACATAAAT
The DNA here is from genome assembly GCA_013400235.1 of Oriolus oriolus. Lineage (NCBI taxonomy): Eukaryota > Metazoa > Chordata > Aves > Passeriformes > Corvidae > Oriolus > Oriolus oriolus. The sequence goes on along the minus strand of VXBT01007000.1, from coordinate 88,223 downwards.
AGCCTTGATAAAATGTTCCCCTGTAAAATAAAATTAGTTAGTGATACATTAGAGATGACAAATTCCACACATAAAGGACATAAGAGACATGGCAGAAGGTATTAGAAGTCATTTGTTGTTCTGCATAATGATACTCCTTAAAGGCTTGAGAAAAAGTGACAACTGACAAACAAGCAGCTCGTCTGCTTTCTGTCACTACTAGCCATTTAAAAATCACAACCAGACAGTTCTTTCAGACTACCAGAGGAATAATAACCTCCATTTCAAATGTAATCCAAAGCTTCTTTGGAACTGTACACTTGAAATTGTACCATTATGCATCTATCCTACTATAGATCTACACTGCACTTCATCTCAGTGGGAATTTGCCTAGGCACCATGAAGAATAGGATCCAGTTCAAGAGAGTTATAATTTTGAACATATATTTAAGCATTAAGTAATTTATAGGCTATATTGCAAATATTCTTGACTTTAAATTTGTTCATTTTTAAAAAAACATATATCACAGACACCTGAGTTAATCTTCAGAGCTGCTAATTCCTCTAAATGTCTCTGTACCACAAAGTGGCACTTGGGAAGACCCAGCTGGTGGCCCATGGAGAACAATGCAGCATTCTGGGGGCTGTGTCCTGAATGTACGACAGCTGCTCCTAAGCAACAGCAGTTTGCAGCAACAGACACAGGAACTCAACTACACTGCTCCAAAGTCAGGAATTAGCCGTCTTGACTTTAAGTTTAGAAGGTTGCACCATAGTCACTTAGACCTTATTGCATTGAGTGAAAATAAAAATCTATGACAGGGAGGAACATACCTGAAGTTAATTTATTCCATGCCTGTGCTTAACAAAGGCGCTGCCCACACTCAAATGCCCTTGCTAAAATACTGTGCCCTCGTTTTTCAGAATATCAGCAATATGCAACACAGAATCATAGAGTGGTTTGGTTTGGAAGGGACCTTAATGATTATCCAAATCCTCTGCCATGGACAAGGACACCTTTCACTAGACTGGGATGCTCAAAGCCTCATCCAGCCCAGCTTTGAACACTACCAGGGATGGGGCATCCACAACTTCTTGCAGGGGAGGGGGGAGACCACCACCTAAAAGAAGCTTTGCAATACCTCAGAAGCATCTGACAGACTTTGCAAGACGTCACTCGACTGAAGGTATGCATTTTGAACTCATGGAAGCTCGTATCTGCATAGTCTGGCCGGATGTTTGACCTAAAAACAAAATTTGAAAATACGCATTAAATGAAATCTAGAACACAAGGGAACATTTCACAGCAGGAAATCTTAATCCACAAACAAATAGTTTTATTTACACTTTAATGTTTTTCACTGACAAGAACCAGAAGCATGGACTTTACCACACACCTTGAAATGAAATCTGAATTATGATATTATGCAGACCTAGTTCTTAAATATACCCTGTAATTACCTTAGCTGTCACAATAAATAGAAAACTAAACAACTGGGTATTATTCTTGTTTGAGTAACCCGGATCATTCTCAACAATATTTTATTATGTGAATGCACAAGGAAAAGCAGCTCACAGCCTGAGAAGCGCCATATTTGAAAACATTAGCAGCAAATTTAAGACAGTTAGGTCATAACTCTGCAGCAATATACTAGATAACCTGAGTGCTTTCAAAACAATTAGAAAATATTCACCAGGGTTTGGTTACTCCTGTTTAAATGTCTTGCACAGTGCCCACAGCTGTAGCTGCACACAGTATATTTAACAAAATAAAAGATCATTATTCACACTGCCAAGATACCAACACACTATTAGCAGACTTTCCAAAGATCAGATTTATGTACAAGGCACTGCTCCATTACTGTACATGTGTTTTGTTTACCTTCCCTACTGATATCTTTTAAAAGCAGGTGTATAAATTAAATATGACCCACTCCTCATTGGTTGTACCAGTGACTGTTTTCAGATTTATTTAAATTTTATTAAGTAATCTATTCAATTTTTTCTGTCATCTGTCCCATTTCCAAGACTGAATGGGAGAACAGGCATTTTCAATGGATTTCTTTTTTTTAAAATTCAATAAGATCCCCAAAGTAGCTTAACACTGTCAAAATCAGTAATGATGAAATGCTAGGTACATCATGTAATATTAAGCTAGACTGTATCAGACAAGAAAAAAAATATATAGTAAAGGTTAATGTATTTTTTACTATTATTTATATTAGAATGTTTAAGACTCCATAAATTTCTGGCATTTTTTTATCAAAAACATAGCAAGGCATGATGGCATAGGAATTAAAATAGGAAAAAAAGTCCTGAGGGAAGTATTGCAAGAATCTACAGTACTCAAAGGAAAAACCAGAAGCTTTTCCGATATAGAAAATTACATATTCTTCCATTAAAGTTGGTGATACTTATAAGTTTCATTCTTATGTATTAGAAATAACTTCCAGACTAAAACACAGACCAGCCACAAACTGCAATGAAACATAGATAACCATGCAAGCATCAATCTCTCCTGGACAGAATTAAAAGGCTTACAAAAAAACCATTCAAAGAATCTGTTTAAGTATCCAGTGTCAGAAAGGTCAATCTTCAAATCCACCTGCTGAAAATGAAACTGTACTCAAAAAGCAAAAGGAATTTTGTTTTTATGCCTGAGAATAACCTTACAATCAGTACTGGTTTTGACCACCTCACGTGTCTCTCTTCTCTTAACATGCAAGATGTCAATACCACAACTCCTGCTAACTGAAACAGGTGTGCATACTACCCATCCACAGCAGGAAGGTACAGTAGCAGGATAAAATTAATCTCAAAAAAGTAAAGAACTTTTTAAACCAGGAGAAAAAGAATTATTATTTTTTGGCTCTTAACTTGGCACAGCCTGTATTTAATAACGTCTGCCAGAGGGCTGCCAAAACTTCTTAGGCTATACTCCAAGCAATCCTGAAAAATCCCTAGAACAAGTTACAGTACTTCACTCCCAACAAAAGCTCATTTTTATTGACCATTTGGTTCAGAGCAGGACATCTTGCAGAACTATGTTCAAGGTATAAGCCAAAAGTGCAAGACTCATGAGACTGAAAGCATATCAAATTAAACCTGACAACCTGACCATTTTTCAAGAACAAGCCAAAGAAAAAATTCCATTCATTTAATTAGAACAGGATCAATCTTCGGAAATAATAAGCATAAGTGGATCAAAAGAAAAAAAAATTACAACCTCACACAGACAGTATTTTAACACATGCATATAACTACACAACTTCCTTCCATATGTAAAATTCTCTTTCATTCTTCTCTCAGGCTATCTTCCACAAAGATTGAAATGCATGAACTACTCAAAAATATACCTCTTATTAGCAGAAGAAAGATGATACACTGTATTCATTCCTCTTTATATTAAAAGCAATATTTGAAAAGAACAGTGCAAAATAAGAAAGTGTATGCTTACTCTGGAGACAGAGTGCTGTAAAGTGAAGAACAGCATGGAAAGATAATTAGTGATACAACAAAACCCAGAAAAATAAAATCAGTGTGTACTTTATACTGCAAGTGTAGAGGTGGAATAAGGAAAGTTTTGTAGAAGAACATAGAGTGCAATGCTAACTGTGGACAGGGAAACTCTTACACATTCTGCTAGCTGATCAGTAATGCTGCACTATGGCAAATCCAGTTCTGTAGTCCCATCACACATCACATCAGCCAAGTCTGAGATGATGCACTATAGCAGCATGTATGGAGAAGCAAGCCTTTTAATGTAAAGTCTGAAACTTACTGAATCCAGGGGTTTGGTATTTTCATCTTCAATATTTTTCTTTTCCAAAATCAAAAATAACACAAAAATAACCAAACCTGATTTATACATGGAAATTTCCAGTTAGAGATTAAGCACAACTCATCTGTGACTAAGTGCAAACATTGCAAGGACCATAGGAATTTTTTTCCACAAAACCTTTCAAACTGAATATCACATGCTATGTTTTAAGTTTTTTAATACAGCAAATAAAGCTGATAATGTGAAATAGTCATGACACAGCATACAACTTTTCATAGCCATGTCCAACCATAAAGAAGCTCTTTTAGTTACAGCATGGAAGCCTTACACTGACAACCTCAGGACAGAGAGCAGAGCTCTCACAACACAGTAAAGACAACATTTCATCCTTCTCAAATCTTCTTTTCTCTTCTACTTCTCAAACTGAAGGCATATCACAAGACAGAAAAATCCTGAGTATCTGTGTTAATATTAATTTTGAGACTCATACTATTTTCCTCTTTAGAAGAAGGATTTCTTGTTGGAGACAAAAAAAAAAGAAACCTAGATATGATTCTTAGCAAAATTCAAATGTGTTGAAGCAATTAATAACATTTATTTTGGGTCTTAAACCGGGTTCCTTCGCCATCACAGTGGGACAGCCAAGCCCTCCTGCAGACTCCTCAGTCCTTCCTACCACAACTACTACTATTATGGGGTGCCTCAGGCAGCAAAAGAAATGTATTTTCTGTTTCTGCTGTCAAACAGTCTTGATGGGTGGCCAGAGCAGGAAGTCACTCATACACCAGAAATACTTAATCTGAAGTAAGTAGTGACAGAGAACACGTTCCTCATTTTATTGTAAAACTCTCTTATTTTTACAAGTAACAGCAACGTGGGGAGGGAGAAGTAGTTTCCCTTTGTCTCTTCTACTTCTTCCCCAGGCAGTTTTACCTTCTCCCCTCTAGCAGAGACAAAATGTCAATGTGAATCTGTTATTAGGACAATTTTTCCAATTCTCTCCTCAATTCAGCACTAGAGGTTTTAAAAGGGACAACCCCCTCCTGCATAGTGCTGGAACCCCATAACCAGATTTACTCCAGTCACTACTGCAGTGTCCTTGGGCTGCCCCTGAGCCTTCAGCGCAAAGCTTTCCCTTTCCAATTTATTTACAGAATATTAGTCCCACTGGGACCAATTCACTGCTACACCACCAACCCAGAGACCTGCAGGTGCATATCTCGCAAGTCTCTTGTCACTTGGACACGCAATTCTTGTCTCTGCACGAGCCATGGGAGCCACTGTTCCAGAGGCAGAATGACCATTGTCTTCAGTCCATCCTCCATCTCTGAACAGTGTCTTTGCCTTTAAAGTTTTGAAAGTTCAGTGTACAAAACAACTACCCAGGTACCTTATTCAATTGCCCTTCATATCATCAGACTTTGGAGCACTCCTTGTGCATATGAAATATTCTCCTTCTAAAAGTATTCTCTCCACATTTGCACTTCTCTCTACTGACTCGTTCTCTTCAGAAGAGTAAATTGGTCACAGGCCAATCTCATCCCACCCACACAATGCAGCACCTTTATAAAAGGTGTCAGGAAGTGTCATGTTATCAACCATCCCCCACAAGCCTCTGCAGACAAAATCCATTCTAGTAATCATCTATGCCTAGATTAACGGCACAGCTGACCACAGAGTAATGATATAGATAGCCCAAAATTGTCTTGTGAGACCAGACATCTAGAGGCTTATTCCTATGCCTACAGAATAAGGAATAAATTCTTTTGACTGCCTTACCTACCTCAAAATACCAAAAATAATTGTGCATATGAAAATGCACAATGAAAAAATGAAAACCATTTAAACCACAATTTTCTCACACTAGTGGCTGGGATAACACATCAAAGACTTAAAAGTCATGCTTAACAATCAAAAGACTAACACTTAAGTAAAAAAAAAAAAAAGAAAGCAATGAACCTTGGCAATCTTGACCTATCCAACTGTGTAAGTTCTATATCCCATTTTACAAATCGGAACTTTGATTATCTTTGATCTAAAGTGTTGCCATTGTGTATATGCAGTGAAGTGTATGTCATTAGTATCAAGCAACTTAGATAGGATGTGTTCCTAAGTCATTTCCTTACTTAATCAAAACCATATTCTGATGGGAAAACATTTAAATCAGAATGGGTCTGAAGAGCAGTAGAATACCACAGGCACTTGGCTCCCTTATAGCAACAATTTAGGGGTTTATCAGCATTCTTACATTCATGTTTGTTTCCTACAAGAAAAGCTATACAGAGTACCTTTCACAACAGGCTGGAATAAACAAACATCATCTTCACGGGGGTAGGCACAAATAACACTTTCTTTTACTGTCAGTTCAACTTCCTCTATACAGGTAGGGCTTACAAAATAAAATGCACCAGGAATACTACTAAACATGCAGCCACAAAACTCAATCTTTTCTACTAAATATGTAATTACTATAGATGTATCCCAAGAGAATAAATAAAAGGCTGAGAGACAGCTTATTCTGTAGCTCCTTCCTCCTATTTTCCCAGGTGGAAAATAAATATATTAAAATCCCATTAATCCCATTAAGTCTTTATTCCAGAAAGGACATATTTCTGAATATATAAGAAAATGAAAAAAATCTTATTTTATAAATTTTTCAATACTGAGTACATCTTTCCTTGGATGTTTAGCACTTCAGATATTTCAGTATTAACCTTGGAGACCAAGAACTATTGTCTCAAGTTTGTCTTGCATGGACATATTACTGAAAGCTTACTGGCTGCAAACAAACCTAACGGAAATATAATCAAGGGATAAAATGAAGTATTATGTTTGTTAGATTAATGAAATCCTCACAGCAAGTTTAAATATTAAATAGGAAATTAATAAAATGCAAACTACATGGCCTTTGCTGAAAAGGAGTGAACAAAAAAAGTAGCATGAAAATGCAAAGAGTGGAAGCAAATAGAACGTGGAGTCTTTGGCTCCTGGTTAGAAATGTCAGTCTCATAGCACAAAACAAGCAACAAGAAGTTATTCAGCAGCAGAGAGCACTGCAAATCTACCATCTTACGGCTTTACCTCCAGCAAGGAGTTACAGGAAGGAGACTTCAGAACACAGCACAAGGAAAAATTCTCCCTCCTTGTATTATGAATCTATTTACCATTGCATTTAATGCTACCAATTAGAAACTGTAGTTTAAACAACCTGCAAGGTCCAGTGCTGTCCTCCACTAGTGACCAGTTCTCTTTCTCGCTGTATTTTGCGGGCCATTTCTTTTAATTGCTTCCCTGGCAGCTTTTCAATACCAGCTTGACTTCAGCAATTAAGACCTCTACAGATTTCCCCCCTCCCTGGGTCTAGGCCACTGAAAAGGTGTTGCTTAAACGCACTACCAACAATTCAATTAATGTTGAAAAATTGCTACTCTGGAATACTTAATTAAAAACTCAACTTCTCTTTCCCAGACTTCAAGTATTTTTAAACCAATTTTTTTTTCTTAAACTGGAAAGGAAAATGTATTACAGGAGGGGGAAAAAAAACTCTGAAGAAGTTTGATATTCCTTGGAGATACGCAGATGAGAAGCACATCCGTGCTTAATCACAGCACGTATAGGAAAAGAAAGAATGAACATTTCACACAAAGAGAAATGCAAAAGTAACCCTTTGCAAATGGATCAAGAAAGTTCCTTTCAAAAGTGAACTGGCTGCAAAACAAGATGGTATCAGCAAGAGCAGGTGCTGAGGCAGACACTGTGGGTAGATCACTGCTGTTAAATACAGGGAAAGCAAAAGCCTTGTAAACATTGACTGAATCAAGTCATTCATGGAGGACTGATGGATAAAGCTCTCGGGAATCATTTAGGCCCAGAGATGTTCCTCCACTCTGCCACAGCTCAGTGGCACTGGCATCTTGGAGAGAAGAGGAACCTTCTCTTCCCCCAGCAGCAAAGCCACAATAGTTTTCTGAGTAACATGAAACAGTAGCAATTTCCTGGGTTGGGAACAGGCTGTTGAGCAGTCACGGGTTCTGCATAACACAACAATGAGACAGCTGCCCTTTCTTTAAGGTTGACAGTTTCCCCCAAAAGGGAAAAAACATGCTAGGAAGATCTAATGATACTTCTTATTTTTAGGGCTGACTTCTTTTTACAGAAATGCTATTTAGGTCAGGTCTCAAAGATCATTTTCCCACCTCAGTCTCTTCAAGAAATGCAATCATGTCACAAGAAATTATGCAGAGTTCAGTTGTATCTATGTGCTTGAAAAATGTCCATCATTTTGAAAGTGCATTATATTTGAAACTTAATAGCCATTTCACTTGATTAAAACTTGACTTTAGAGAACAGTTAATGCACGTATGCCCACCTGTGAGCCCAGATGCATAACAAGTAAGCGGATGCATGAAGCATCAGATTAAGAGTCTGCAGTGAATTGCAATTGTTTTAAGTATTAAAAGAAGAAATACTACAGGGAGCTCAGATAAAACTCCACACCTTGAACTCTCCTCAGCTCTCAACCTTAAGTTAGACCTTTGCATTTCAGAGCTGATATCCTGCACTCCATGTTATGCTTATAATAATTTAAAATGCTCCATACAGAACTGTTCAGAATTATGGACACCCTGAGCACGAACTGCTGAAGATCATTTTCAAGTGTATGTGACGGGAAATCTGATGCTGTGCTCATGCAGTATAGTTTATAAAGAAAACGGCACAGGTTAATACCTCTGAACACTGAAAATTTTCATTCCAGATTTACTTATTGTATAAATAATTGGCATCACTGCAGAAAGTGCATTGGTAAACCCTGATCTAACATAAACATTTCTAAGATATTAGTTGCTAACAGAAATTATTTATGAAGGCATCCTAAAAAATTCCTGGTTTGTGCCAAAGTGACCTCCTTTCAAAATTTTACGCACCTTAAAATTTAGCCGTGACAGTTGGTACTAAGCATCTCAGAGAATTCTGGAAAACTTTAGTAGCACTAAAATATACCTGCTGTCTCATACTCAAATGCTACCTAGACAGTAAAAAAAAAAAACCAAACCACCCCACAACAGAAAGCCGTGTATGTTACTGTCAAGCATGACAGAGCCAGCCTCACATTTGGATTATGCTTACTTTCCACTTAAGGTATTTCAGCTCTGTGCACTATCACTGTTTCAACTGATCACACAACACATCTAATAGAAAGGCATTTGTGTAATAAAGTAAGAGGGCAGCGAGAAAGACACAAATAAGCAATTTACAGATAAGTAAAATACAAATAAGTATTTCTTTCTGAATCTTTGCAAGGATTTTATTTTTTCCAAAAAAAATAAAAGGGCATTCCTAAGGGATATTCTCACTAGAAGCGAGCAATGCCATTTCACAAAGGATGATTTTCAGCTTCTTCTTTACCTTCTCAGGAATAATGCTGATTACTTACAGCTAATTCATTTTCTCTGTTCCAGCTAGGCTGTTATATTTCAGAATCATCTTTGAAAACACTATTTACTGAAGTAATCAATCAATCAATTCTCCATATGCTAATACTCAAACATTCTGGTTTGTCACATCAAAGAGTCTTCATCAAGAAGACATGTTATAAAATTAAATTAACCATATCACAAGTAAATTGTGCTTTTGATCAAGAACACACAACTTCTAAGAATTTGCTAGGAAATTTGCTTATTTGATCATATGATGAGTGGCTTTTTTGAGATCAAGGAAAGTATCTTGTTAACTTTTTGGAAACATACTGCATTGTTTCAAACAAGATAATGGCTTTCTTTTATCTTTATCAGTCTACTTTCCCAAAAAGCACAGGAGATGAACTGCTTTGAGCTAATCTATTCCTGTATAACATTTTTGAACACTACCTGATAAGAACAAAGCTCTGTCACACATCAGTATTTGTAAATCAAATGCATCAATACTTTATATACTTTAATATTCACTGGCTGAGGCTTATTTGTGAAAGTTCTAAGTCTTACAAATCCAAATTTACTGAGTTGCTTGTATCAATAAACTTTAAATACTTTATCAAATACATTTAACACTTAACTGAATATATTTCACACTTAACTGAAGACAAGTCTATGTTTTAGAGTCAAAAATTGCGAAAACACAGGATTTATACAGCCATTCACTTGCAAATTACTCAAGAAATACCTATATCTGCTAAGAAAAAAGATAGCATTGGTTTGCCTGGGAGAAGTTAGGACATCTATTCATATAACCAGAGTATCAAGACAAACATGTAACGCAGCATTCCATGTTTTAACACTGAAAGAAACTCCTTGCACAAAAAAAGCCAATATTAAGATGGTGATACTTTATTTTTATGATGTAGTGTCACTACAAATTTATTTCACTGAATTTTAAGAAGCACTAATTTTCATAGCAATATACCTCACATATTGTAAGGTAAGTTGAAAAAACAAAGATTGGGGTATCTTTATTTTTGTGAACTGGAAGACATAATAGCAAAGTATATTTATCATCTTCAGGTGTTTACCCACTGTTTTCATAAATTCTGGTTTGCTTTCACATTTTACACTGTCCTTACACTGTGCTCTTAATCATATATAGCATCTTCACACCATTCTTGCTGTGTCTGGAATAATTAAAGAAGTTTTATAACTATAAAATGAATGATTGTGAATGATTGCTTATAACCCTGAAAAACATTTGATCAAAACCAACTGGACTCACAGCAAAAAACAGGCAACCATTCTTCTTTAACAGACATGAACTTGGCATTCATTTTTGCACTATTGCAATATTTATACTGATGTAAAAACCCCAGGCAGACATGTTTGTTTATTGCTTTGGTAACCTATGTGAGGTTGGTACAAGTGAAACACCTCTGCAGGTTATTTGAAAAATGCAGCAGACATCTAAGGCTTTTAAGGTGCTCTGATAAGAAAGCTTTAATTTAGTATGTCAGTGTTCAATATGTCAGAGCTCAAATATTCTCTCCGAAGAAAGCTTAATGTGCATGCATTATTAATGCACTATCTGAGGGAACAGATCTATTTGAGCGGAATCTGACCAATCTCATTAGTCACGGAGTGCAAAGCAAATTTGGAAATACGAAGGATAATAGGTAAGAGGACACTTTTCACCTACCTTGTGTCTTGTACTAGTTTTCTTTAAAATTTAGAAAACTAATGAGCTCTAGTTAAAATTTATGTAGTCTCCCTAATCTAAATTGTTGGGCACACACCTACCAGGTTTGATAATCAATGAATCTCGGGATTATTTCCTCACTATCAGATGATATGTTCTGTGTCCCTTGAGTTGAAGGTGTGAATTATGTCAAACTGAAGCAGCAATTTTTCAAAAACATGTTAGACTCTACCTGAGCTGCTGCACAAATTCTCTAGTGACCAAAAACAAAGTACAGTATAATTAAAACTAAAACCACTATTTTTTGAGGGCTGCACAGCTTTCATGTCTGAAGTCTTTTATTTAGGTATGTAAAAGAAAAATCAGATTCATTAACTCCATACCCTAATCACTATAATGAACCTGTTTCCAACTGATTTTTCAGGCATTACTAATTAGACATGACATTAATATTGCTATTTCAGCTACAGCATCTAGGCAGAAACTACAATCATAGTACTTCAGAAGGTGAAATTTTAACTGTTCCTCTGCCTGCAAGTTATTTTCTTAAATTTCTCCATTTGTGAAATGCAGTAGTTGAGTAAAGCCTAATTAAAAGGTGTGTTACACCACTGTTGCAAGACACTTTACAATATTGGTTCCGTGTGTCTTGAAAGCCAACAGGACTAAACTCGAGCTGACACAGCCCTGGGCAACCTAAGCCCTGAAGAAGACTGAAGCTGGAAATCTCCACACACCTCTTCCAACCTAAATTCTTCTTTAAATTGCATTTATGTCTGAGATGCTTCTATACTCAAGTCAAGTTTGCTGACAGTCATTTTTAGAGTGGATTACAAAGCCCAGTTGAGAAAGGCTTAATTAAATTAGGAAACTGGACAACATGATGACAAAATAAATACAGCACAAATCAGCATAAGACATTGCATGTCATATTACACTAATGGGTTCAACTATTGTCAGTGGGAAAGTATAATCTGCAGCCTTTCATGGGAAAGATCTCTGCTGTTGTGACAATGAGAACACAAACCTGCTTCATGCTCTACTGTGATCGAGAAACAAACTACACACAAAGAAGTATTTAGTGGATGGAAGCGAATGTTAAGTGTCAGCATGAGACAGATGTAGCAACAATCAACAGATTTTCTTTTAGTGTTTATTCTATCATCTCATGAGAAAATTGAAGAATTAAATTCTTCCCAACAATGATGAGAAAAGCAGTTGCTCTATAATAAGAAATTAAGCCTGGTAATTAGCTAAGTAGTAATATAACTGAGGTACATACATAGAATATGCATAAAATAGAGGGGGGACACTTCAACTATCAAGGATTTTTTTTCTTTTTTTGCAGAATGGTTAGCATAAATTCATTGACACAAACATTAGTCAACTATTTTTAAAAAATAAGCATTTTTAAAATCAAAAAGCATGTGTAGAAGAGTTTTCTAGGGAAAAAATATCAATCAACACTCCTACCTTTTTGCATAAGCTGAATAACTTGAAAGTATAGAATATTTTATGTAATCTGAAGGTATATCGTGAGGCATTACATATTTGCTCTGACTCTTCTGGTGTTTTTTATTGAGGAGGAAAGAAATTACACCGTATGTGCTACTAGAAAACATAAAAGATTTGTGTCTCACACAATCAGTTTTTGAAGTTTAAAATGGCCTAGTTATGGCAAATAAACCACGCACGTTATCACATTGCTGACAAACTTGCATTTAATACATGATGTCTCTAATTTGGCTGAATGGGAACAGTAATTTGGCTGTGCACTACTATCAAAATTATCTTGGATATGGATTGACTTTGCATTTAAACCAGTGCTATTTGACACGCTAGACCAAATTTAAACATTCCATGTCTAGTACAGTAAAGTCTTTGCAGCACTATCTTTGAAAAGATGCTTATCTACCCTTGCAGCTAAAGGCTCATCCACTGCTATGAACAGAGCTCCAAGAACAAAATAGCAACTGCTCAAACTAGCCACTGTCACAGTTAAGCACCACATCTCTTCTAAAGCAGGTTACACTCCCCCTGTGCATGCAGAACTTCCACTCACATCAGTGAGAAGAGGCACATCAAGACAGAACTCGGGCGCTTACAATGATGGCTCCTCTTAAAACATCCTCCAGTGGTCTCTGCCAGACAGCTTTACAAAAACTTATCAAACCCACCAACCAAAGTTTAGACTCTAAGAGCTTGACTGCAATACTAGCTACGCTGCCCCAGTGTCCTGCTTCATTTTATTGTGATCTAGAAAATCCAGTAGTCCAAAAGTATCAACAATTTGGGGTGTGCGTAAATGAGCAGCTTCAGCTGTGGCTATTACTGTGTATAGGCCAACAGCATCAAACTCAGTGCAGCCAGACCAACAGTATCACTGTTGTATGAGGATGGGCTGTATGAAGAGACTTCAAGAACACCCATTAAATTCTTAGGAGAAATAGAAATTATGGTGTTTGGTATTGTATGTTTTCTAATTAAAGCAATAGTGTCAGGAAAACAGCAAATACATACTGTAGGAATAGAGCTGCCATACGAATAAAAACAATTTACTCGGTTTCCTGTGATCAGTAACCCAACATTTCCAACCTCCCTCAAAACAAAACTCACCACACACTACAGTACGAGATCTGGCTAAGAGGTAGAATATTTTCACAGATTTGTGAAATTAGCTTTCTAACAGAAACTTACTAGTCTGAAAAGCAACACTCTGGAAATTGCACTGGGGTTTCATCTATCCTTCCTTTAGGGATTTTCCATACCAAGTATGCCTAACATATTCCTGCCCTCTGCACCTGAATCAAGTCCAGCTGGCAAGGCAGTGTTCTCCTCTATTTCATACTTCATCAATAACATAAGCTTCCCATATCTGGAGACAAATTCTCATCTCAACACCAGCATCTCAACAGTAGGTGCTTTTTCAGCAAATTATCATCACTGAAATGATGAGTATAAGCAGTATACTCATCAGTATGAGTATAAGCATCTAAGTTCCTCCCCTCAAAAAAAATAGAAGTTACAGCCTAGCTAAAATAATTATGCCTCTAAACAGTTCTAGTGGCAACAAGGTTAATTCTTACTTTAAAAATAACAAGAGAGATCCTAGGTTGTTGTCTTATTATGTTCTTAGATTAACACTTCCCAAAACCTTACTTCAACACACTGCTATCCCAAAGGCATTGAAATTTCTGTCTGGAACTCAGTAAACAACATCATTTCTGATAATCAAAACGCAATGTTTTTCACCTCTTCAACTGTGCTGGTTTTGCAGTCTTGTATTTTAAGTAATGAGAAGAATTTTGTCCATAGAAGCAGCACTTATAATTGAATGTGATGAATAAGAGCATAATTTCAATCATGGGTACTTTTCAGAGCAGAAGAGTTAATCTACACAGTAGACAATGAGAACCCTGAGTTCTCATTGAGAGGATTAATTTGAGTTTATTCCCAAATACAAACTCTTGTGTCTCAACACGCATTGGAATATAATTATTGCTACATGCACCAAGGTATGTTCTGGGAGAGATGCTGAGGGAAACATGCAATGAAGTCAAACCCATGTAATGGAGTCAGGGATAAGCAATGAAAACTTCAGAAAGGATAGAGCAGTAACACCACTGCATCATGTTGCACCACAGCCCTGATCCTGCTGCTCCAGCCCCGGTGCCTTAACCACATGGAAAGAGATTGAACTACAGGTATGGCTTTACAAGAAGGACAAACATCCCTGCAAGACACCACCACCCATTTTCAAAGACCAAGTCCATCCACCAGAGAGGAAAGAGTGGCACATGGACTCATCAACCACTGAGGTGCTGCTTACTCTGCTCACACAGGCAAGAAGCAGCAGCACTAACCCCTGCTCACAGAGGCACACTCCCAGCAGCTGAGCAGTGCTGGCTGCTGCCTAGCACTGCACAAGGGGCAGAGCTGCGCTCATGCAGTAACATGAGGAGGGGCAGGGGAGAACAGTCCTGCACACAACCATACAACCATAAAAATGGCTGGGAAGAATTGGGAAAAAACCCATAGTGCTGTCCCTGCTCGCCTTAGCTCCTTGCCTGACTTCTGGTTTGCTTGGTTTGGTTTCTTGGGGCACTGGGCCAGGACTCCTGAAGAGTGATGAAGAGTTGCAATGCTGAAGTTGATATGGCTGAGTTCTTCATTTCTCATACATGTGTTAAGTAAATATAATTGTGATATTACACGAAGTACAGCAGGGAGAGCAGAGGGACAGAAAGAGGCACACATGCCAATAAACACCTCTTTCCATCCCCAATTACGCCACCCAGAAATTTTTGCCCAAACACATCATTTTTGCCTTCAATAAAAATCAGCAAGATGGAAAACCTAGTAAGGTTTTATTATATCTGTCCAGCCCAGGCTCTCCTTCCTTATGTATCCTTTTAAATCAAACACTCATCATACTGAGGTTTTTTAAAAATATGCATAGTTTGTGAGGAAGTTTCACTCAAATCAGCTCACAACAACCTTTTTTCCTGAATCCACACACATTTAGGACCACCTGCAAACCCACCATTGCTAATGCTGTCTCGCTGTGTTCACTGGGCGCCTCTCACTCTCCCTCACTATTTTTCTTTCCATAAAGCAAACATTACCCTGTCATCCAATTCCCTTGTGAATGTTTTAAATTTAATCACAATACCCAAGGTGTCAATAATCATGTTTGTCTTTCTGACAAGAATCAGAAATGGAAATAAAGTTCATGCTGCATAACAATAATGTAATCTGCAGTGCTGCAACTCAACAACTTACTTTTCAAGAAGTCTAAAGCAACCTCCTCTTACTTTAAAACGTATAAAGGAATCCGGCCTTTTGAAACTAAATAACAAGCAACTTGATTCAGATACTAACTAATAAATTAGATAAAAGCCACTAGGAAAGATGCCAGGATCCCCTCTCAAACCACCAGCATCACCTTTCAAAAACATACTTCAATCAGTCAAAATTAAAATGGGATGGGGAAAATGTCACTATTATGATAGATATTTATTGTTAAAATAATTAATATTTCGCCATGGTTGCTTAAGACAGCATTACTAAATCAGTTTTAGCAGCAAAGCTGGAAAGTACTACATAGCCTAGAGTGCCCTCTTCCTTTTCCAAGATGAATTTCAGGGAAATACTGTTGATAAAGATGTCAATCAGTTTTTTCTCAGAACGTCAAATAAAATAGATAACTAGACTGTATTAAAACATGACAAAAGTTCATCATAATTTAAGAAAAATCCTTACAAAATCCTGAGTGATGAATGTGATTCTACCCTAATAAAAATATACTTACAGAGCCATCTGAAATTGTTCAAGCCATTTTTTCTTCAAGTCTTTAGTTTTGCAATAAACTTCTAAACCATTTTCACCTTGGTTATGAATGAGGTAGAAGCCATAAGACCACTGCATAAGAAGATCGGTAATACAAAGGTCATAGTTATGAAGAAAGGAAAGGGGAAAAAAACCTAAAAAATAACAAAGCATTTGTATATTCTTTAATTCATTAATTTTGGGAACAGCAAGACACAGTATTGTGTTCCCTTAGAATGACTTACTCAAACATTTCAATTACATCAAAATAAGCAAAGTTGAAATTTCTAAATATTCACTCCAGCTTATATTTAAAACAAAAAATATCTTAAAGAAATTGTATTTACATTTAAACTCCTAAAAGATGCCTCAAATTCTTGCTGAAAATAAACACTTTATGTGAATTAGCAACAAATATTTACCTTCTTATTTTCTTTATCAGTAGTGGGGTTATTTGTAATTTTGTATTTCTGAAGATCTATTATTTCCTTCATTTCATAATTATCCCCTCTCCGTTTGCAAACAATGACAGCTAGATCAAACAAGAAGATATGCCTATGAAAATACAATACAGAGATGGTTAAAAACACTCCAGAAAGCCAACACCAGAAAGTCTTCTTTTATACACTTTTGCCAGTGACACTTAAAATTTTGAAGGTGAAGAGCTAAACTACTGGCCAATAAAACAAGCAACACTGAAAGTACTTGCTTAAGACCTACTCCTTCTAAGGGACTTAGTGATCTTAGATAATAATGTAATAACTAATTTTCCATTCATCACTTTGCACATTCACTTGGTAAACGGCAGACAGGCTCTGTGAATGCCCAGTGGAATGGAGAGCCCCCAAGAAGCAGTGGGCTGACTTCAAATCCACAGAGAGTTACTTAACAGGTTTTCAAGAGCAAACACCACAAGTTATGCCATCACCTGTCTTGCCTTGCACGCTTGTCTAACGTCGTAATCCTTATTTCCCCATCGCCTTGAGGTCTCCCATACTGCAAGAGGGAATGGTTCTGAAACAGAAGTAAAATGTTTGATTCCATACAGCAAAAGTGTGAACATAACACATTCAAATGTTAGACCACTCCCTTCTTTTACCCCAAAAAAGGACTTTTCAGACCAGGAAACAACTTTTTTTCCCCACTACCATCTAAACTGCATACTATAAAGAATCAGTCCATTCTATTTTTGTCTTCAAACGGGAAAGGTTTTCCCATTACAAAAACACCTGAGAGTCACTGTACACACACAAACCTTAAACTATGCAAATATATTTAACTACTGACACCCAGAATAGCAGAGATTTATGTACTCTAATAGCCATGTCGTTCTAAATCAAGCAAAATAGACTTAAATATTACCAAGAATACGATAAACTCATATGAAATGAGGAAAAAATACATTATCAATATTTTTTATCAAAAGTGATTTAAAAATTGTACATAAATTAAAAACATCACATACCAAATTCTCTATCGATAGTTGAAACTGTCTAATTTCACGAAGTGTTTCATTATCTCTCTTTACTTCATTTACATATTGAGCCAAGTCCTGGAGTATCAGCAGCAAAAGGGAGGGAAAAAAAATAACTTTTCTGTAACAGACTGCTTTAATACATTATTTTGACAAGTGTATTTCTAATTTTATCTTTGACTTCTCTACATATTTAGTAATTTCTTTTGAAATTCTCTTTAAGGTTCAAGAATTACCAATATGTATGCCTAAATAAAGAAGGAAAAAAGTTTCTGGCTATCTTCAACAATATTTACAACACTCTTCATGCTATCTATTGGAACATGAATTCAGTATCAAGAAAGAGGGAAACAAGTAATAAACGCTTAAGAAGAGCTGATTTTTTCTGAATTTCTTTAGTGTCTTATTTTTGAGATTAAAGAAGGAAATGTAATTTATGGAGCACACTACCGAAAAAGCAGTCAACATCCCATATCTGAGGAAGTAAATAGAGAATACAGTAGAAAACATCTATAAGGCAGCTCAAAAGCAGAATGTTAAGGTGTAAACGAATCATAAACCTGGGTGCTTATTAGAAGAGAAAAAGCTGTGGCCCCAGTAGTGGGATCTTGCTCTTACTGTTGCACAGCAGAAAGAAGCCATTACACAGCAGATTTTAAAAGAGGCTTTTGAAGGGATATACTACCTGAAGTCACAGGGTGAGATCATTATTGCGCCCTTTACCTGAACATGTACTGTACACATTTCACTAAAGCCTTTAAAATGCTCTGAGCATGCTTGAGTAATAGTGACAATTTGCTGGGGCTTCTCTGTTTATGGCTAGAGATGACCAGTGAGCAGAAGAGGTAATTGGTAAGGTCAGGGATGCTGAGAGCAGCAGTTGGAAAAGGCATTCTCATCTTCCTAACTTGCTTTTACAGTATCCCTTCAATATGGTCACAAATTTGGAGAGTGGGAGGAAAATACATCTTCTTCCTAAGATGTTTTTAATCAGAATCTATGAATAGCTGCAGTCATTATGCTAGTTTCCCAAATGGATCTGTGCAGGATACGTTCACATCAGTCTTAAAAGACTTAGCTTAGAAATTAAATAACCTCCGTTCTTGCTGCTGAAAGAAATCCAACAGCATAACCCTTCCAAGAATTTTCTTTCCTAGGGAGGCAGTACCACTTTGCTAGCGTTTTTCCAAAGACATTTTCTTTTTGAGCAAAGACACCAAGGTTTTTAGGTGCAAAACACCAATGCTGCACTGTTATTTCTACTACAGTGGCAGGGACTACAGCAAATCAGAATGGGAACAATGCTGCAACCTTAAGGAGAGACACTCGTACCTCAGGGGGTTTGTGGGTTTGGAGAGGGTGGGGGTGAGGTTCTGTGGTATTTTGTTTGGTTACATCCTGCCAGCCAGCACATATCTGCCACAGCTACTCTGGCAAGAGAGTTCTTTGATTTTTCAGTCCAACAGACACCAACAATGAAGAAAGCCAGCAAATGAGAATGAAAAAGCAGGGGTAAATATAAAACAGAGTTATTTTCCTAGCCAATTAGCAGCAACCAGGATGCATGGCTTGCTACTAGATGGATGAAACACTGTGCCATCTCTTTTCAGGCACCTCTCCGAGGGAAATTATCATGGTGTCAGTCTCTCTACATTCACTGCACAAAAATGGATAACAAAAAAGGGGACTAAAAATCTCATTTGTGAGCTGGTTTGTATTCCAGACATTCAAGGCAGTCACAAAATATGAGACAGCTGTGTGACCCCAAACTAACTTAGTCTGACTTCAGCATCTACTGTGGACCATACAGATTACAACAGGAGATATAATTTATGTCATGTTGGCTCCTTTCTCCACAAAGACTAGAAAAAATTTCCAATTCCAGCACATGAATGTCACCATTCATGCCATGAAGCCAACTGAAGCAGACTCGTGCTTTGTTTCTGAAGCAGTGCAGAGGAACACATAATATATTACCTTATGCACAAGGCAGCACAGCTATTCTGTAAAGCATTTGTTTGTACCACTTTCAGGTGAATGTGACAGGTACCCTACCTCCAGAAAGATGCTAGTGCTTTCAAAGGTAAAGCCAGAGAGATCATATTAGGATGAGAGAAAAAGGTCTTGTAAACAAAGAGAGCTCTCCATCTCACTGGGAAATTACTGACCTTGATTCAAATTGGCTTACAGTAGTAGAAATATTCCTAAGTTTCAGAAGCAAGACCAACGTGATTGAAACACCTGTTTTTCAGCAAATGCAAAAGTAACGTGAAATGGGGAAGCTCACAAACCCTCTGCTTCAGAAAACTACTGAACCTGTTTCCCAGACTTGAGCAAAACCCTCAACTTTACACTTGATATACAAAGCTCACAGGAGCCCATGAAAACGTGTTTGAAATGTTGTGAAGAGCATGACCCAGGAAATACAGTTCTGAGCTACCATTCTAACTGCCAGCAGACATAAATACTTCACTGCCATAAATACTCACCTTCATTGCATCAAGTGCCAGTTTTAGATTTGCCTTCTCCATGGGATCCGTAGTGTGCTTTACCAGCTCCTGTGGACAAAGCAGTTAAAACTTCCCACCCACTGTTTGTCACTTTATAAATTGAAATCATCACTGCTCATCCCCACCCCCAAAAACATAAAGCAGAAAATACAACCCAAGAATAGGCATCTTCATCCCCACAGTGAACAGCCTATCAGTGAGTGGGGAGCATTGCAAACACTTAATTGGCAAGTGTTTAGGAATGATTGCTGTACAGCTTAAACACTGACTTTAGCTGCTAATGAACCATCACAAGAAGTGAATTTGGTCTGTCTAGCACTTAAAACTGCCAAATCAGATCATTACTGTATGTGATGCTGGAAGCCCAGGTAACAACACCCAAGTCTCTTTACACATCACTACATGGTATTTCATGCTGTTCCAAAGCATGCACTTTGTCCGTAGACAGGGATCCATGCTGGCAATAAAACCTCAGCTGAAGCGTGCACGGCTTAAAAGTCACCATCTCATTACACCTAAGAGGAAGCTGACTCAGAAAACATAGAAATTCACACGTCCAAAGAATTCTTTTAGCCACTTCCCACATGGAAAATACAGAGGGTTTTTTGGGCTTTATGAAGCAGCAGTGTAACCTCTTGGGGAAACAGGTCATTTCTTCTTTATAATTTGAGATAATAATACATTTCAGCTCATATAACTTAGTAAAATCATAAGAAATGAAATAAGTATTTTTATACTCATATTACAATTAATAATAAATATGTAATTAATAGTTATATTTGCATTACAATTCTAATAATTTACTAATTATTTTCTTTCCAAGTCTGTATTTTTCTTGTACAACATATAGATAGTGTTACACAGAGCATAGTGACATTGTATATCATCTTTCCACAACATACAGGTTGATTATAAAATCATGAGTCAGATCCCATGTTTTTTTAAATGAAGTCATACCATTCATTTTGCTTTTTCCAATTTTGCAGTGATCAAAATATTGATGCCTCATTTATAGAAGTATTTCAAAAATTTAATATTACAAAATGTATGTTGTTGTGCAGACTCAAAATTATACTCCACATACAAGTAGTAGATCTTTTTAAAATGACATTTTACAAGCATCAGCAGGGTTGACAGTCTAATATTGTAATACATTTCTTTGCAGCTGAACTAATGAGTCTCCTGGCACAGCTATCAAATTAAATTTATAAGACTCTCCACCCTTATTACAGGACTAACTGCAAAAGCTAATGCTTTGTGGGTTATAACAAGAAGCATTTCAAAATAAATATGGCTTAATTGCAATTTATGACAGCAAAGAAGTATCTCAAATGTATGCTGTATGTATGGCCCAGCTGCCTCTTTTGGGGAGTAATGGTTCACATTTCCAAGTACCACGATTATGGTTTGGTACTACCAACCATTTTAAACACACCAAAAATGAAAGGTCCAGATACTGAGAAAACAACCGTGTTCTATTCGATTTTCCCCAGATATGCTTCAGCTCTAAGAAATGATCTCTGGGAGAAACCCTGCACTTGACTCAATTTTATTTCGTAACATATCTAGGGAAGTGTCAATCACCTTCCTTTGATAAAGACATTTAGCTTTCATTTTTACAACCCACTGATGATAAACAATCACAGTTTTGCTCTCAGCCCCCTTAAATTTCAAAAATAAAATACCTGGAGCAGTAGGTGGTATTTTAGCACTCTCTGCATTGGAACTACTAAGAGATCCCGCAAGGTAAATTTCCCATTATTGGCCCTCTTGGAACATTCCTAGTTCAAAGCAGAAGAAAGAATAAGACAATAGAGCAAGAAAATAAAATTATTCAAGTGACATATATGAAAATTCAGTGACATATAAGCAACTATATTAAGCTTGCGATAAATAATATCAACAAAATGAAGAAAAACAGTTGATATGGCAACAGCAAAAAAAGCAAAAAAAGTCTGCATCTCATCACTTGTTCTTAGAGGTTTCAACATGCATGAGAGAGTAGAACAAAGGCAACAGAACTTAGGCATTCTATACAGCTAAAAAAGATATAGATAGATATATATATATATATATATACACCTATGGGGAAGAAAAAAGGCAAAAGGTGATCATGGAAACTACAGGCCAGTCAGTCTCACTTCAGCACTTCACTGCAAAAATTGTGGAGCAAGTCCTCTTGGAAGCCGTATCTGGACACGTGAAGAAGGAATATGGGAATATCAGCATGAATTTACCAGAGGTAAATCAATGCTTGACCTACTTGACTGCTTTCCACAATGAAATGGCTAGATCTATGAATGGGTGGGGAGAGTCTATCTTGACTTTTCCAGGGCTTCATTCATCTCTCACAGTAGAGTAGGTCGGGATGTTATGCTCCAGGTCTATAAAAAACTGACTGGATTATGAGGCTCAAAAAGTGCAGTGACTGATGTTTCCTGCACTACCTGAGGGACAGCTGCAAACAGAGCTCTCCAGGGCTCTGTCCAAGGCCCCCTCCCCTTTAATGCCATTGGCACTGACCTGCAGCAAAAGACACAGGACAGCCACAGCAGGTCTGCAGACAGCACAGCTCAGAGCTGCAGCTGACACCTTTCAGGGCATGTCCAGCACAAACCTCACATGACGGCAACAAGGCAAAATCAAAGTCCTTCACCTGGTAGGCACTAACCAGGGACATGCTAACCCTGAGGGCTGAGCAGGTGGGGAGCAGCTCTGCAGAAAGGACCCAGACAACCCTGAGGCTATGGGACAAGGGCTTGTTCAGCTTACAGGTCACTCCCAACCTGTGTGATTCTGCAACTGTATGTTCTAGCTGAGATATCTGGGTAAATGGAAGGGTATCACTGCTGAGCACTTCCTGAAAGAAAACCCTAACTCTGCAAATGTCACTGGCAAAACTTCCTTCACTTCAGGACCAGGTTGTGCACTCTTGTGCATGCAGCACATTTTCATTTGATCAGAGGTTCCAAAAGAATGAAGAGAAACACATTCACTTATCAGTCCAGCTAGTTTTGTCATCATAAAGGTTTTGACTTCAGTGAAAGCAAGACATACTCAGAGAAACACACGGTAGAGTGTGTGTACATATATATTTATGTTAAAAAATACTGATACCTCTAACTTCAATTTAACATCTTCTTTTGTCTTAGAGATATTGTCTAAGCACGATATCGCTATCTCCACTTGACTGCAGTACTGTCCATAAATAACCAACCTAAATAAAAGCAAGAGGAAGAATAAAAGGAACATTTGTTTATTTAAGAACAACACTTGATCATTTTTTCACAATCCTTCTTTCAAAGGGAACAGTGCCTAAATAAGCAAAGATAGAATTTAGCCATGTGTTCAAATGGGCAGCATGAATGAATGAAGATTATTCAGGAGAACAGTTTTGGTCTTCTTTCAAAATGGCCTAAAAATCATTGCATTTCCTTTAATAGTCACATATATAAATATGTTCTGATCAATACAGGAGTCATTAAAAAGCAGCAAAATTTCTGTTCAACTGAACAGTCTGTAGTGTTTACAGCAACGTAGACTTCCAAGGCAGTAATGAATAAATTCTGGAGCACAGGCTTAATAGGATTAATTACAGCCATCCTTTAAAGAACTTGTAGGTTATCCTAACTGATTGTCTCCAACAGTTTCTATCAGGTGTGAGCTCTCAGATCAAAATAACAGTGTATAAAATCTCAAGAAATTTTCAATAGATGTCAAGTGAAGCAATGCTTTCTGAAGCAGCCTCATTTCATGACAGGAGTTTCTTGCCTCTGTGTGAGGTGCTTCCTTCTGCTAGCCCCAGTGCCAAGGGTGCTCTCTTCTTTCACCTTTTCATCAATTTCTTGAGGTGATTTCTTGCATATGCTTCAAACCCTTTTTGGTGGGTTCCCATGAGCCTTCCATTGAGGTCTCCTAAATTTCTTTTTCTCTCACCTAACCTTTTTACTTAAATATTTTTTTTTCACAATAAGGTGATGACACTGATTTAAAATTTATCATTTCTGATTACTTTTAATCACTGTGTGGTTCAGACACCGCATCAGCCTCTGTTCCCTTTTTTTATAATATAAACTTGGTATTTCTTCTCAGTGTCCTTTGTTCCTTTTTTAGCACTCATTTCAGAACAACTTTTGAAAGATAAGCATTTTCCAGAACAACTCCTTGTCCCCTGATTCCCTCCTACAGCAGCAGAAAGTCTAACAGTCTGGGAAATAACTATGTCCTGCTCCAAACTAGAAGCTGAGACAGAGGGTCTCTGAAGGCAGGACTGTTTGTGGGCAGTCTGGGACACCCTCCTCCCTTGGAAAACTTTCCCATCTAACATTCTTCGGATGCTGCTGTCCAATTTCCCACACACCAATTATTACTGCAATAATCCTCCTTCACCCATCACCCTGAAGCAAACCCAGTTAGTTCCCCTAAGTCTTTCCCACTCTGCTCCCAGAAGGACCTAATTTTTAACCAAAGCCCAAGGGTTACTTTAAGATAGGTCAGCAATGTAGCCAACAGAACAAGTGTTTTTCAGCCAAGTACCACAGGTATATAAACTCATCTATATAGTCCAACAGCTGTGCAGTGCTGGCAGAAGGAGCAATATGAAAAGGTGGGTAAAAAAAGTGGCAATTAGCCCACAGTGCATGGCATGTTGCCACAGCTATCCTGTTATCAGCTCAGCTGCTTTTCAAAGCTTGAAGGCCAAGGGTTTTTACTGTCACACCTTTGATTCAGGGCAAAGCAAGACCACAGTTTCTCTTTTCTTCTACATCTGCTTTCTCTCTTTCCAGTTATGACTTCTTCTGGCTTCTTTAATCTGAAGTATCCCTAATAAATATCCTTTTTTGAATCTGTTAAACAATTCTAATACACGCTATAAAATATCTGGGATTTTTTCATGTGCATGAAAAAAAATGCTGTGCAAAACAAGATATTTAAGCTTCCTTAAAAATATATATGTTACCTGTCTAAGTAACAATATTGCCAAAACTGGGCTAAGAAGAGGGAGGGCTCATAAAGCAATAGGTTGCATTTTGACTTTCAGGCTCAAAACACCAAAACTAGCTTGAAAAGGATACTTACACTGAATTTAATCCTGTTTCATTAATATTCATCAAAAAATACAATAAAATACCAAATTGAGCACATATTAGCACAATTAGTAAGAGTGCTTAAATCTTACCTTTCCTTGTAGTTAATAAAAATTTGATATAGGTTCTGATCATTTTTGTTAACAATGGAATCATTGATGTCCTGTGTAAGATTCCTGTGAATTTTCACCAAATCCTTAAAAACAGTAATGGGGAGGGGAAAAGCTTTGTAAAAACAGAATGGCTTAAAGCTTTGAATATAAAAATAAATTATTTCCTGTTAGACCCATTAATTTCAATAAACTGGAAATCAGATCATTTGAGAGTAGAATCTAATTTCAAGGTTTGGCACAACTTCTGTATAGTGCAACAAGAAAAACTAAATTCCAAGAACTACCTATTAGAGATTAATTTATTCTAGCTTGGAACGTGCACTGTTAATTCACCTTCATTTTATAATGATAATTTTAAAATTAAGCAAGTCAAGTTAATGCTTTAGTGACAAGATGAAGTAATGATTCATGTCCCTGAGCTGTGAAAAATTAGTTTTGTACATTACACTGGTCAATTAGTGATGTCCTAATGCTAAATTAACTGCAATCATAATGAGTTTCCCAATACAGCACGCAATTAATGTCTGACAGAAAGAAAATAATATTGCAGACAGACTTGCTCTTTGATTATTGTTACAACTCTCCTTGCTTATACACTGTTGTATATAAACTACAGGAGAGTGCATCAGCCTTAACACTGTATGGACACTGTCAGAGAATTCACAAGAAATTAAGTCAAAACAAGTTAAGAAGTTTTGAAATCCAGGTAACTGTAAGTAGTATACAGACCACTGGAATGAAAAGGAGAGGACTGTTTAAAAGAGCAGGCCATTGAAGATGATTTAATGCAAGAAATTACATACTACAAAAATAATATTCAATATTGAGTTGTGAACTAAGTTAAAACATTTTACATCACACAGATGAAAACTAACAGTACATACAAGGTCAACCACATCACTGATGAGGGTGCAGAATCTTGAAACAGATGAAATTCAGTTGCTAGCAACTGTTTGGCCTTATCCTCAGAATTTTCAATTGTGTTAGACAGACATTGTTACAGAAATGCTTCCCAATTAATGTATTGGGAACAGGAGCACATTATCTAAGGAGTACGCAGGGACTCAACTAAGCAATACCCCTGAAAAACAGCTTAATGCTAAGGGGACAATGGGTCTTTTTGGGTTTCTATCTAATGCAAAGTCAGGTTTTAAACTAAACCGATGTTAACATCATTTGAAGTTAATGAATGTTCCAACACTTCAGTATCTGTTAACACATACTTTCATCTCTTTCTCTCTGTATGCCCATATATATAATTCAAAGGCATGCACAGGTGCACATATAAACACATCTATATATGGATGCACACATAAATGCACGTACAAAGGCATATATACGTAATATAGACAGACATATACACACACAAATATAGAGCCATACACAAATATAGAGCCATACATTCACTTTAAAGAACAGAACATAGAAATATGAGTGCCAATGAAAGGCACTCTCTTTAGACTGGTGAGTAATTTGGGGTAATTGGTGTGGAGGTTTTTTCCTTCAAAATAAAGTATTTTGGTATCAGCAGTTGATCCAGCAAGCATCTTTTAGAGTCTATTTAAGGACTATAACATCACCCAAAGGAAGCAATCGTTCACCACAACCCCTTAACAGAGGAAAATCCATCCTGTTCGGAGAACACAGCACTTGCTCTTCACATCTCACTTTGCTGCAGAGCTCTTTGTAACAGCTATTTTTAGTTTAAAACAAGCTTCCACTGCCCTCCAGCCTTCCTGCTGAGGAACTGCCGCACAGACAAGGTCTGAGCAGACAAAGCATTTGCAAATATTTTTGGCTAAGCTGAGTCCTGTATTTCTTTTAAGGTTATTGGATGCCTATGAAATGCTCCTGGAGTTGGAAACAAGCAGCATCTTCTAACAGCAGAATACTGAATGCTGACAACAATAAGCAAAATAAAATAACACAAACCATTTACAATGTGTCTCCCTAGTTTAAAATAAACAGGTTCTATTCTTTTTAGTCTTACATGATCCCCTTACACACCTTTAACGAGTAGTGAGTGGGCTGACCTCCCTGTTTGTGCTTACAGCGTTCAAGCTGTTTTTGTACCCTTGTGCAGTGTTACCATTGACTGGAATTAGGTCTTTCAATAAACATAAGTCAATATGCCTGGGCACACAGAGCCTTAGGAAAGAGGTTTACAGTAACTTAGGTAGGGCACATCATGGCTTTATTTGCAATGAGTAAGAAATACTAATGCAGGACAGAATATAAATTTGTTTTCAAAAGCAAAGGGATCTCTATGGGCAGCTGATGTCATTCAAGAAGACAAGTTAGTTACTGATATCTATGACAGTGTTTTGGAGTAATATTCAAAGTGAAGGACATGACAGCCCTTAAGAGGCAGAGTGAAAACTTTACTGAGTGACAAATACGGCAAGGAGTCAGCTATCATCAGTATAACTGTTGTAACTTACCTTCTATCAGGATGATGCCAGAACAGCAACCAAAACATTTTTACAGACAGGCCAGGTTCTCACAGAATAAAATAAAATCCCCAACACCTCCTCCTACAACCTGAGAGCCTGTTGGACATGCCAGAGATGGCCAAAACAGAGGTGATATTTTACAAGCAATAATAGCTTGATGTGGCCCATGCGCCACACTCTGGGGACCCTTTCTTTACAAAGGCCTCATAAAAGAACATTGCTTTCATTTGTCTGTGTTGAGAGAGGCTTCAGACCATTTCTGATGTCTTCCTTTAAAGTCAGACAGTAAAGACATGTTGAACACTTAGCAACTAAAAATACGTGTAAATTGTCATACTATTTTGATTAAGCCAAAAATAAGTGGTACAAAGTAGCAATCATAGAAACCGTTATCGTTTCAGTCAAATACAAGGGTTCCTAGATAGTTCACAGAGGATTTCCTTATCATTTCCAGTGCCAGATTCCAAATGCAAAACTGTGAGTTATGTTAACTTTCAAGTGCGTTCAATGATGCAAGAGCCTGGGCAGTTACAAGGATTTGCAAAGCAGCTATACATAGACAGTACACAGTGATAGGTAACTTAGCAGTCACAACTTTGTACCATCATTAAAATATCAGCATTTATTCAAAGGTTCACTTCTAGAAATTATTAGCTTTTAAGGATCAAAAATACTCCAGTTTATAACAATTCACTATCTCACATGCTAATACTATTTATCTTACCTTACTGCCTCAAGAAGAAAAAAAAAAAGTTGGTAGTGCACATCCTTTTTAATCAAACATCCACATAAACACACTGTGCATTGTGTTTCAAGTAATCATTTTGTACAGTGACACAAATATATCACAATCAACCATGAGCCTTATAGCTGTTCATTAAATATGCAATTACTCACAGGAATGTTGATGAAAACAGTATCAAACTCTGATGCTGACAGAAACCTTTTCAATGGCACCATGAAAAACTGCAAGAAAAAAAATTATATATACATTGGCTATTGTAATTCTATCTTCCAGACTGCTATAAAAATGCATGTTACAAGTCTGTAAGCAGCATCTTACTTTCTCAATCGATTCCAGAGTTTCAGTGTACTTCTCTTCAGTTTGCTTTATTTCAGCAAGACAACAGCTTCTTATGTCATTTTCAGGACATTTCTGCAATTACAATGGAGTCAAGTTTAAGTCATTAACAGGCACCTAATAGATAACAAATGGTTTTATTTGTTTCGAATTACGCAATTAGGATAACTGCTTCCTGAAATTCTCAGAGTACTGCAGCCTCCAAAGATGACAGCAATAACCCAGAACATTTTAATGTTCAATTAGCTGATGACTTCAGTAAGATCAAAATCAAAGTAATATTATGAAAAGTTAATGTTTAGACATAAAACATTGAAGTATCAGCATGTACTTTGGAAGCTGAAATACAAGGTCACATTTAATTTACATCCAGACTGAGAAATCTTATTTAAAATACTCAGCAGTTAATAATTCCATAAAACTTAATGGGGCTAAATCATGTAAGCAACTTTGCATTGCCATAAATATTGGATTCAGTCTAATCCTTGTACTTATTTACAGTTTTCCTCTTTTATTTCTCAAGGGGAGCTTTCTCTTCAGACCCAGTAGGAGTATGTCCTCAGATCAGGAAGGGCAGTGACCTCAAAGTTCACCTCTTGCATATGTATATGTGTGTCTCCAACAAGACCCTGGGGTTTTTCCATGTAAACCACCAGACTCACAGGACATGGAAGTAATTATCTGTAATTACAGGACTCTATAAAAATAGTTTACAAGCACTCTTACCCAAGATAGCATTTACAGCATTACAGCTTCAATAAAATCCGATTTCAAATAAAAGAGTAAGTAACTGGAAGATGATATGGAACCTTTCATGTCAAGCAAGGCGCAGAAGATCTGGAGATATAGAGGTCAGCGTGGAGGTTTGACACAGTGACTGGATAGGCTCTTGCAGTTAGAAGCAGTAACAGATCCAAAATGTTTTCTCCAACAATAACAATAAGCTGTATCTTAATAAGCAACGGGACTATCATATCCTTTCTGAAGCGTATTTATCAGTTTGCAACATCCTTCAGCATTTCCCTGGTTGTATCTTACCTATTTTCATCCAGTGTAGAGAATCCCTGTGCTGCACACAGACCTGATGATTAGATGTTATTCAAATAATGGGAGAGTCAGGAGTAGAAATTTAGTGCTACAGTTCTTCCCATTCAGAAAAAACACTTTCAGCTTTTGAACAAAAGATTTTTCTCCTCTAGGAATAGCAAAATTTCTAGACTGAAATTTGAACATTTAGCTCCTAGTATGTTCAAGAGCTAGACTCCTTCCACTCCCTCTCTGCTGCCAGGCTACCTGACACACCTGCTAAGCACAGCAAAGAGTAAGCCACACTTACACTGCCCATGAGCCACATACAGCTTGGCCACCTTAGAGTGGGAAGTGTATTCCTACCACCTCAACTAGATGCCAAGCTGCAAACACGTAGGTACATAAAGCTTGGTCACGGCTTTGGCTGATCTCCTTTACCCCTCTTTGTCTCTATGTGACTCTGCAACCAGCTCCTGCAAGCAGAGCATGACTTCTCACTCATCTACCAGGTGCAGCAATTTCAGAAATTACTCTTGAAAACTCAGTTTGTGCAGTTCTTCATTTTCCCACAATGAACATTAAGGTTTCATCTTTATAAGATGCAGACACAAGAAACCATTTTGCAAAAATACAGCCTTATCAGAAGAACTGTACTTTGTGAGCATCTTCATTTGATGGTCACCCGCATCTCAAACCTATCATTTATTCCCAAATTCTTTTGTAGGGGGAAGGAGACATTGTCACAGTTAACTACAATTAATTAATCTCTATAAAGTATTAGAATTTGACATTATTTAGACTTTCAGCTATTTTTTACCTTTAGCTCTTTACTGCTCAAAATGTTTGCAGTATTTGCCGCAATACAGAAGTTGCTGTACTCAGTAGTTTATATACATGTGCAAAATTTTGGGGTTTGTTGTCCACCAACACTCACACGAGCAATGCAAACAAATCCTGGGATTCCACTTAAAACCATTCACTTCAGTTTTGTGCTCACCTAACCCAAAGAGATCACTAACAGACACTTTCAGCAGAAATTAACATATCAATTTTTCTATCTGTACCAAAAACATCTAGAATTTGAATGCACTAAACAAAAGGAAAGAAGGAATAAGAAATAATGTGTGATACCAGCACAGGTAAGAAAAGCTGCCTTTGAAGTTCAGCTACTCCTAGAGAAAACTTAGTGGAACAGTTTACTTTGCAACATAATGACGACCTAATGATCAACAAAAACTACACAGTTGAATAAGCAAGAAATTCATCAGTTTGAAACAATTCTCAGTTGTCCTTGTCAGGCTAGTTGTCCAAACAACAGTTGAAACAATATTACACATAATAATTTCCCAAATTATAACAATTTTGGAGGTAGGACACTTTCAAGTAAGCAATTCAATTAATCGCTCCTAAAATAGCTGGTAAATTTTACTACTCAAAACTATTAAACAAAATAATTACTGTACGTCATTTAAAAATTACTTTTTTTTTTTTTTAATTTACTATAGGTAATGTTTTCCCCTTTACCCAAACAGCCTGCAAAGTCTTACATAGGAGATAATGCTCTGCACATGACAATTCCAGATGCAGCTGAGCAGGAGTGTCACTGAAACTATCTATAAAGCCATCATTTCAAGTTTAAAAAAGTTAACTGCTATTGTTCCAAAGCAGCTAGGAACTGGAAAACATACAGGTTGCTGTGCTGCTTCATCTTTCATTAGGTCTTCATAAACTTCCCCACCTTCATCTTCTCCATAGACACAATCATACAACTCCTCATCTTCCTCAACACCAGTTTCACTGAAAAGACAAGATGATAAAAAATGCTATGCAGCACAGACAAAATACCATCAGCTTTGCAAGGGACTACTCACAGGAAAAGTTTGTACAGTAAACAAACTATTTTCCAATGAAAATAACTCATTAAGGGAAATAAGTCCATTAATTTTCTTTTCTCAATTCATTTTAAATAAATTTGTACAAAATCAACACAATACTGAAGACTACATGAATTTAGAACCACTTGAGAACTAAACCAGACAGCAAAAGCAATACATCAGGACGGTTTTGTCACAAGATACAATCCAGCTGCCCTCTTCTCTTTGACCCTTTTCCCACCACATCCAGTGAAGAGGAGCTGCCTCTCTACTGCCTGGCATCCCACGACAGTGGGACATGACACACTGTTACAGATCCTCTGCCTGCCTGAAGAAAGGACTGGAGTAAAATACACCAAAGACTGCAGAGCCAGCACTGAGGTGCTGTACCTCCACACCATAAACCAGTATCTGGATCATCTCACACAACCTTCAGCTACACAAAAATGAAAAAAGGAACCAATCAAACTGAAAATCAGACAGTCCAAGGAAACTGAACACGCACAAGTGATGTCCTCCAATTACCGAAACTGCAGAAATAAAGCAGAAAGGCAATGCTCAACTCTACCCTCAGCTAATTCACTTTCATTACAATCAGCCCTGCTGGAGTGTTACCTACTTTGTGCTAGCACTATATCAAGCCCATAATATCTTTCACTCATTTCTTAGGGTATGTCTACAAAAGAACTCTAAACGATATCAACAGCAGTCATGTCACAATAATAATACAGAAACTGGATCAGATGTCCCAACAATTTTGAGATTTTTCCTGCTGAAGACAACACTGAAATCCTTCAGAGTATAAACCAACAGGTTAGTCCAACATTTGCATTCCCACCAGCAGTGACAGTGTGCTAGCACTTCACATTAAACACTGGCAGCTGTCAGATGCAGCAGACACACTCCATTCTACCACCTCTGCTCCAGGGAAAAAAGCTAGCAAAAAGGCAGAGTAAGGATACAAGCATTTAACTACTACAGCTCTTTCTGACAAAAAGACTTTAATTAATTTTAAATTCTTTAGACACCATTTAAACTCAGGGACAATTAAATTAATTTCAAGTAAGCTTACTAATAATTGATGGAAACTAAAAAATGTGGGCCATCTGCATCATTCAGTGGCACATTTGTTTCTTATTCTTGAATTACTTTCTCCACAATTGACACAGCATGCAACTATCACATTTCAGTTAATAATATTCATAATTTGTTGCACAAGAGTTACAAAGCAATTTCTTTGGCATGCTTTGTTAGCTGGTTGTTTTTTTTTTTTTAATGAAAGACTGTCTCCCAGTGCTGAATTTCTACACCTATTTAAGAACTGGTGGAAATACTATTTTCAAACTGTTATAATGCCACCATGTCTAAGAGATAATGACATCACCTCCTGCCCACTTGGGTCTCAGAGGAGACTGCAACTCTTACCTACTGCATGCTTGGTGAAATTGTTTCACTACACAGTGAAACAATTATCTATGAGACAGTCAGCTGCAGAGATGAAGACAAGCTTTGCAGGGAAAGTGGTAAATTGAGCAATGCCAATCATGGTAAGGTTTCCCTTCTTTATAGGCACTGAAGAAACAAATCCCTGGTGAGGACAGCAGCTTCTTTCTCACACTGCAGCAAGTGACATGCAATCAGTGCTGGTGAACTTTGAGCCTTGTAACAGTGAGCTCTGATCTAGCTCTTGTCCAACATGATTCCTCATGGATCGCGAGAGACCCTAGCCATAGGATATAAGAGAATCCTGACAATCCTGCAAACACTTACCCAGAAGAGGTAAATGCACTCATATGAAGAATTTCATTGACTTTAGGGCAATGATCCACTTGATTTATGATCCAAACATGCATTTTCTTTCCAAGTTCAAGACAATTTCCTTGAGTCCCTTACAAGTGGTATTGCAATCTTCTGAAAGCACTCTTATAGTACAGACAGGTAACTTAGAAATGCATTCTTTATTTACTTTGCTACCAGCACCCTCTATGAAACATGCTGCTTTATATACACAAATGTATCATAATAATTTTTAAAAGTTTTCATAATTAATTCTTCCTACTCAGCATAATGACTAACAAAATATTTATAAATGAAATAAATATCCCATTCTCATTAAAACTGTATGCTCCACAATACAATACAAACAATAGCATGCAACTGAAAGACAAAATCTTTAATGAATGTATTTACAACTTACTCTATTAAATCAGGAAGACTTTTGTAGATATCTTCATCATCAACGCTTTCTTCTGTAGGGAAGGGCCTATAGAAAAAGAAATAGCATTAATTACAGATAGCACTAGCCTAGTCATACAGTGGACTTCTGTTTGGTTTCCAAAATTTTCACCCGTTATTGTATACTAATGTGTTTATACATTGCCCCGTTTTTCTGATGAACAGTATATGTGTATTTACACTTCATTACGTGGATTGACACTTAATATAATAAAAACCCTACTGGATGCAGTTGTTATAAATCACCACTAATACACATCATTGTCATTTCTCAACTGGAAAAAATCATCAAAACTTCCAGGTCTGGTTGGGGGGTTTTTGGTTTCTTTTTGAAAACAAGAATCTCACAAACTTAGCCAGTTTTGCTGATTTTTTAGAAGCAAGAAAGAAGAGAAAGCCCATTTGTCTTCACATAAATCAGCACTGCATCAGCTTGACTTATGATCTATGTGTCATGATTATCACACAAGTTCTGCAATACCAGCTGCTCCTCTGTTCACCCCTTGTTTCACCATGAGCAGTACACACAGCTCAGGCCCTTCAGTGAGTGTACCAGAGGTAGCAGATACCTTCTGTAACTCCTCAGAGGTCCAGAGCCTTGGTTAGCTGCCCACCTGGTAATCTGGGTTACAGCTAGAGAACTTAGTGGGGGACACAGACCATACTGTAACAACTTTTCCAAGGAGCGTCACACCAAGAGGCATCACTCCCACCATTCCCTAGGGCAATCACATACCTTATTCCTGTGCCTAATGCAATAGGAGTGCGGGAAAGCTTTGAAAGTGTTTCTATCACCTGCAGAAGAAGGAAACAGAAACTATGATAAATTGTAGAACAGAAGCAGTAAAACATTTTGTTCTCTATTGTTTCATTATCAGCAGCAGCAGTACTTCAAATCAAATTATATAAACAGAGACAAAATCTGGCTGTGCCAAACACAATTTTCAGTTGGTCCTGGATGCACTAGTAATCAAATTTTATCCTACTCGAAATATTTGGGTTTCTTACTGTAGCTGCAGCAAGAACAGATTTGCGCTTTGACGCATGGTGGGCAGCAGAGGGAGCCAAAGGCCAAGGCAGCGGGAGCCCCGGGGAGAGCTGGCTGAGAGGCGGAGGGAGCGATCCAGGGGCCAAAGCTGAGCCGTCTCTCATCGGCCCCACAGCCAAAGCTGCACAAAGAAGCCCTGAACCCTTCTTCACTTTTGGAATGCGGCAGCAGTCTGTAAGATCTCATTGTAAGAGAATACCTCCTGTAACCACTGAGGTTACACAAATAGCGAGGGAGAGCATTCGGAAGGGTAGAATACACACACATAGTCACATACATGGAGTTGTTTTGCTGGCAATTGAATTAATACAAGACCTACTTTGACTCTGCCTAGCACATCCTCTCCGTCATAAACACTCACTCTCATACTCAGATATGCAAGTCTTGTTTGCTAGAGAGAGAAAATGACCCAAAATGACACCCTGCCTGAATTTCCATACTTCTAATGACAAGGTTTCCCCCCAACACCTCAGAAGTTTCAGCCTGTATTTTTTTCAAATCAAAATCCGTATTAAGCTGAAGAGAAACCTCCAAAGAAAGTTTTTGTCAGCAGTATCAAAATTCAGTACAGCAATTCAACAATTCTACATTTCTACATTTCACGGGCATTTGAGAATAATCTCTACAACTTTATTTTTGAAGTTCTAATTACAACACTACCCTGACCATAAAAGAGATTTAAAAGTGCATCTCTCAAAGGAAGTAAAATTACAGGTTTACACAGGAGAATGACAAAGTAAAAACCACAGAGAAATATCACAAACTACAGAGCTTAAACTGAAGTTACAAAGCCTCCATAGTGAATCGTATTTCACAGGCAGATGAGCAAAATTAAGAATTAACATTAGATTAATTCTGTGAAAGGAATATTTGGGGCTCATTTAAGCTTCTGTGAAAATTATTGCCACAAAAAATCTCGTTTTGCCTTACAGCAAAGACAAAGAATAATAAAAACAAATAAATATGCCATTAACATAATCAAAAGTGGGGGCACATATTTCCCCTAGGAACAGAAGAAATGCAATATGGTCTAGAATAAGCTTTAGAAATTGTGAATAAAACTTGATTGAATAAATGACAAAATTAATTAAAAACAATTCCATGTTAATCAAAAGGTCAGAAGGGAAAAAAGACTCCTTTAACATGTCTTACTGTTGCAGGGGAGTTCTGGTTTCTGTAGCAGACCAGAACCTGCCTCTGCACACCTACAAGAATCCCAGCACAGGGCCGCAAGGACCGCTGAGCCACATGAGACAAGATGCTGTGAGATTCGATGGCAAAATGATCTGTCCTGGCACATGGGCGGGCATCGATTGGCAAAAATCACGGGAGGTTTAATGGTTCTCAAAACAAAGAGGGGCAAGTCTGGTGAACTGAATATCCCTTACTTGTTTCAACATGATATTTCCCAGCACACAAAAAATCTTTTGCAAACTATTCCACCCACGCAGACCCTTTTCCTTAGAGGGATTCTCACTTATCTAGCATAATCAAACCCAGTAGACATATGGCTTACTCTTCACAGCTAATTACAGTTGCTTCAAGATAACACCAAAAAAAAAAAAAAAAAAGCAAGCTTTACAAATAAAATTGCGAATTTTAGGTAGGTAACTAGCAAATGTTATTCCCAAAGTGTACTGCCAAGTTACATTTTAGAGCTATCAATAGGAACACAAACAAAGGCAAGATTTATAAGTAAGAGGAATAGAAAAACTTTTTCAGGAACTGATGTGAAAACTTGGAGGGGGCGGGCACAGAGGCACACGATGACACCCACACACACTGAGGAAGCCAGAGAAGCATTTACAAGAAAATGCGCACAGAGAAAGGAACTGTATGACTAGAGACAGCAGAAGACTACAAGAATCTTCCCTGCTCTTAGAACAGAGACCTTTGAGCACTCCAGTCTCTAATTAAGATTAAAACACAGATACAACTTCCACAGAATAAAAGGTAATGCTTACCCATTGAACCACTCCTATTGAACCACAGCTTAAAACAGCACTGTCAAGAAACAGAACCATGTCTACCACAGAGCATTTTTTTTTGCAGTTGTGGTTTCCCTAAAGAATTCTGAGAAGATGTCAGGAATGCTTACACCAGTAATCACACGTGAAATTACTACTTCTGGTCAACACATTATTTCAATATCATATACGTGTAAATGTATTTGCTCCAACAAAAAGTGGGGCAAAGCAAGATTCTCCTTCCATATGAAATTTCAGTTCTTTGGTTCTGAGACAACTAAGGAACAACTAAGAGTACTCAAATTTCAAGGTTCATTGGGATAATTGCAGTTATGTATGGCCTGAGTTGTCTGATAAACAAACAGAATTTCAGTAGTCATTCATCAAAACAAAATCAAACACAGCAAAATGTCTGATTTTCAATAACTAACAAAAAAAGACTCAGGAGTTTTTCAGAACAGTGCTAGTTTGAAGCCCTATACAGCTGATGCGAGGGAATCTATAATGTAGTACAATTCTGAACTCCAAAATTACAATGTACCATACACATTAACGCCCCTAACATTCAATTTAGCACTTTTCATGTGCTTTTTCTTTTTTTTGCTTTGCTCTCTTCCTTTCAGCAGAGCTTTAATCCCTTTTATGCATTTACCCCTAAATGATTGCCCAGTTCTGTTCCAAAGCAAGGACTCTGACAAATGCCCCTGTACTTTGAATGAGGCTTAAGTGGATCTTAGTTTAACTGCAAAAGTAGCACTCCTTGCTTGTACAAAGTCCAAAACAACAGAGATTCCATGCCTGGTGCTGCTCTGCAACCAGCATATGTAGAGGGCTGCAGAGCTTTGCACACACACTACCACCAGGAACAGTCAGCAAAATACAGGTACTGAGTAAAGATTCCTATTTGACATTCTGGCCAGCTATGACACACAAAAAAAGAAACATACCCCAAAACATCCCACAACGACTACATTCTTTCACACTGAAAATCTCAATAACTCTATGATTCTCCTGCAGGGAACCTGACACTGGGAGATATCAGCCAGAGGCTTCCAGGCATAAAAGGAAGCCTCACTGCAACCACCCCAGTACTGCTCCTTTGCACTGCCTACCATCAGAGGTTAAGCAGGTCTTTAGAAGTCACATCAAAGTCACAATCCCTTCAAGAAGATGTGAACATCCAAGTTTGTTTTCCAGTACATAGCCAATTTATGCAAAATACGACACGAAATTCAAATCCACAGCCTTGAAAGAGGAAGCACACCTCAACCCACACCCTGGTGAGTGGCTCTGCTCCTCATTCATGTTTTAGGCACTGCTGGCAAGAGCAATGGTCTCACACTGTACATTAACTCTTTACTTCATTAATAACTCTATCAGCTGTTTTTTTTTTTTTGCTTGGTGTGTATTATGGCTTCACTTGACTTACAGTTGTAGGTCAGACTCTCCAGTTTATGTAAGAACTTTAATATGCCTTGCCAAAACATTATTTTGTAATTTCCTGCAGCCATACTCTTCAGTTAATCATATCAGATATTCCCATGCCTGCTTACAGCAGCAGTACACTAGAGGGACTATTTTACTTCCTTCCATAGCAGTGGTGTGTCTGAGTTTAAAATGTCCCTTTCTACAGTATTTTGATGGTGTCTCCTTTTAATCTTGTTTCTTTAAAAAGAACTTGCAAATCATGCACTTAAAGAACAGATTAAGTACATTTTAAAAGTACTTTTCCACTTTTAGAAGAAACAGAAGTAAACCATTTTGCAATTCACTGTCTCCCCAAACAAGCAATAATTCTGTGCTACAGACAACCGCTGTAACGACTAGACCCATATTTATATTTCTGATGTTTACCTAAACTGAAAATATTAAGTGATCAACAAATGTTGATGGCAACAGTTTCTTAGCTTATGCCAATAAAACCTAGAAAGACTCACTTGTGGTTAGATCGTCAAAGTAGTTGCTTCCATGCAGGCACTTAAATCAGGATGTGTTTTCCTAAGACAAGGTAAAAGTCAGAGCTCTGAGCAGATTGTGAAAAACAAAAAGCCAACACATACAGAAATCCAGTGTTCCTAAAGAACACAAAGTCATACATTCTCTGCATCATAGGGTAAGGCTCTTATGAGGCCAATTTTACATGCCACATATCCAGGACACTTTAAAGCCAGAACTGCTAGTCATGTCCACATGCTGAGTGAGTTCTCATGAAGCTGTTTTCACTCATCCACCAGACTGGGGAGGAGGGGAGGAAGGAGAAACATCATTTTGTGTCTCTGTCACAAGAGATAAGATGAAATTGATATACATAAATATATTCTCAAATGACTTATATTAAGAAAGAAGGCTTATCATGTGCTACTGTAGAGTTTACCAGGCTCTGGACAACCCTAGATCAATACTTAATTTGGCACAGAAAGGGGTGGGGGGCAGTTGAAACATATATTTGATTAATATGTATTAATATTGTACAGTAATCCATCACTAACCTTTGAATCAAAAGACCTCTAGGAACTGCTACATTTCCATTTTTGGTTAACAGATGGGGAAAAAAAAAAAGAAAAAAAAGAAAGGACATGTAGCCAGACAACTCCAGGGTGATTACACAGCTGCTGATCTAATGAGCATATTATTCCAAGTAAAGCATGTCCATAAGTTAAATTGAACATTTTTTCTCCATCTGCCTTGTTCAAGTACCATGTTAGTAGTCTGTGTTGGTTCAGGTTAGTTTTAATCAAACCACAAGCCTCTAGGGAAGAAGAAAGGATGAGGGCTTTTCGAAAAGGCAAAATGAATGAAAACTCGTTAAAATGAAAGGAAAGAAGGAGGGGGAACAGAGAGAGAGAGAAGAAAAAACATGACCTAAAAGCAAACCTTTGTTTCACATACTGGCACCTCTAACAGGCCCTTAAAAACAAAAACCAAATTTCAAATGCCAGCTATGCAAATATGCCTCTGCTAAATACTGTTGTGGCATGCACTGAAGTGTCAAAGCCATACAGACACAAAGATGTGAAAGCCAGTTTACAGCCTTGGCACCTGCACCAACACTTCCTTAGGAACAGGACAGACTGCACACCTCCAGCAGGTAGAAATGCAATCATCTGGGTTTCATTACACACAGCTTCACATGTAACTGTGTCCTGATTTTCACCCCGTTCAGATCATGAAATCCAGGCTTTAGGTGTAGAGCACTGATAGGTGCAATCCAAAGGAAAGCCACAAATTTACTTTCCCCTGGGGTAATCACCAGCTCTGGGATGCTGCCTGTTTTCTCACTGACTGCACCTTCAGCCATGCTGATTCTGGCTCTCTCACTGTCCGTGTCCATTCTTTCATTTCCACTGAACTACACCCTAAGGAAACACATCTGAGGACTACTTCATGGCTCTTTCCCATCAAGGCTTAGCACTGGCATAATAGCAGTAACGAAAATAGACTGACTGTTCCAGGGAACCACAGCAGAGAAATTCACAACCCCGAGCCAAGTCTTGGTGACTGACAGGATCCTGCCAGTAACTGTGAAAAAAAAGGTTTGAAACCAGGTGCCAAATGCTTTCATGCAGAGGCAGCGAGGGTACGACTGCTGTAAAAGCTGGTTTTGGCAGTCATGCACATTTCCTCTGAGCACTGAGCCTCAGCTCCAGCTGCGAGAGAAGAGCTCAGAGGGGCTGTTGTGCTGCAGGGAGGAAGCCTGGCTGGCTCCGGGCATGAGGACGTTCATACCCTACATGCATTGCCCCAGGAGTCTCATCTTGTATGCATTTTCTCTCGTGTCTCCACAA
This sequence comes from Oriolus oriolus, assembly GCA_013400235.1. NCBI lineage: Eukaryota > Metazoa > Chordata > Aves > Passeriformes > Corvidae > Oriolus > Oriolus oriolus. The sequence continues at coordinate 47,360 of VXBT01007000.1, read as the reverse complement.
TGAAGTGGCAGGAAAGTTTTCCCACAGTAAAAAAAAAAAAAAAACTGAAAATAATAGCCAAGACAAAAACCTCCTGGGTGTTGCCGCTCTGTTCGTAGATAAGCTAAATACAGAGATGCAAACCGCGGGGACTTCAAAAGCCCTGGGGAATCAACAGCTAGAGATGCAACTTTTTCTCCAAAGCCTTGTAAGAAGGAGAGGCGAGATGGGCAGTTAGGTACCAGGAAGGCAGGCAGAGCTTGTAAAACATAACTTTTACAAATCACTCTGAAAGATATGAGGACAGATGACCTGATGTCCAAAAGGATGGGTTGAGGCCAAGAATATTTACCCCTTGTAATAAAAATGGAACATCTGACATTAAGTTAGAAATATCCAAAAGAAGAGTTCTGCTGTTTTCTTTTCACATCTCTAACTGGCGCCAAGCAACACTCGATGTCATATGTTTACATTACAGATGTAAAGTAGCTATAGCGTTTTTCTCTAGGACGGTAGTTAAAAGCATAAATGTTGTTTCCAACAATAGCAAAGGGCAGGTTGGATGCCTCACTAACCAAACACCTCCTCCCTCCCCCTTTTGCAGACTGAACATTTGCAGCATTTTACTCCTTTTATCAGAAGTGATAATTCTAACAATGCAAACTCTGAAACTAGAACAGTGGGGCTGGCTGACAGAACTGCACACATGAATCCTAAACATTAAAGAAGGAGAAAAAAACCCAAATGCTCTCTGGGAATCTGTAAAACTCAATACCATGTTATCAGGACTATAATGAGCAAGTCTTGACTAATCAATATCCAACAATGGACACAAATGTATGTACACTAAAAAAACCTGTGCTTAAAACCCCATTTTTTCAAATTTTAGGTCTCTGACAAGGCTATAGTAGCTAGTCCAAAAGCATGAAAGGTTCCCGAGATGGCTCTGTTCTTACAAGGAAATGAAAATTTCCAATTGCACAAGCAGCACCGTGCTGCTCATCTCTTGGTTCATTTTGTCCCCAAGGCCGAGAGACACCCTAGCGCAAGTATGGAGGGAAGGAGTTCTAGCAGCTGCTTCCTGTCTGCAGCTCGTGGTTTTGATTCTTTGAATACCTTCCAGCCCTTACCATGCCTTCTGGGGTGTTAAGTAAAGGGCTGGTTTTTTTGGTTTTGTTTTTTTTTTTTTTCTTTTTCTTTTTAAGAGCTTGCTTAAAGAATGGCAATCTTACTTTAAGCATTACTGTGTTATAAACATGGCAACTAATAGCATGAGTGCAGGCTGCCTCAGAGCATACGGTTCTTTGAAACATGAAATAGGAGTTTGTCTTTTCTGGTGCACTTACTACATTTCAGGTTTTGCATGGAGGGCAAAAGAATACAAAAGGATATTCCTAGGACAGTACTGCAAAACCTATCTGCTGTTAAGTCATTCTAGTTCCCTTCAGAATAAACATTACAAGGATAACGTATACTTAGAAACAGCATCTTCGAGCTGCATTCAGCTTTGATCAAATGCTTGTTTTCACTGCTTTTTGAATGCTCTTATTGATGATACCATTTTTTTTTACCATATTTTATATAGGTCATAACAGTAATCAATCATGAAAGAAATGGCTTTTTCCTGCATTTTAAACAGGGTATTTTAATACAATATTTTTACCTAAATGTAAGTATTCCTTTTAAAATCCCTAATGACCAAACAGAGATTACCAAAAGTGTTCAGACTTTGAATGTGTGGGGTTTTTTAAAATAGGAATGAACATAAATCAATGCTCTGTGTTTTCCAAAGTTACATTTCTTTTGCCCCTGCCCTTTCACAGACTTCAGAAGATTATTTTTACACATTTCGAAAAGAACAAGCAAATTCTCTGAACTGCAACCACCAGTTTGTACACAATGTAGACACATTTTGGGTGTTCTTGACCTTGGATGTTTAAAATTGGCATACAGATATTTTAGAAGGAAATTAGTGCTTTGATATTCATTATTGATTGCACCTCCAATACTGTTTTAGGTATGCATCCTGCAGTTTAAGTGACATGTGGTTTCCTCACTCCCACTGTGTTATTTCACTTTAATATTTAAACAGACTTTTGTCAATTTTGATCCTAGCAAGAAAAAACTCAGAGGAGGCTGTGCAATGGAGTTTTTCTTCCTCTCTTCTGCTAAAAGCAGAGGAAGAGTTTTTCTTCCTGTCTTGGGTGAACCAGTCACTGCCACACTTCTCCCTTTTCTGAGTTTACTTTAACCATTGACTGTACAAATTTAACTAGTGTGTGGCTTTGTTTAGTGGTACCAAATCACTCCTGAACCATGAATTGAATTTACTCCAGTACACAGTCAATGAAAATAGGAATATTTATTAGGTATAAACACTGTATATCCCCTTATTCTCTGCGAGAAAAAGAAATTCCCCTCCTACAGTGCAAAGGGAAGTGAGCTGTTCTCTTTGCTACAATTGCCCTCCAACTCGCTCACAGTGGCTCACAAAAGCTCACAGCAATCTTTCAGGCCTCACGCTCCTAGCAGATCTCTCTACTCTATCAGAAGAGACAAGGGATTAGATCAGTCCAACAGAAAAGCACTTGCCTCCAACACTACAAAAAGATACAAGGTAAACAGGATGGCATAACTCCGATATTTCACTGTCTTCCACTCATTTTAAAAATAATCAGCTTTGATACAGGATTTAAAAAAACTAAACTTGAGAGGACATTCTGCAACGGAAGTGGCATTATCAGCTTTTATTATAGAAACCTGGTAAGAGAGCAGTGGTTTGGTTTTCTCCCTAATCATCTGTTCATTTAGATTTTTTTAAAAAATCTAACTACACTTACAGCAGTGAAAGAAAATATGAAGAAAAATACATTCCCATCATGTTTGCACCAAATTCTCCTGGATCCCTATACTGAAATATTGAGCTGGATCCCTATACTGAAAATTACAAAATGAGTGAGAGAAACTAGCTTGCTATTTTTATTTTTTACTGCTTAATTATTGGCTTACTACCTTGAACATGCAGCAGCTTGCAGGTTGTGTTATCTATGTGCTACACTTCCAAAATGCCACTGCAGAACTAAAGAGAAAGCGGGATTGATTCCTCTCTTTTTTAAAATGTGTTTTAAAATGTTGGTTTTAGCTTTCACTTGTCTGGAGGTTGAAAAGAACATTTTGAATTCTTAAAGTCTGTGATGGAGATCATACTATGTATTTTAGATCTAGACACTGTGATAAATAAGAGCAAACCAGAAATACCTATCACTAACCATACAGTTGTATTTACTATTAAGATGTCTCTTGAAATTTCACCAGCTCTACTGACTTCAGAAATTTTTGTCGTCTCCTTTATATTCTTCACCCACTGTTCTAACCCAACTCTATGGTCATGTCATAAACTACATTTGAGAACTGATAAGCAGAGAGAGAGGGAGGGACAGATTTCCTAAAGTGTTATTCTGAAGGGCAGGTACAGTCCACTGCTTATATCCCAGCTCTGCCACATCAAGAGGCATTCTGACACGGTAGAGGCAGTAATTTCTGATATTAATATTGCCTCTTAGGGCACACAAGACTGTACCTCACTTTTACTCTACAGGTTTTATAGGCCTTTCCAAATATTTGTTGTGGAATTGTGCTTAAAAACATTTGCGATAGGGCACAGGACTGAGCACATCCCAAATTAGTAACAAGTCATAAAACTTCATCTAAGGCCAACTTCAGTCCTCACTATTTATGATGAAAACACCAGTAGTACACATGAGTTCAGTAAAACTCTTGACACAAATTTAGTTGGGCATTTCCGTGCAATACAGTGAGTTCAAACCAAACCCAATATCCCAAGCGTTTAGTCGTGCTCCAGTCAATCTCAGCAGCAGCCTACGGTGAGCAAATACAAGAGCAACTGCAGGCAAGCAGATGCACCTAGAAAACACACCAGAAAAGGCCATGCTTTGTGAAAAACAGGCTCCCACATCTTTTGTACTTAATGCACAAAGTCATTTTGGGGAGATAAAATTGGGAAAAAATATATTGCAATTAACCAACGTTGCATTAGTGGTTTTATCAAGCATACAATATGAAAGATAAACCTTATCTGATATCTGTATTCTCCTAGCATTTTGTCATAGATATTATGCTCTCAATGAAAGGCAGTATTTGTGCTAGTGTTAAAATTTTATGTGTCAGATGTCGCAGGGGGGGATTTCAAATTGAAAGTTGCAATTCATATCCAGCAGCAGTCTCATTTATGCCTCTACCTTCATTTTTTTATATCAAACTTCACATCCAAAACCAGGATCAAAATATATACAAACTGTTGGACATTAAATTGAGTGGAACAGCCTCAATGCTGAAAAAAGCATTTTTTAAGCATTTTAAAAGCTATTCAGCATTGCACACTATTTTATCCCACACTACCCGTAATGTTTCTTAAAATTGTGTTCCTCCCTTTTTACTTGGCAGGCACTAATTTTACTGCTTACATGTATTTCCAATAGCACAGAAATTCCCTTGCTGCACTCATACCAAAAATAGTAGCAATGAAACAGCAGCTATTACAAAACCAGCTTAACTGAGGCAGATGCATGAAATGTAATCTTCAAACAGCAAAGTCAGAAGATTTGGAGAGATAGAAGTTTTGGGAAATATGAGAGATGTCAACAGGAGAAAGATGTTAGAAAGTTGAAGGAAGGAGAATGAGACACTAGAAGAAGGGGGAAAATCTAATCCAAAAGAGTTAATGTAGTCACCTTCTGGAGGGTCTTGAGATTACAAAAATATCCCCTCAAAAAGTAGAAAACAAGGTGAGAAAACTGAAACCAAACCTGTAGAGCAAATGAAACATAAAATGAGAACAAAGAAAGTAAGAGTTCCCTCCATCGTAATTTGTTAAAACAAAAAAAAAAGATGATCCATGTCTTCCACAAAAAGGAACAAAAACATCAACATATAAACTTCATGAGCTGCATTACCGCTGTTAGCTTGTTGCTGTACATGGGGTACCTGCAGCATGAAGAGCACACACAACGAAGATTTTATGAGGTATGTGGATAAGATCAGGACAGGGCACAGTCTAGATTTAGATACAGCTTTTGGAAACTTTTAATCACTGCTGTTCAAGAATAATACAGCCATTAAAACCACTCTTATCCAACACTTTTGCACTGTAGCCTAAGGAGAAAATCCCTTAAGACCTGCATACAACAAATGATAATTACTGATTTTATATTAAGATGAAGGTCTAGTTGTTGGTCAAAATTAAGTGTTACATATATAACAAACAGGCCAGGCTACTGCAGTACAAGTTTAAGTTGTGGATTTTTGATAACTGATGTACTTAGGTTTCCCACTGTCTGTGACACTCACAACATACACCACATGGTCTCCCAACTTCAGTACAACTCCTACTACAACTCATTAAGATCCAACAGAGCAGGCAAGGAAAATGGCTTCTGACAGGATTGTCTGCCTTGCTGGTTCAGGGTTCCTGTGTCTATGAGATGCTTCAGAGAAAGGGAACTTTCCCTTAAGACGTTAGTCTGCCAGGTGGACTAACATGGACCAATTTAAAGGTATCATAAGGTCTGAGGCACCCTGTGAGATGGGATTCTTTCCCACCAGCCAAACAGCTTTGAAACAGTGGTACAAAGTCACAACACTTGCTTGAGAAGGCTGACTTTGCTTTTAACATTTTACCTTACACTATCAAAAAAATTTATAACTGAATTCCCCTTCATAGCCAGAGTTCTACACTTGCAAACAAGCAAGGAAGCAGTCGTTACTCTGGTACCATACCTACCAAAGTGACCCATTTCACTGCCTGAGCAAACTGTTTTCAACATGCACACAAAGAGCAGAACAAGAGTTAATGTTAGTAAATTTAGATTACTAGCTTCATCTTTTTCATTGTATTAGAGGACTGATTTCTTTTGCCAAATAATCTCATGAATTAGCACAGAAAGCAGCTCAATTTCTACATGAGCCTGTATTATTTTTACTCGGCCAAAAAAATATACTTTCCAGTTCTTATGAAAACAACTGCTTCTAAACCAGCACCTGTATTCACCTTCATTTTCCATTTCTGAGCAACCACTTGGAAAATAACTCAGCTTTTTGGGTTTTCATTTTCAATAGAGTAACCTTTCATGACTCCAGAAAAATATATCTAAGGAGAAAAAAAGTCTATGCTCACTAACTCACACTCACTCTCCTAAATGAGACATATTTTTTCATTTAGTCATAACCAGAAACATCCTGACAACATTCCCTGTTGGTTTACTTGCACATACTCCATCTACATCAACAGTAGGAGATGCAGACCTGTCTTTTAGACCTGTCTATGTCTCAAACAGCTCAGACTGCCAGCACTACTCTGAGTCTCTGCTTCTGCAAACACACACAAGCAGAAATGCCCTATAAAAGCACAAACACATGACAGAGCACACTGCACTTCCCTGCCTTGCATGGTGTTTTTGAGGTCAGCCCACAGCTGTGCATTGGCACAAGACTGTTGCTGTTTTCTATGTAGCATTTTCTCAGCAAAGCTCTTGATCAGCTTCTGGAGTTCATAGTCCAGGCTTCTAAAAAGTGCTATTGCTCAAGTACTTTTTACTGCCTTGTTTTTCCTATGACACAAGCCTTGTTCTCGATTCAAACTCCTCAAGTAGTTTTTAGTCACATTTGTGAGTACTGATTTGGTAAGAAATAGAAAGCTACGCCCTCCTCTCAGATTCGATGTTCTTTACTTCAGTTTTGAATGAGGAATCAGTTAACTTCATCTTGGAATTTGATAAATGAACTCTGAGAAATTCAGGAAAAATAAATCTGATACAGGTTCACATTTCTAATTTCTTGAGATATCACAGCTGTTCATATTGATACAGTATATTGATACAGTGCACAGCATGCATATATTGATCAATATACATTACAGAGGAATACACGAAGTATAGACAGTTTCATGAATAATCTTGCCTAAACACTTCTCTATTGCATTACAAATTGACTACTGCTTAATGTCAAGTTTCTTCAAGAAAATATGGTTCTAAATAAAATATACAGCTTAGTTAAAACCTCCTTTTGACAGTTTCCAAATAAATGACAGTATCTTCTACCTTGTAAATCCTAAAATAATTTTATTGAACAATTTGCGTCAAAGTCCTAAGTTCCTTCTCACAACTTCATCTCTAGAGTAGTGGGGGTTTTTTTCCGCTTAGACAAAGTAAATAAAACCTTACCAGAATATCAGTGCTAAGATTCTTTTTCCCTTTTCTGAGTTTTGGTGGTGCAAGACTGATCAAAGACTGTTCTCACTGTACTATTAAACATACAAAAATATGCTCTGAACAAGATGCAAGAGGAAGCCAGCGACACTAAATTGAGTATTTTTTCTTTAGAGGAGAAAAATGAAGAGACTCTCACATTCAGGTTCCAGAGAATTTCAAGAATTTCAACAGAGCCATAGTTCTCCTCTGATGAGTACGGAGTACTTACCTGCTACGCATAAAAATCCGAAGATGTATTTAAATAAGCACAGGAATAATAGGACCAGTCGTCTAGCAAAAACCAAGAGACAAAACAAAACTCCAGAAACAAACCTGAAATGCATAAATGGAAAAGGCCCAAGAAGCACTTGGATGGGGACGTACACCAGACTGCAGGGCAGAGTGGTGAGAAAGGCAAAGAATGCAGGCAGCAAAGGGGACAAGGCAGTGATGAAGAGTAAATAGTAACTAATCACAGAAAATTAGTTTAAACATTGAGAGATGAAAGCCTAAGTAGAAATGATCAGACAGATTACACTCTTTGGATGTAAGGCAGGGTGAACACAGGGCAGCACCAAGAGGCAGTAGTGGAGAAAGGAAGGCAGCAGTTCTGCTGCCCAGAGCCTGTGGTCAGAGCACTCTGCTACTTGCTATGGTTATTGCTTTGGTAACCTGAAGTCTGAAAGTGCCACCTTTTTCTAGTATTTAGCAGACTGTTCAAGACACAGGCAGATTAATCACTTCCACAAGAGAACCAGACATAAGGAATTACCTACAAGCCCCACAATTTGAATAGAAATATTCTCACACTCTCATTTAACACTGTATCCAGCATCAGCATGGTTAACCTAATTAATTAATAATACACACAAAGGCAAGATTTACAATCCGTTTGGTTGTGACTCCTACAGATTCCAAATTCATGCCACCCAGTTGTGGGTGGCAAATCTTCATCAAAAAAGCCCAAAATGTAAATGTGAATTATTTTGTAAAAGTTCAAAAATCAAAGTACATGTTATGCTTAAGTTCCTAGTATTAAAATTCTTTCACGAAGTTTTGCCTAGATGCTCGCTAGGTATAGGAAAACTACTCTCTTTCCTATGGTCTGAAAAAGAGATGAATTCATATTCCAATTTGTTTAATTCTATAAAGAAGTGTCCATAGAAAGACAGACAGTATTGAGAATTTTAGATCAGATGTCTGGTCTAGAATCCACTTTTTCCATGACAAAACATGCTAAAGTGTGTTTGTAATATCAATATAAATAAAAATATTTATCCTAATTTAAAGCAACTTTGTACTAATTTGGCCAGGAGAAACCTGTTTGTTTTCTAATAAGGCATGATCATGCTTTTAACAAACATTTTTTTGCCACAAAATATGCAACTGAGAAAAACCATCTTATATCCAGCCTATATCCAGCCTCCAAGTTAGCATATACAAAAATGCAGACCTCACCACTTTGAAAACAGTATGATGACGTTTCTAATCAGGTGGTTTAAGAACTTCCATTAACTTCACTGAGTTAACTGAACTTCAAAATTCATAATGAAGCTTGTTTACCAACACCCAGACTGTTTCTCACAGATCACAAACTGTCCAACCACTACTTAAGGTACTCAGTTGGTCTCAATTTTCCTTTCAGTTAGCTGGAAAACTCTAAGGGAGGTCCTCCCCAAATCACTAAAACTCAGTCTCAAAATAAACCCAGAACTATATCACTCAACAATATTTAGCAGAGCAAATAAGTTCTACAGGAGGCTGCCATGTTTATGTGTGTGTAATATAAATATATAGTACTTTTCAAACAAACTGGTGGTGACCAAAAGATAGGATAAAATCATAAGAAATTGCAACAGCCAAGTAAATAATCTTAAAATGTGCACAGCTATTCTTGGCTAGCCATTTGGTTCAAACAGCTACTAATTTATTATTTATTATCTAAGTGAGGAAAGCATTTGAAAGAAAATTTGAAGGTAAAAAAAGATATTAAGAAATTAGGTCTTACTCCTTGTTCCGCTGCTTTTGAAGGCATGAATACATCGCAAGGGATCATTCCACTACATGGCAACTACAGCCTCTCATCAGGACTTTGATAGTGATAATATTTAGACAAGTTAAGTCAACTGTTTGGACAAGGCTGCCACAAGCTTAGCATTGTGTCCCTTCCTCATGCCATGTTTTATTCTCCAAGGCTTCTGTCCCCTCCTAGTTATCTCCCTGAGCCCAGACACAACTCCCAAGGTATATTCAGGTACAGCAGTCAGAGGGCACACAGCTGGGGTTATGCCTCATACCACCCAGGAAGATCACTCTCTTTTTGCCTAGCACTGGGGGAGGAAAAAGCTACATTACGCCCTACTGAGTCACTATCCAATCAACAGCATCTCTTCAAACTGTGCAGTGAGTTTTGGATAACAGTGAAGGCTGAATGGGAATTAGTGTAAAACTCCCCAACCCACCAGTGACCTACATTCGATTTTTTGCTCTACTCTCCTTCAAGGGCACAGGCAGTAAATCCTCCCTCAAGTAATCTACATATTTTGGTTAAAAAATGGATTACATAGTACCCTGAATTACACAGCTAGTATCAATTAGCCACTGCTAAGCAACACACATCATGTGCTTCCAGAATGTCACTGATGGATTTTTGTTCAAATTAGTTCTACTTTAGAAATACTTTAAACCTTCCAGCAACTTAAAGCTGACTTGGGGAATGAGTTACACTTCTGTGAACTAGCCCCTAGTTGGCTTTTCCAAAGTAGTTCTGTTAAATGTTCCTTACATGTTCACAGAACAAAATGGGATCCAGTTGAAGATCTAAATGCAACCTACTCAAACCTATATGCAACTCTAATTAGCAGATTTATCATGTAAAAGTTAAAATTTGTGTATGAAAATATGCTCAGAATAGTACATTAAAAAAATTCTAACAATATCCCTTTGTCAGCCCCTTCAGCATCGCACTGCATTACGGCATCATACAGTACAACTATTCCCTAAGGCTCTTTACAGGCTGGTCTAGAGGCCCATGCTGGCATATCACAGTTTTAAACTCAAATTGGGTGAAATCTAAGGTCTTATTTACTTGTAGAGGTCAGCAGTAGCTAAAGTCTGCCATTTAATTTCACTTTTGCTAATAGTTTTGACAGTATTTTTATTTCTTCTGTAATATTACTTTCTACTTAGCAACTGTCATTATTTACAACTGTTTCTAAACACATTGCCAAGTTTATCAGCTAACAGATTCATCATTAAATTTTACACTGAATGATTTAGTTATTGAATGGTTGGTTTGAAAATTAAATCCTCAGTGTTCAACTACCAATGTTTCACCTTCAAAATCTCATAAAGAAAGCCATGAAAATGCAAACAACCTGTTTAATAGAACTTTTCCAAATAAATCTCATTTCATACAAAGTTAACATTTAAGACCCAAAACCTAAGATCCCACATTTCTGCTATAACATGTTTTGATGAGAAGAAAAAGCCATGTCCCCAAATATGCTCAGTGTTTCCACAGAAACATGCATTAATTTTTCTAGCAAGATAGTCTTTGTGATCTAATCAATTACAACGTAAGCTTTTCAGATTTGTAGATAAATACACTGGAGTACACTCTTCTGACATATTTTTCCATTACCCATTTATTCAAGTATCCATGCTTTCCAAAGGCATGTGCAGCTGACATTTATTCATAACACAATTATTGTGTCAGAATTAAGAACCAGAGAACATAATTCTTGATTAGCAAACACTTCTCTATCCTTGTCACCACCGCTAACACAGTTTGCAAACATTTCTCATTAATCATACCTATTTCCGTTTTATGAAATACTCAAACAGTGTTTCCTGCTGCACACCATTCACTGCAGCTTTCGCTTTCTACTGAAATTGGACAGAAAAAGCCGTGAATGAATTTACGAGCAATCTAACTACCACAGCATTCTTCAGGTTAAACAAACCCTGAGCGTTTGATACTTACAAAGAAAAGAGCAGCAACTGCTGGACTTTTCACTCAAGTGCGCTCCTGCTTTCCATAGAACTCCCAGCCATACAGAGCTGAAGGCGGTCTCCCCCTCGCCTGCAGGAAGAGGGGGATCCCTGCAGACTGACAAGAAAAGTCATGGCCTGCCTGGCTTTCCCCCAGCATAGGAACAGCTCCCAGGTGTGGCCCAGCATGTCATTAGCAGCTCCTCTTGGAGAATGTTCACACATGCCTAACTCTTCAGAGGAAATCGCAACACTGCCTAGGTCATGGTTGAAACCACATCTCCCTAGCTGGCAATTTCTGCCTCTGAAGTAGAGTTCAAGAGCAGCCCAATCACTGGTGGAGGTTTAGCACAGACACCCTTCAATCACGTTTTAAACTCATGATACAGAAGAGATGGGGGGGAAGAAAGGCAGAGGGGAGAGGGGAGGGTTAGGAGGCATCTTTCAGTACTTCAAATCATTCCCAGGAAAAAAAAAAAAGAGGCAAAAACCAAACTCAGCAAGTATACTTAGTAATTATCTAACTTTTTCCTACTAGAATGGAGCAATGAAAGTAATAAAATTTATTCTTTTATAACTATGCATAATAATATATCGAGCCAACTGAACTGCTGTTGTCATCATTAATGCATACAACAAAAGACATTTGGCAAGCAACATGGGGACTGATATATATTTCAAGTTGTTTGGTTCTTAACACCATTTTCATTTGTTTGTGCTTCTTTCCCTCTTTATCTTTGATTTTTATCAAGATACAGTCAGCTAAGGTTCAAAGTGAACTGCAAGAAACAATAAGAAAAGCAGGTAAGAGTGCAAAACTGTAATCTAGGTAATTCAAAGTGCTGCTTGGGTCAGCCTCTTGCACAGACAAAAGGCCAGGCACAGAGGAACGACACTGAACATTAAGAAAGAGCCGTTTACCAGTACCATAGTAATTAAGCTAAGTTTGATGTAATCAAAACCATTCAAGGATGAACCAATAAGAAACTGAACACCTTTTGTTTAGGTCCTGCACAAAATCGTTTCTCATTTTAAACGGGGTGCCCACTTTACTACTACTTTTGAATAAGCATCCTACTGTATCTTGAACATGAATCTTCTTATTTCAAGACAGACAAAAAATGCTTCATACCCTTCTATGGCGGTGAACAATTTCACTGTCACAGAAAGAAATACACACACGAACCTCTTCAAAGTGGATATGAACTTCCTCCGCAAGTCATTCATTTATTACTTTCTGGTTTTATTTGTAGTTTATATTATTATTATTTAGACCCATATTTGTAAATTCAGGAAGTCTGGGTTTAGATGTCGGTCTCACCATCATCTTTTGGTTACTGAAATGCTTGTATTACAAGCACTGCAGGGAATTAATAAGGTTTAAAAACATTTGTATAAACAAATATGTGAGAAGACATAAGTCTTAAACTCTGTTAAAGCTACTCATGCTTCAACTCTCCTCTTCCTCAAAAACTTCTTTCACCTCAGAAGGAAATGTACACTACCAGAATTCAATGCTATGACTTCAGTGTCCCCAGGATAGGTCAATCAGACACAGATAACATTTGGACTAGATCATCTAACAAAGAAATGAGCACAGAAACTCAGCTTTATTTTCTCATATTAACAGTTTCTTGTTAATCTTGGCTTTCTAACTGATAACATTTGCTGAAAAACTGAACAGAACTACATTATAGAAGAACAGAAATATCCCAAGCACTCCCCTGGATGAGAATTTTTTCTTTAACGGTCAAATATTTCTGGTGTCTTCAACACTTTGTTATGCGGTCTAACCCAAACATTATTGTTACTCTTTTCATCAATTGGAAGCAAACATTACAATTTGAAAAGTTATGACACACCTGAAAGAAATTAATAAAAATCCATTTTGAAAGACCAGTGAGGTGATAGTCCACTAGTATTCTATCACTAAAACATTCAAGACCATAATCCTGAAATATTCAGGCCATATGCTCACACAGAAGCTAAAAGCTCTTGCTAATGGTTTTAGGTTTATTGAAGTTATATGCCTAGAAATTTGTAGACTACTTGGCAATGACCACTGCAACAAAGTGGTAAAATTAGGGACACTAAATTTATCTAGCAATGGTAGTGGTTTCCCTGGTCACAACATGGCAAATCATTCCTGCAAGTTTTCCAGGACTTCCCAAAAAGGTGGTTCATGAGCTATACCATTACTCACCCCACTTCTTCACCCATCTCAATGCTTTGCCCAAAACTATGATTTATGTTCTTTGGAGCTGAAGTGATTTTTTTACCATTTAAGGGATGCTTTTAGGGAGGCTACTAAGTGCTTGACTTTTATATAATTCTATACAAACAGCAGTAATAACTAACAAACAAGGTCCCTACATGCCAAGCATTTCAGCAGTTTTGCAACAGGCTAGTATTTTCTTGCTCATTTTGTCCAAACCATCTCCATGGAGAAGAAAGCTGAAACCTGTCCATATCTTCTGTTTCTTCACTCCTCCACATGCACAAGTACACCTTGGGGAGCTTAAAGCGTCATTCATCCCAAACCAGTCCATCTCACTGAAATGCTACTCCCGAAAACAACTGTACAGCTAGTTTCTTGAGCAAACCATTCAGCTCTTTTTTCAAGTTTATTTTACAACTAAAAGAGCTCAGACAATGAAGACACAGAGTTCTGATTTAATGATAGGCTTGTTTTTATCAGTTCAATCTTTCTTCATTTTAATATCTTTACAGAAATATACTATAATGTTTTGGCATGTTCCCCCATGTTCTGCAGTTCTGATATGACTTTATGAGTGAAAAGTGATCATATTTTGCTCTATTATCCCAGTGATTAAATTCAGCTAATAAAACATGAAACAACTGCAGATAATCTCAACTGTTTCAGTTTTATTGAAGAGTTTTTTAGACACTTTTCCTCCTCTCTTTTCCTGGAAGGGTATATAATTTTTTATAACTGTTGTTCTTTGTTGTGTTGATTTTGGTGTGTGTATCTCATGCACATCTGTCCAGTCTTCCTGGAATCTGTTAAACCTGAGGGAATACTAACACACCAGGATTTTCAACTTCAACATGACTTTCTCCTGCATCATTGCCCAGATTTCCTTTGCAGTAAGGGAGTGACTAAAATGATCACAAACTATGTGACTTGAGTACATGCAACTCAGTATTCTCACAGCAGTTGCTTGCTTTTACATAAACCAGCCTTTTAAGTGTAGAGAGTGAACTACACCAGACATTATGTTACATGCTTTTAAACAATTAGGTACTTACTTCATTGGTGGCATTTGATATTTAATCTCCTTGTTTGCCTTTTTAAAATCACAATTGAATGTTGTACATTATTTCTTGACATCTAATGCAGGATCCCTACAAGGGGGGTCTATTGCTATGTTCATATTAGATCAGTTATATCACAAAAACACTCCATGCTCAGTTACACATTCTTTGGAAAATTTAAAAGCAGAGCACACAAAAGGTGTTTTTCTGACACTATCTGGACACCATTTTGGCCCCACAGGATCCAAAACACAGCTATCTGAGGCCAGGGAGCATGTGTTGACATCAACAGACACCAGAACTAATCCTCAGATTCCCATTTCTGCAACACATTAGTTACAAGCTTCCTTCAGAGAATAGGGATAGCAACAATTTGTTGTGGTGCACCAAGCAGCAAAGGCTGCTGTTGGAGTGTGCAGGGCTCAGAGCTGAAAGAACAAGTACCAACAGTATTTGCTTATTCTGGCACATAGGTAGAAAGGAAGAACCTGACAACCCTGCGGTAGTGAAAAATGACTCTCCAGCATGGAATCCATAATGAAAACATTGTCTGGCATCTCCAGTGCGTGGGAGAGCATTTCATGCTCTGTCAGGAACTTAATGCAGCAACAGTGAAATTTACTGATAGAAAGGTGAATGAGTGGGAATGGGTGAATACCATAGAACTCCAAGAAAATCAAGTTATATATAGCTTTAAAAAGCATGATTTAAAAAACCTTCCTATTCCTGTGTAAGGTAGCCCCTTCTTTTTTCAACCACAGTCAGTCTAAAAATAAGAAACACTGTGCTGTTATATTTGAAACAGAAGAAAACTCTTATCTTGTAACAGCTGATATCAATATTCATACAGAACGTACACATTAAACACACTCATGAGGCTACCTGCTTCCAGTTCTTAACCTATTCTTTAGCTATTTATGTGTTGTTACTTCAGCTTCACCTCCGATTCCCATCCACTCCACATACACCCTTCTTTTTCTCTAATCACTGAGAGATCAAAGTCTCTGCAAAGTGGAGCACAAAGTTCAAGTCAAATTTTCATACATTATGTCAAAGCTTCTGGAAACAGCTCATTTACCTCTAACTATTAAGTGCAAGTTTCACCATTACAACAAACATTTTGTAACCAGTATTTCACGAGGCTGTTTAAAGTCTTATGACTATATTGGCAGGATACAGCTGCTACTTCTACAATGCTCGGGGTTTGTCTGCCTTTTTTTTTTAAGGGTTAAAAAATATCAGAATATTTCAAAAAAATACAGTTGCCCTCACCAGGTCTCTCACCTTATTCTTTCCCTTCAACCTTACTTCTTTGAAGGCATATTGTTCCTTTACAGCTGACACATTTCTCTTGTTCCCTCCACTAGCATGTTTAAATACTCACTGAAGTCTGTCATATTAAACAAAACATTCCATCTTAAAATGACAAATTCAGTAGTAATTTCTTTATAACTTAAACTGAAACATTTACAAGTAACAGATAAGGTTTACAGAGCCACCTCAGCAACAGTTTATTTATATCTCACCACTAATAAGTACTCGCCAGCTTCTGACATCTGAAGACAACTTCTGGTACATTAAAATACATAAAAGGTTGTAGGTAATCAACACACTCATCACATCACCTATTTGAGCACGTTGGAAAAACAGTAGTTTTAAAGCATACTCCCCTTTTGTTTGCACCTGTAATCATTTTAAGATCATTCATATTTTGTACACATTTAGAGACAGAAGTTCAAAGAAATCTTTGAGAAATGGCAGGATGACTTGGTTGCAGTAGCAGCAAAAATCTGCAGCACTGGTTTTTTGGCCTTTTGCACACATACAATTTCTGTTCAAGGAAGCTGGAGATATATAGCTGTATTGCAGTTGTTATTCACAGGAAAATATAATGAAGGGGAAAGCTGAAAAGCAAAGAACAACTTGAAAAAGAACACTTTCCTATTCTCACCGCTGTTACCAACAATCAGAATTTCCAAAGTAGTAAGTACATTATCAGATATGCAATTGAAATCTCATGCCACTTTGAGATATTTTCTGCAAACTGTACAAACAATACACTTAAAGGCCACAAATAACTTAGCATACCTTTTCTTTACTTGCAGTTTTATTAATTTTAATACAGTAGCCATTTTTCCTTCCACCTTGATAGATGGCCTGAAGTTCATAGCCCCTTTCAGAAGCTCACTACGTGCTCATTTGCACAATCTATAAAAAATACAGCCTAGCCCTTCTGAATACAGCCTATTCCAAGCGCCACTTGTGCGTGGCAAGTTTCCACACAAGCACCCAATGGAAACAGCTGAACAGAGAGCCATCAGGCACCTAAAAGCTGCCCAACACAGCTATTGCAAGGACTGCACAGCATTGTTCAGTTCAGCATCTCCACCTCTGCACAAGCAGCTGCTCCCACACACAGAATCCATCTCATGAGAGAATCCCACACAGCAGCTCCTCTCAAATTTGTCACTGCATTTTTACCTCATAGCTTTCCAAGAAAGGTGACCTAGACTAGGGAAGCCATTGCTTGTATGCACTAAATCTGGAAAACCAGTGCCAGGGATAATTAGTCTATTTGTGCTATACTGTGGCAGCAAACAGTAAAAAAATCCACATCTTTACATCCAAATTGACTTTTGAAAGAGCAATTAAATATTAAGTATCATGGATGGAATAGAGTAATTTTTTTTAACCAGTTATTCTACTAACATAAAATCATATTCCAAAATAAATTCTCTTAAAATTACATATCAAGAGTACCAGAAACACATTTTTGGGTTAAATTCACCATTAATTCAGAATTTGTTTACTGGGTATTCAGTGATGCAGGAATAATAATTTGCACTGCAACATCTTTCTTCAAAACTAGACTGTATTAAAAACAAGATATGTTTACATAGCACAAAATAAGAAACTTTCTACAAGTAATTACAACACACAATATGAAAAAATTTCTATGCATTAGGCATAGGTATCAAAGATTTGAATCAAGCACTGAGCTATCTGACTTAAATACCTTAAATAAGATATTGCTATTGCACACAAAAAAATAAAACCCAACAACTTTAAATTCCTCCACTACTTGCATAATCAAGACAAAAATAAATCTCATTTTTAGTGAGCCAAATATATATAAAAGGACCACATTTTAACAAAAAGCTGTGTCTTAAATATGATTTATGAAGACAGGATGTTCAGCAAAACTGAAGAACAGGTGGAATTACCAAGTTATCTAATTTAATGCTCAAAAGACTTAAAACCATACAAAAGATTGAGAAAAATTTTTAGACATTTTGGTTAATGATAATCACTGAGCCATTTCAAACAATCATACTGCAGCCCTGATTCATTCTTGCACTCTCACATCATCTTTACCTCTATGCCTATTTATAAAAAGCGCACTGCATAAAAATCAGATAGTAAAATTATGATCTCTTAAAAAAAGCAGTAATGCTTAAGATACACTAAATTTTAATGAATAACTATTTTTAGTGCTACTTAGGTAATTTTTAGACATTTTCCTGTGAAATTAGGGTAATGATACTATGACTCAAAAGCAGAAACTGAAGTTGAACTAAGCACATGTTGGCAATGACAGATCAAACAGATATGTAGGAGGCTGAACAACAGACTGGAAAAAGCTTTACATGTAGACTAAGTAGTCACAGCCTTACAGAATATACTGTAAATATACTGTGTAAATCAGAATAGTCACATTAACCTATCACAGCTGCATCTGAGATTTACAGCAGGTTAGGAAAAAAACAACTGTAAAAAAAAAAATTTTACAAGGGCAAACTATTGGGGTGAATTTCAAGCACCTGAGACTAAAGAAACATGTTCTGTGCCAAATGGGCTCACAAGGTACAGGCCTGGGTTTTCCGAATGCACACAACTTATGCCAAAGTGACTTCACTCAGCCGCAGTTTGTTATCATCTTCCATTTCATTTACCTTTAACTTAGCATCTTTCAAACTATTTATCTTGGCTTTTCACATGCTCAGAGTTTTCCTGCCAAGTATTTTTCTCTGCCCTTTATTAGCCCCTCCAATACAAACCTAATTTTTCTGCTCTCTTAATTCTTCCCCACTATTTTTTCATAACGAATGCTCATCCATTAGTCACAACTTCTATACCACAGCTACCAGAAAAGTCTTCTATACCCAAGCAGCAGAACAGAGGTGTTACTCAGGATATAATCAAGAATATCCTTACCTTTCCAAAATCTCTCACATCAAACAAATCAAATGCTTCAAAAAGTTCACTTTTCTTCATTCCAAATATTTCACAACATGCCGAAAGAAAAGTCCTTATGTTCTTCAAGCAGAGAAACTAGGGGAAAGAAAACAGAAATGCTAAGTGTCAAGTGTGTAAATTAGCAATATACACTCATGCTCACTTTGGTCACCAACACCATATAATTCACCAATACAATTATTTGTAAGTCAGTGCTTCCACTATGCTGCGATCCTCCACTGGTCCTAATTCAGCCATAGAAGTTCTCTTCAGACTCAAAAGCATTAACCAAATTCTGAACAGACACTTTGTGAACAAAAACTATTTTCTCTCTTTTTACATAAATAGACACAACAATATGCTACTTGATACATAATAGTCTAAATACAGACTTACTTTTCAGCTCCCTACAGACAGCACAAAACAAAACAAATAAGTTACCTTAATAAAATTATATTAATATGTGGAAGTTATTATTCATGTATAAAGCAAGCATTTAATCTGTTAAATTCTAGTTTGAATGTTTAATGAATGCATGTGCACTATTTTCACACACCAAAGACTTTATGAATATATATGCTCCATCTGGTGCACAGGAGCAGATGAAGCCTGCAGTGAAGTCATTTAAATTTACCTAGCAGAGATTTAGGATCCTCAGACCACCTTGATTTCTGTACTGAATCAAAGACTATTTCCCTTTAAGTTATCCACATGCATCAATGATCATCTGAGTCTGAAAAAGAATAAAGCCTCTGCCACAATGATCTCCTTAAAAGGCTTTTACTGCATTTTCCTGTGGATTATTTTGTTTGCCAGACCTTACCAGGCCAAAAGGCAGTAAATATCAAGAGCATCAGTAACTTCAGAGGGATAGCTAAAAAGGGCAATATGCATTCTTGATAATGATTAGCACTGTTAGGTACTAGCACCTTGTGAGAACATCAGCTTTATAAAGATGCTGTTGTAGTCTTTTGACCCACAGTTCAAAAGCAAATACAATATTTATAAGCAGCAGTATTTCAAAGGACCCCACACAGTGCTTTGAATATGCATTTTAAAAGTACTGACACAGCAACTTAATATTACAACAGAGTTCTCCATGTTTTAGTGGATTCACAAGGATCACCCATATTAGGATAGATTATAGAAGTGCTATATGTTACAACTTCCTGGTTTGATCACAGCAGTGTTTTTGATATTGGGTGTCACAGCCGTACCAATTCAACACACAGCCCTACTTCATGTCCTACACAGAACTAACCAGTGAGGCACAGAAAAAGCAGAGCACCTGATAGACCAGATTTACAGCAAGGGCACACATATGAAAGCACTGATTCAATGAGAGATGCTACAAGAGCAGACAGCTCCAGTAGATGGTTCTGGACATCAGGACAGCCAACAAACTCATCACAAAGCATCACAAAAGCCATCCCTGTGCAACCCAAAGCTCCCAGGAAAGCACCTGTGACTGACCACGGCCTCATCAATAGTAAGGATTCCCAGCTGTACCAGGTGGATCTGCAGCCTCCACCCTTTTCCCTCCTTCCAAAGAGCCTCTTCAGCAGGTGTCTCCCAGCTCACATGGGGCGCTCATCCCTGGGCTACACACTGAGCTGCTCAAAGACAACCCTGTAGTTATGCCAGACTGCTTTTATGCCTAGTGGAATTTTAAGAATTAGTCTAGCTTGCTTAGTCAATGTGGCAAGCTTATCTAGTTTTGCAAAGATTATAATTTTGAAGTCAAAATTGCAAGGTTAGAAGGCCAACAGATGTTCAACATATGTGCTGCTTCCTCTATCACATTGGTAGAAAGAACCAGAAAATGAGCTGGTCTTTAAAATGAGCTTTAAAAACAAGATAGCACATACAAAATTATTATTGTTTTCTGCTATATTTTTCATCAGATTTTTTATTATTTTTCTTAAAAGCTGTTGATGGCCACTAGGTTTGTCCAATGCACAATACTGATTGAACTTGAATACCCACCTATTTTCTTACATCAAAATTCTCAAAACCACTGACAGATGTGATTCTCACTGGAAAATTCAGCTTCCTTTATGAAACCTAAGTTTTGAGTTTATGTTAGTTAGTGCTGAAGTCTGCCAGTGCAAAGAAAGCTTACAGCTGCATCAAATTGTTTACCTCTAAAGAGAGCAAGAAGTTAAGGGAGAGACAGGAGCTGTCATGGGCCTAAAATCTGACCTAGATTTGCTAAAGAGCGTTTTAGTGAGTTGCATTTAGCTTCTTAATATAGCTAAAAGAACCATTTAATGGATCAGCAGTTATTCACAAACAAGATGTCCTCCCCTTCTGCAAAATCTCTCCAACTATTCTTGACATCTCCTACAATAAAAGATAAAGATGACAGCATTTTTCCAACAAGATTTATTGGTTACTTCAAATTTCTTTAAATTTGGAGGCAATTTTCTGACATCAGCCTTTTGTTTAAATTCTCATTACTATGAATTATATCTGAGCAGATTAGAAAGCATATTACAAGAAATTAAAAGCCCACATGTTTTAAAGGAAATGTTAAAGCATCTACCCTCTAAGTAGTAAATTAAATTCTTTGGAGTATTCTAACAGTAAGACCAAAAAAGAATCTAATCCCCCTGTCTTCCCCTGCCCCTCTTTTTTTTTTTTTAAATACTAATTCATTAATTTAACATGTATCATTATGTTAAACAGGTTTAACCTAATTGTAATCTAATATAAAACAACCATATAACACATGACATGTCTTGTAGGCTCTAGAAACCACACGGTAAGCATTTGTCAAATCCTCCTGTGCTTGAGATGGGACCACATCATTACTGACTGTGCCAGGCAGTGCCTTCAGCAGAATATGTATCCTGACATTACAGTCTAACCCCCTGCGAGTTCAAAGACTGCTTAGTGAGTTTTAGTTGGCCATATAATGATTCAGAATCCATCAGTTTTCTGTTAGAAAATGAAAATTAAATTCTTATTACTAACTATTAAGCTTACCACAGCAGCTACAAGGACAAAGCTGTGAAACTACTAAAAACAAAAGCATGTTCATATTTAAATGAATTCATTTTGCAGTACAACATATGAGGAAAAAAAAAAAACCAACTTAAAACACCCCTTGTTATATGCTACTCATGTTTCGGAAAAGTTACTTGATTATATTACCCAGAAAACTTTCAGAATTATCTCCAAAACTTTATACTTCAAACTTCTAAAGAAACAGTTTCCCTCATTGAAAACAAAGATTTTTATCACTGTGGTTATTGTATGGAGAAGTACAAATTAGCAAGAGAAGCTTCCAAATTAAAAAAGAGCATACTGCTAAAATCTCGGAAGTTCTGTAAAAGACAACTCTCCTCGCTGGCAGTAAGAAAAAGGCGCCATCAGTCTGCAGTCTCTCATTAGTAAGTACAGTCCTCAGGATATTTGGAAACCTACTGCATTATGTGTTTCTTTTTCAAAAGAAAACATTATAGTTCGGCACACCACAAGGGAGATCATTAGAGCAGTGGGGTACCCAGTTTTCAGAGGATGCAAGGAGAGCTAAATCTTACTCAAAGTCTCTCCTCCATAGGAAATATCGTCTTTCAGTACAAGAACTGGTCTCTCTTCATTAAAAAAAATAACATAACTTTAAAACATTCCCTTGGTATAGTTAATGGTAATTTTTTTCACTCCTTTTTTACCTACATGGTTATGTTAGGAGCCAGCAGTCCAGAATTCTCAGTACACAGATCAGTAAAATATTGCAGTAGGTAGTATAAGCCATGAGTCCAAAAAAGTTAACACTAGCGAAAAATACAACTTCTCTCCTGCTCATCTGCTCATGCCATGAGAGGAGTTTATATCCAGCACCAGAGATAGATGGACATAAATCACAACCCCTCCCCATTCTGTGATTCTGTGACTGGGGCTCGGGAGCCTGAACAGAGTTTTCAATATTAACAGCTATAGATTATGAAGACATTTCTAAAGCATCCTAATGTTTCACAGCATAAGCAGTCACACTACTACAAACCCATAATGTAGCCATTGTCAGGGCTGCTGAAATGGTCTAATTCCTGGGACAAACCACTGTGTTTTTATGGAATAGATTAGAATTCTAGTGGCTTCTGGTCCATTCTGCACTGAATTTAATTTTGCAAGAGGCACTAACACAACATTTATTGAAATGACAAGCAAGATTGAAAAAAAATATGTCAGCCACCTTAAAAAAGCAGGTGTGGTTTATATAACTGGGGCTGTATTTGTCTGAACTTCAAATACAAGACAGCAGGCAAATCAAATTATGCCAGGTTCCACAGAAACAGTATGCTGTTTTCTACCACAATATTTGCCACTTCACACAAAAACATTCATTTGAGGCTTTTTCCACACAAGACGTGGTTATGTGCACTGACAGAAATGCATAGAAATATTTCAACAAAGGGTACTGAATAGAAATGACTAATTAGATACTAAAAGCACAGACAGGGCTGAAGCTGCCCACAGGGAAGAAGGATTTCTCTAACCAGCCCTAACCAGACCTTTAATGAAGTGAAAGATGAAATGCAAAAGAAAAAGGAAAAAAAAAGTCATATAACCTCTATTCACATAATCTAAGAGATATTTCTCAAAAAATATATTTTGGCACTGAAGTACTTCAATAGAATAAAAGTCTGTTTGGTACAGACCATAATATTCAGTATCTAGGTATATCCTTTGTACTAAAAGCACTTCTACGGGCGTTCAGAAACCAACACAAAGAGCTCTGAAGATCAAATTGTGCCACAAGACATTTAATGAAATTCCAACATAGCAACACCAGTCAAGCAAGTGAAAACTGAAAGGCCAAGAAATGACAAGTATTTAGGAAAGACAGAGTTCTAATTCACTTTTTTTATTATTTTAATTACCAATAGTGGTAAGGGGAAAAAATGCTATTTGTGTTTATTTCAGCTTCCATCTCCTTTTTATTATGATGATGGAGTCACAAGCAGGGATGTTAGTCACAAGGCTGGGAAGCTGGCAGTTCCCTTGTGTCTGGATCAGACGTCCACGCTGCATTAAGACAAACTAGGAACATACTGAAGCCTGAGTTATCTAAGGCAGTCTAAAAAGATGCCAGGCTGTAAGGGGTATTAAAACCAAACTGGATCCCTGTCACTCAGTGGGGAATACCCATCCCTTCATGACTGTGTTTCACTGGCTTTTTTGCATGTTGTGTTCCCAGCCCCACACAGACTTCACAATAACTGCATGAGGACTGAGGCCAGTAGCTCCTAGCCACCACCATGCAGAAGCTATGATAAAAGAGTAAAATCACAGAAAAAGGACTCTACTTAGCCCATTGCCCACTCAATCCACTTTACTTCCTGTGGAAGAAACAAGGCACATCAAGCATGGAAAGTCCTGAAATCTTCCCCTCCTATTCCTCTTCTAAATGGCACCACTTTATCAATTACACAGCTGCAGCTATTGGCCTTTGCCTTGTCTTTAAAGAGCCTTGTATGCAAGCCTTATTTTACATTACAGCAAGCATGCTATGGCAAAAATAGTTGAGGAAAGGCCAGACTCTCAAAACAAGTATATAAAAGAAGCACCGAGAGGAGCAAATTTGGCATCTCTTCACACATCTCAGAAGGTACAATTGCTTAGTTTTTTTTAATTTGTGAAATACTGGTGTTACATGCAAGGAAGCACATACAGGTTCGTGAATATGTGAGATTTTTCTATTGGTTATTTGTGGTCTTAGGAAAGCAGAATTATACAAGAATTGAAGTCAGAAGACTAGGCGACCACTGCCGTAACACTTATATGCTCTTTCTACACCCTCAGTGCTTACAGCAAAACATGAGCTCCTGACCTTTCCTACCTGTTCCTGGAATGCTAATGAGAACAGATTAGCTGGGAATCTCTCATTTTTATTCCCACTCTGTTCCTGAGAATATATGCAAAATTGAAAATACTGCACTTATACTTGTTAAACAAGAGAAGAAATATGAAAATTTTCGTAATGGATTTAACTGGAAGAATTGCTTTTGTACATTCTGTCACCAAGACTGGTAAGCGCAAGTGATCTCAGTGAAAGAAAGCACCAAAACAGAAGAACTTGTCTCCTCAAAATTTCCTTCACGAAGTTGATTAATGCCCTGAGGGTTGCAGATTTTGTCTTCTCACTTGTTTCGGTATTTGTTGCAACAACTGTGTTGATAGGAACAGCATAAATTTCATAACAATGCTGTTCAAATCCTGCTGAGTCCGAATTTGAGAGAGATCCCAGAACTGGCTACTGTGAGCAAACAGCTCCATCACCTCTAGTCACCAAGTCAAGATGCTGTGACCATAGCAAAGGTTCACAGCAGCAAGACCAAAATTGTACCTTGAACCTACACACATAAAAGAGCAACAGTAACTAGAGATACAGATCCACAGGTTTCATCAGCTCCTACAACAGTGTGCGTGCACAAGAAACTTCCAGCGTCCTGAAAATTCTTTCAGCCACATCCAATAAACAGAGCAAATTAGGTACTTGGAGATACAGCTCCTCGTATAGCATAAGCTCCTTTCCATAAGCCAGGCTGGACAGTTCCCCAACACATCATCTTTGACAGAACAATCGCAAAAGGAGGGTTACCAAAATAGGAGCACATTATACTTCTACTAGATGTCACAATTTTTTTTTTTTACTATCTGTATGTTGATTAACACCAGATTACTAGATAATCAGACAAAGCCCCACTGTGCTACTGACAGAATTGTACAGTCAGGGTTAACAGTCCAACACAGAAATCATTCCTGGCTCCTTCACAGATTTCAGCAGCCAAAGTATATTAGATTAGTTCTGCTCTGCCAAAAGGAGTAATTATCACTATATGCAGTAAAAAATAGCTGTAAGGATTTGTAAGTGAATGAAGTATGGACCCACTGATGAAGTCTTAGTTCAACATCAATTAATGTCTTTTCATAAGCCAGCAAGAGAGAAAGAGCAGTATCTGACTCAGGAATGGCATTTGTAACGTTTTTCTTGTTCATATGTGTGCAGCTTTTCTTGGAAAAATCTTTAAAGCCAGAGTCTTACTAAGTGAAGGCAAAAGGCCCATAAGGAATTTAAAGACCAAGTCAACATGAGAGGATGAGTGCTCCTATTTTCAGTAAGCAAATGGAAGCTACCAGGCAAGTAAGCATTATTGTTTTTCTCACTCTTAGATGAAATCTATTAACTTGCAAATTACATTTAAAAAAGAAACTAACGCACACAGGAAGAACACGTCACTCACATCAAAGGAATTCAGTTTTACGTTCTGCATTTGACCTCTTGTTCTGCAAACCACCTCAGTCATTTGGAGGATCAGTATTTCTAAAGCTCTAAGCAGAAGCAAACCAGGCAAATGTTAATTGCCTCCTAAACTTTGCTCTCAAAAAGCCACAAAGCAGGTACACTAATAAATATGGAGACACCACACTGAGCTCCTTGTACAGTTGCTTAAGGTGCTGGTACCATTACATAACTGAAGAACTTTACTAGGAAATGTGCTATGCAAAGAACGCCAGACACTCCTTAATTCATAGGACTAAAGGTACAGCTAGGGAGACCTGTAGTGTTATTACCTTTCTAGCTGTGGGCAGTCTTTGAAGGCCTACACAACACAAGATGCTGTATGAACTATAAAACATATTAAATTCTTCTAAACCACTGCTAACACTGCATGAATATTAATAGCATGTTCTTTATTTGCTCAGTTAATGTAGTAATTAAATATTCATAGGAAAGCTCTTAAAATTCCTAACTGACTACTATTCAATTGTGTCTATTGCATTTTGGCTTGAGTATGAAGTTTTGTTTATGTACATTTGCTCTTCTCTGTGCTTCAAAGAAAGAAAATGGAAATTGAAACTTGAAAAAAAAGCTGAGGAAGCACAAAGGATGCTCCACTTCTATTAATACTGACATGGAGTGAATAGAGGGCAGGGAAAAACGTTCAGGATTTGTTATGCATTACTGACTCTCTCCTTGGCATCATAGCATTGGTTGAGCAATAGAGGGCAAAGAAGCATTGAAATTCTCTGTGTCCCTGAAGTCAAGTGCTCCCACAAGCCATGAAATTGGCAATACATGGGAATACTTCGACCATTAAGCCCTGACTACAGGAATTCCCTAAGCGTGTTTGGCAAGAGACAGGGGTGGGAGGACTCAGGACAGCATCCTTTTGCAAAGGGCAGGTTTTAACATATCCCTTTCTTCCTCACTAGCAAAACTTAACTAAATCTATACTGCAGTACCTTGTCAAAAAAAAACAGCAATTGGAACACAGTATTGAGTATGCAAAACACAAAGAGATTAGCTAGGGAGTTCCTGTGCTTAGTTACCTTTTCAAATAACTAGCCCTGTCTTATATCCCAAGGCTGCATCTCTAAGATGTCTTGCTCTAAAGATCTCAGTGTTTTACAAGCAAATGCAAAAAGAAGGAAGGCAAAGGGAACATGGAAAATAGTCCTAAGAAGAACATGAATAGGAGGAAGACAGCAACAAGGAAATGAAAAGAGGACCCCAGGAAAAGGAACAGGAAAGGGACAGACACACTAAAACAAAAGTTTAAAAAGAAAATCAAAATAGACTAAAAGAGAGAGAGATCCAAGGGCAAAGAGCACTGAAGTAATAAAATACTTGACTCACTAATGATTACATTGTGTGAGACATGAAATAAAAGCCAAACAAAAAAAAAGTGTTAAAATTTCGGTGTTAAAATGCTCCAGGCTAAACTGTTTATGAAACTGCCATTTAAAGTAAGACAGTAGTCACTGTGCCATAAGGTGTATTTACAACTGTGACATGGAAAACTGCTTCTGTAAATGGCGAACTGTAAAGGACACTGATTTCCTGCTTGGATGTATTGTCATTGGTCCCAACACAGGCTTTCTCGTCACTTACATTTCAACTTAGTTGATTAAACATTAGCAGTTGTCAGAAACCTCAAAACCTATGCCTACCTAAAGTATTTAAACTTTTTATAGGGCAGGGGGAACCCTAAAGCCTCCAGCTTAACTGATACATTTAAACAGCAAAAGGAATGGAAAGCCTCAAGCAAAATAGCTCTCAACGCTTTTACAGTCAGAGAAAACAAAAATTATATCCACACTGAAACCATGAAAAACCTTACAGCAACAGTATGAAGCACAGACATTCACATCCGTGCTAAAGAGAACACCCAACACATCTGTTCCATATTGTTAGCTTGGCACACTAAAAAGCTGCTTCCATTGTACCTTGGTATCTTTTATTCATGACTGTGCTTGGTTTTTACCAAGTCTCTAATGTTAGTGAAATAACATGGGAAGACCTCTTACTTTCCCTATACCTGTACAAGGGAAATTAATTTGGGGGTGTGAAGGAGCTCTATGAAGGTGTGACAAAAGGCTGCCACATAGGCTAAAGGCACAGAATTCTCCTGAGGGATCCACACCTGACTTCAGTTCCATTTGAGAAACACACTCCCTTTCACTTATTTCTACCCCACACCTAAAAGTAAGCACCACTGGATTCACCATCTGAACTGGATCTCCTCTGTGAATAACTTCTGGCTGTAATGCCCTGCACACAGGCCCTACAAGCCAGACCTGGACCTCGACTATGTAATCCCTTTACAAACACCTACAGTGTGGGTTCAGGAGCGTTTTTAAGTTAGCGTGTACTAACTTGTTCTTTTCTAAGCACTTAAAATGTTTCAAAAGCTGTCAGCACTGAATCCTGCATGGAAATTCAACGCAACTGGGGAGGGGAAGGGGGTGCTAATGACCTACAGTGTACAGGGTTGTCAGTTCCTGTTAAAGGTGAGCCTAACCCAAATACCTCCTATGCTTTTCCATTTCTTAGCAGCAGATACAGATCATGTACTAGGTCTTTGATTTCCAAGAGGAAGGAACAATATTCTTATTAACAATCATAAGTGTTAACATGCATGATTCATTAAATACTTTAAATGTTTTCTGGAATTGCATGTGTATTCTTCTCCAAACTCTTATGGTCATGGAATAAATTCCTGGCAAGACCTTAAAGATGTAATTACAGCTCTCTACAAATTGCCCAATACGAATCTGACTGTCCTCTAGTTACCTATTTTAAAAATCCACTGTTCTATTTTTGCTGGTGTGTCACTTCAGGTTTGCAGTTTATTAGACCACGCTCTCCGTGGCAAGGACAGGGGTTTCCAATATATTCAGAGAATACTTCTCAAGGATTGCAAGTCAAATAAGTAGAACAGGTAAGTCCAGAAGCCCAAACCACAAACCAGGGGGAATAGCCATGAATGGAAAAACTCCAAAAGTAAATTTGCAGGATTGAAGGCAAAAACTCACTTGTATAGTGTACTTGCTACATTTTTACACCTTGTGTAAAAGCTTCTTCTCTGGAGCTTCAACATATTGACCTGCCACCAAATGTCATCCTTCCTGCGCTGAGTACCATACAGTTGGCATCTCTAAAGTTGCACTTCCATTTCACACCCGCTCTGTTTCCACAATGGAAAGGATAGCAAATAATCTTCTCAGGCCTCTTAGTCTCCCCCTGTATTGCCTCTTGTGAAAAGCAGGCAAATTCTTCTTTTTCTATTGTTTGTTTAATACCATCTGAAACCTCTACTGCCCTTCTCTGAACTTCTCATTTTATTACATCCTTTTTAAAACAGGAGACCACTACTACAGAATACTGGAGTACTGTGGCTTATGCAGCAGACTGCAATGGCATAATGAGCCATAATGCATAATAGCATAATGAATGTTTGGGACACAAAACAAGCTTCAGCACATGCATTTTGCAAAATCCCCTGGGTACTACATCCTCCACAGCTATCTATGGGAACAGATTACTGTTCTGAAGAATCTGGTCTGGATATCGATGATGAGATAGTGAAGCAGATGAAACTGTGGTTTGATCCACAGCTGCAACTCCTGTGATAAATAGGGCACAAAAACATTAAGAGCTCTCAACTTCCCAAAATTCTGAGGGAAAAGGCAGTTAAAACATGAATCTAAAAATGCAGAGACTAACATCTTTTTACCCACAACTGTTTTCCACTGTGTCACTCTGAAATCCAGCCAGTGTTAGGCAAACTGCACTTCATGTCTTCAGTGACATGTAACCCTCCTAATTAAGGGATTCAAGTGAAGTATCTGTATAATGCAAGAATTGGTATGTTTTAGACCTTAATTTACACCACCAGCTTACAATCAGATGAATCTTTGTGAAGCTGCAGTAGGTTTCCTTCCTTAAGAAGGCTGACAAACAGTGAAAGAAAGGTTCAGCTGACATAAAGCATTCCAGTTGTACACCATCATATGCACTTGCTGTCTAAAAGGTTGCATTCACTCACTCCAAGCTGTCTGCCAAAATGAAACACATCATTGAAGGCAACCCAAATTTGTGTGGGAGATGCGTCAAAATTGCATAAATGCCTACTTCCACTAGTATGAGCTGTGATCATCTCAGCAGAGGCAACTAAGTGGTTGCTCATAGAAATTCAACTGTCACCTCTTATATGTGGCCCATTTCATGTGACAGCTAAATCATACTGATTTTTTGTCTCACAATAACAGTTGAGGTACCCCAAGAAATGGTCCAAAACCTCATCTCAAAAGATGCCAATTTGGCATCGTGCAAAGTAAAACATAATCATGAGCACGGTCTCATGAGAATGAAGGAGATTTATGAAAATATGAAAAGAAAAAAAATTTAAATCCCAGAACACGAGTATTTACTGATAGCCTAAAATAATCAAATTGTGAATAAACCAAATACTTTGAAACCTGAGCAGCAGAGTATAATTTAGCATTATCTGGACTCTTAGTCTGCTGAGCAATTTGATGCAGTACAATCAGGGTTTTAAATGGAATACGTGAACACCAGTGAGAAGTCTGCATTACTGAACCATACCATGTGCTGAGTCTTAAGATACTAATATCATATTTTTCTACAATCCAATTAAGAAAACTCTTCTTAAGTAACTGTAACATAGATGGTTGTTTCAAACAGCTCATTATAAAAAACATGAAGGCAGGTTCAGTAAAGAACTCAACATAATTGTTAAAAGATCTCTTCCTCAGTCTTCAGCGGTAAAGTCCATGGCAGACCATAAAAGACCACAAAGGAAAGCTGCCTTTTCAACAAGAGAGCAGCATGAAGCCCAAGATCCAGAGCAAGCTTAGTGTCTCCACTGAGCCTCAAGCCTCAGATCCCACAATGACTAAGCCCTTCAGCAGTGCAAAAGGCAACCAGCCCTACTAGCAGAAGCTTTACTTTGTTATTGTATCTTGGCAATTCCTGCAATACAGACTGCAAAAGTCACGGGGTGCTGATGGAGCCCAAGAGCAGCTGTTCAGAGCACGGGGCAGGAGGAGATGTCACACACACGAGAGCCCCACTTCAACAACCACCCGGGGCACTCTGCCACCACCAGTACCTTGTCAAGTACAAGGATCTTGCCACCAGATGTTTCCACTCTCTTGCTACGCAATCACCTTGGGAAAAGAACTGCTATTTTTTGCACCAAAATAATAATTCTAATTATTGAAGTACAATGTGCTTTGAGTTTTGGCACATTATTCCAAGTGTCCATAGAGGATGAACCGTGTTAAAGATCATTTTAAAGTGAAGAACTCATCCCAGTCTTTATGCTACTGACTCACAGCTGAAGGACTTCAGAACAACACTGGACATATATTGATGACCTCATGAAAAGCAAATTTACTGAAGCACCTTAAAAACACCTGTAAAAGATATTCCTCATCCCTGAAAGAAGGACTGTGTAAATGATTACTGTCAGTTTCACGCTCATATTTTCATGTCTCTTAAATTTACAAGAAACATACACAACAGTGCCAGAAAAACGAATCTACCAAGGAGACCTGAGAACCACCAACTTAGGAAGTCCTCATTCAGTGCTCTGCTGGTCTTCTGAACCTAGTGAAGAGAGTTGGATCCTGTTTTCTTCATAAAATTAATCCTATTAAAATCTAAGGTGGTCATGCATGTAGAACAAGTTAATTAAATATTTAGTAATTTAGCAGCAGTGTGTGATAGCACAACACAGAATTTAAGTTGGTTGTATAAATACACCCCTGTCATCTTAAATGTAGTATCATCAACAACATTAAGTTTAAAAAGGCACGCCAAAATCACAGCAAGATACTGGCTATTTACACAAATCTATATAAAAATCAACAGTCACTCTTGTCATGGCTAAAAATTTCATCATGAGCAGTAGCCCATAACTGGTTTTGGCGCTGATGCATACATAAAGGGAAACATACAACCTAACACAGGGACCGTGAAAGCATCTGCCTGCGAGCTGGAGGCAAATATTTTTTTAAACCCATTATACAAAAGAATACATACAAAAGCAATACAAGCAGCTGCTGTAACATACTTCCAAGCCTCTGAACAAGCATCAGCTTACTAATTGCCTAACAGAACATCACTTCAACACAAATGGTTCCTTAGGTGGCTTTTTTAAATAACATATTGAATGCAAACACTGGAGCTAAGCTGTAAGAATGTCTAGGAAGCCTAAATTTTGTCTAGAAAACCTAGTTTTATGTCTGGTTTTGTTTAGTATTGTTTTGTTCCACAGACTACTCACCTAAACAAAATGAAATCTAAATAAAACATAGTATGATCCTGGATTAGTTATTATCTTCTAAAAGGCCAAATAGCTTATTGAGATGAGATTAGACAGAATAACAAAATCAATATATATGCAATTTGCAACTGGGAATTTATAACAATGACAGATCTTCCTCTGCCTCTCGATGGAGATGGTTCTCAGCACTGGAGAAGTAACAATTGTGGTTTTCAGAAATATGGACACAACAGTACTGCAAGGCTAATTCTTGCCTTTAGTCAGATAGGCAGAATACCAGCACGGAGTCCATGTAGCAGAAGACAAACTTGTTTGACTTATTGAAAGACAGTAATTTAGTGTGAACAACTAGACAGAAAAAATATTCAGCAACAGCCTTTTAATAGATCAGAATAAGTGAGGTTATGTGAAACAAGGACAGGAGAATAATTAGGCAAAACAATTAGAATAGACCCTTCCAACTAATTTTCTGGCTATATGATTCAGGAATTATTTGTATTCAGATCCTGTTCACTTTTTTCAGAAACAAGCATTTTTTCCATTTGTGACAATAACATGCTACTTTCTCAATATGTGTTCTTAAAAAAAAAAAACAGAAATCAGTATACAGTAAGTACTTGACCTAGTCAGTCTAATTATTTAACTCTTGCACTGCTCATTTATTTCTAAATGAAACCATAAGAGCAGCTATGCGGGTATTTTCTTTAGCAAGGACTGGAAACTCACAAGTTTGTGACTCATTGTTCCGCGGCTGAAAACAGCTGTGCCACACACAACTGACCGAACTGATCCTCTGAACGTGACTCACAGGTCTACCAAAATCTGTCGAGATCTGCTACCAGCAAGAGGCCACCCCATCAGGACACAAACACCTCCATACAAATTCTTGGCAAACCCTCCCACAGCCTCTCTGTTCAAGTCTTCCCACCTGCTTCAAGAGTCTCCTCAGGGCAGAAAGGGGCAGCAGTCTCACTAGAGGAGACACAAGGTACCCACACATCTGCTAAAGCCTGTTATGTGTACACCCTGCCATCAATAAAAAACATGACTTGAAGTTTGTACAAGTCTGCTCTCTGTAATTCACAGAGAAAATTACTCTTTAAGGATGGCAGGGGAACCAATAAACTGGTTCAAATGACATCCCCTTTTCAATACCAGTATGCCTTGCCACTCAAGGGTATTTCTGATTAATTTTTTTGACAGTTGCAGAGAACTAGCAAAAAGTAAATTATCCCATTTCCATATCTGTCAAAACAAGTCAAGTTACTGTCTGCTAAATGTGGTCATTTCTTGTATGCAATAGAGGACACCGAAGAACATGCATAGGAAATCCAAGGACCTCCTAACAAACAATATGGAAATCTGTTCTTTTTGTCAGTGCCTACTGTTGTGAAAACTTAAAAGTTTTTATAAAAAAAAAAAAGCATACCCATCTCAAAGCCAGTTAAGGGGGAGAAAAAAAAAAAAATCTTACCACACACAAATTATTTGGCCATCATGTGTCCTTCCAGTGAAATCTGTCGCCACTCAAGATCTCTAGTTTATTTTCCACTTGAGACACAAGTGGTGTTACTTGCAATTGGTAAGTAAATACAGAGAAATAATAATGGTTGGAAAAGAACACAACTAAATTAGAGTAGAACAAATTTTAAAAGGAATTTCCATAGTTAAAAATCATTCTCACAATTATAAACAGTGACTAAAGTTAAAGGAAGCATACAAGAGCAGGCTAGACTTTACAATGAGAATTTTCATGAGGAAAGCATGATAGAAAACCAAGCAAAAGCCACTCCCTCACAGCAGCATATTTCAGTTCTGAAAGGGCATCTGAGGCAAATTATTCACAAGTTATCAAAGATCCAATATCATAGTAAAAAAAACACTGACCTGGATTAAGATCCAATACTAAAGTAAAAAAATCATTGACCTGGATTAAGTTCTCATCAGTATCTCATAATGAAACAAATGGTTTAAAGCTGCTCTAGTACTTCAAATAACATGAAACCTTAACATCAACTAGCATAAAGGGAGGAGCAACACTATAATGACTCTTCAGATGTGTGTTCTCCATTAAACTGAGAAACTGCATAAAAGAGTTTTCATTTGGTCCCATGAGAACCTTTCAAAAAATAACTCACAAATGGTAATACTGAACTGCTTCAGCCTCAAGCAGAGAAATAATGTGAACAAACCAAGACAAAAGGTGCACATTTACAGAACAGTTACTGGGCACTGATGCCTTGACCTTCCTGAGCTTTCGTTCACAGCACATCCACTTCCATGGAACAACCAGCTGAGCATCACCCCCTTCTGTACCTGCAACTTCTATGAATTATACCAGGCCTATGAAGACTGTGTCCACCTACAGAGAGCAAGCAAGCAAGCAAAACAGCAGAAACCTGAAGAAACAAACTATTCGCTATCAAGGTAAGCCCTCACAGACATCGCTGTGTAGCAAACACTTGTATCTCACAATACAGATACTCAGTGTAGTAGTTGTTTCACTTTGAGTGTAAATGGTCTTCTCACCTCCAGTCTAGGAAGCAGAAATAAAATTGTCATGCCTATCAGCCTCTGAAAAGGAAGTGGATCTCACTGGAAAAAGACACAGAAACCACTGAGACTGATGTCCAGCAGGACGGAGAGGCAGGATGAACATGCTGGCTAGCAGGACTGCCTATTTCTGCCTTGCAAGCAGCATTGAAAATCAGTCTGAGAAGTGGTTAAAAATAACTACCATTCCCATCCCCACCTGCTCCCTCAGGACACAACCACAGAATAATATTGCTTAAGCATTGGCATGGTGGCACAAACCTCCAGAGGTTGGTGGAAAGGGCAGGAATCAAGTGATGTTGCCTTTGAAAAGAACAAGTTTCCAGTCTGATTCACACTGCAGGCTGCCAGCACAGCTTTTATCCTCATCACTCCACCAGAGTGATCTGCCCTGTCACCTGGAGCAAAGCAACAAAACAGTTTTGGGGACACCCTCATATACGTTGCAAACCTCTGACTGCAACAGGAAAGAGGCACAAATTTTTAAAATAATGGGTAAAAGTTTTTACTTTTACCCATTTACTAAAAGTAGTCACTGAAAGCAGTTTAAAACAGCCCAATGTGAGATTGCTGGTCAAGCACTGTCTGGTCCCTTGAATCCCATTTGCACTGGTCCTAAAAGCGTAACTTCCACCGGAGCCTTCATGCCCAACACACTCATCCATGCAGCTTCCGGAGGAGACGCGCTCTTATCCATGTAGGAAACAGATTTCAGACAATCTGCAGAGGGATGAAGCCAACAGGAACAGTGAAGACAACAGGGCAGTGGAAACAGTTGAAAGGAAGAAATAGCATCAGGAAAGAAGGGAAAGAGGAAACAGATGCACTGGCAGGAGAAGAAAATACAAGTGGGAGGGCAAGGCAAATGTATAAGGTGAAAGTAATACAGACCAGCTTGAGAGAGCACAAGCACAAACAAACTGCAGAACAGATGAGTCAAAATGAGTAAAAATTATAAACAAGGGGGGGGGGGATATAATAATAAAAAAAAACCCCAGACCTGTGACAGCAATACTTCTTATTAATCACAGAGCAGTCTGGGTTTCTGATAGGTGAGATCAAGACTCACTTAGGTGAGTCAAGGTAGAAAAATGTGAGAGACAGGGAAGATTGAAAAAAGGTTGTCACTAGCAGACCTGTCAGGAAAATGAAATATTCTACAGAAACCCTAACACTTCAAATTCTGCTGCTCTTTCAAATCAAGATGAAAGGCATTTTAAGTTCATTAAACTTTAACATGACTTTATTGAAACACTGGATTTTGAGGTCAAACTAATACTCTTCAGCACAAAACAGGAGAAGCTGAATACTACCATATTTCTTTTCTAAATACTTTTAAGAACATCTCCCAAGAACAGCATTCCTGCAAAACCTTTTGAGGGCGAAATTTCCTGCTAAATTGCTTCACCACAAATTTTAGATTAGACACAACATTAGATGAAATCGCTCATTCCTCACTGGAATGAAAAGATACATCACTTAGGAGTTATTTTCAAACCTAGACATTTAGCAAAATGTATTTTGAGCCACAAATTTGAACAAACATTTGTAAGACTTAAAAAGCCATTCCATCACATAGAAATGGACACAAGTTCTGAGCCAGAAAGAACAAGTCCTTAATTAATATGACAACTACCTTTAAAAGACCTACACAGAGAAACCCCACCAAGACAGCAATTTTGCCCCAAAAAAGAACATCTCAGCTTTTCTTCACTGCTAAGCAGAGGCCACATGAACTCACAATTACTGTAATACTACTGATGGAAGGATCCACTCCTCAGGCCTCTTCCTAGTGAGGTGTGCTAAGAGACAGTGTTACATAATATATTCTCCCTCTTGTTTCAGGACTGTTTTATTAGTTGTTTTCTTATGTTTCTCCCACTGGTCATGGCAAATAACTTAAAATTTCTTTTTTTTTAATTATCTATTTTTTTACTTCATAGCAGGTATTTTTAACACTAGAGAATAATTCACATTACATTAATATTGCTAGAGCTTGTGCTCTTGAAATAACGTGATGCACTATGGGGCTTCCAAGCTACAAAAACCTACATGCTCAGAAAAGAGAAAGCAGATAGCTTAAATTAAGCAGATTCCCCAGGGGTCTATGAATCTGAGCAATTATAGCTGCAGAGACACACAAATTTGAAAAATGTTCCAGTGTGCTGCTCAGGAGCTTCTCATGAAGTGCAGCCCACCCTGTACCCAGCATGGCTCAGCTATCCCTACATCCACACTCTCCCACCACCATCTGTATTAACAGGCAAACGTCCCAGGCAGCAAAGCCTTTCATCTCAGCTAATCACTTTACCAGGATCTTCAGCAGAAAGGGAAAACTATAGGGCTATGATACAACTATAGAGGCATTCCAGTAGGATTACAGGAGTCACTTCCATAAAGCTTCATAGAACTTGGAGCAGCACAATACCAGTAGCTACCAGCACTTTCTGAGGCACAGTCCTTCTAACCAACAATATTGCTTGAAGGCATCACTGAGAACAACTGGGGAGTTAAACCTCAGCTTTTACAAAGAGTGCCATCTGTTCAGCATACTTGCAGTGGAACCAGCAGCCTCAGCACAATCCACTGAGAAGATGCATCACCATATTGAGTGCTGCCAATTACAAATGCAAACTAAATGAACACAGACCCTGAATAACTCTCATGACTACTTGTAGTGATTAACTTCAAGGCACTGTGGTGGGTAAATGTGTACTGCCCTCTTTGTGATGGAGAAAAAGATCAGGACAGGCAGAACTCAAAACAAAATGGCTCAAGTTAACCCCATTTAAGACTCCCATTAAACCTCAGGACATTGCACACCTGTTAAAGACCACTTAAGGTTTTAACATATTCTGGACTTTTAAAAATGTTCTAAGAATTCAGTCAAACCAAACATTGCTAAGAGGACACATCCACATCACAAACAAGCCCTCTGGGGTATGGCCCAAAAATTGTTACTTCACATCAAGCATCCAAAAAGGTAAGCAAGATACACACATACATACAAAATAGAAGGAAGGGGGGAAAAAAAAAAAAAGTGGGAAATCAAAGCTCAGCAGGAATTTTCAACAACATTTAAAAATAAGCACTTGCCAATTCAGAAAAGTATGTGATCCGACCTGATACCCTGCATCGCTTTGTGCACATAACACGGAGGGTAAACCATTAAGATAAAGTGAAACGTTAGTATTTCCACACACAACTTCACACAATGTAGCAAAAACTGGTACTACTGTAAAATGCAGGACTTGAGCCACAAAGTAGCATGAGGAGGTTTTCAAAATAGCTACCTCAATGTAAGTTAGGTTTAAAAACTTTAACAGAAATCCCTTTTCAACCAACCACACATCAACTGACCATAAGCCCAAAGGCAGCAGCCTGCATGGGCACTTCAGGGAGTCTCACTCTTTCTATTTTGAGAGTGAAAGATGCTTCAGGCAATACCAGTAGTTTGAACATTCTCTCTGGTGTTTCCTACACTCTACTTATTTTCCAGGAAAAAGAAATTCAAAGCTTGATCTAAATCCTACAGAGATAAGTAGGATTAATGAGTGTTCACTTCAAGTTACAATTCACATGGTAGCACTGTGTCATCACCATACTTCCAATCCAGAGCCACCTAAAATCTGAGGGGATATTAGTGGAGAGAAGGTGTGGTCCTCCATCTACCTTTAACCTTCTCTGTGC
Source organism: Oriolus oriolus (assembly GCA_013400235.1). Taxonomy (NCBI): domain Eukaryota; kingdom Metazoa; phylum Chordata; class Aves; order Passeriformes; family Corvidae; genus Oriolus; species Oriolus oriolus. Next base: position 8,764 of record VXBT01007000.1, on the reverse strand, counting down.
TAGAATCAGACATACTTATTCATAGATCCTGAGCAATTCAGAGGGAAAAATACCATGGCCCTCATGGCCTTTTATCAGCTGATATAAGGCATCACTGCCACATGAGGCAGCAGTTGATGGGAATTTGAAATCAATCACTGGAGCACATAAGTATAATTTAAATCTTGACTGCTAACATGCAAGCAGAACACAAGGAATTACATAAGCTATGATGATGCTGTAATTATTACAGTACTTTCAGTTTAGAGTGTGTGCAAGCAAAATAACTTGTTCATTTCTTAATGCATCAAATTTCCTACACAACAGTGAAGTCAGACTGCTGTGACAATTAACATTTTTAAGGGCCAAATTCTAATCACTCCATTCTAGTTGACTGTCAGGCTTCTTTCCATGTGGAAACAGTGTGAATGAAGGAACAAGCAATGGTACATAATACGCTAAGTATAGATTATACAGCACATACCATTATATAACTCAGAAACAATTAGGTAAATTTGATGGTACCAAGGATTAAAGGGCATATCTAAGGATTTTGGAAATACAAATCATCTTGTTCTGCTAAGCTTTACCAGTTAAAAATATGCTTTGAAAAATGCCTTGGTTTGTTGGGTGGTTTGGGTTAGTTCATTTTTTTTTCAGAAAATATTTAATTATAGCAATGTCATATATATATATATATACACACACACGGTTTGTTTGGGTTTTTTCTGCTTCTGTAAGGCAATCATACTATAGTCTCTATATGATCCAAAAAAACTTTCAGGGATAAAATGAGCTAAAAATTAAGTACTGACAGATTAACTGAATACTTGTTGACCAATTATAAAATAAAATTCTGAATAAAAGTAAAAGCCAAAAATATTTGGATAAGACAGCCAAACCATACCTGTAGGTCTGCAAGAGCATTTTAAATAGTATGAATGGCTTTTATACAAATTGCTGCAATACCTCTGTAGTATGCAATTTGTGTCTAATGTTTCATGTTCTGAATATACAAAGAAACAAATATCCTAATAGTCCTTTGGTGTTTCATGTTACCAAGACATTCACTATTGACATTTAGTATAGGATGACAGAAAGGGTCATTGACTGATATTTTTCCAAAAGATATGTTCTCACTTGACAATGTGGTGAACTGAAGCCAATAGCATTCACTGCGCTTTGACAGAACATCTTCCTCTTAAATATAAAAATTCAAAGCCTTACTACACAGATGTCAGTTCAGATTTCATTTTACACATCATAAGTCTTAGCAAACAGCTGGTATTTCACAATGCCTCAAGTCTTAAACATGACTTGTCAAAGCAAAATAAGAGGAAAGAAAAGGTAGCTCCAGATGATGCCAAGTACACTAAAAAGCACAGGGGAAGAAATTAATAGCCATTTGATAAACTGCACATCAAGTCATACTTCTCTGTGAAATAGAATTTTTGAAATACTGAAATAATACAATGTAAGGTAGTACAAAACATTGCTATGAAGTATTATGGAATGAGATGGAAGTACTGCAATGCTGCTTCACAGCAACAGAAAGGAGAACAAAAAATCAAAGGTTTTTGATGGGGGATTTCATTCAATTTCGTCTTCAAAGAGCTATAGGTACAGTTTTAGTATTGGGGGAACAAGTTCAAAAACTGACACCTCTATATCAAGTAAAACTTAAAGAAGATAAAACTGTCAGTGATCTAATAAAACAATACATATTCCTCTGTACTCAGATACCCACACAATGCAGTGCACAAGCCAGGACTTCCCTGCCTGCTCTAGGCAGTGACACACTCGAGTCTGGACAGAAGCTGCCCTCTCTGCCGGCACGTGGCAGCACTCAGAGGGGAGCATACCTCAGCGGCTTTCCTTTGCAGCCACAGGCATTTGTCCTGTTCTCCTCTGGGTCAGCTGCTGGTCAGGGAGCCAACATGACTTCAGCAGAAGCATCTCCTCTATTTCACCAATATCAAACTGTTCTCTGGAAGTCTTTCCTACCCATGCCTCTCAGCAGTCCGCTAGCTGCTGCTCCCAGTTAACCCTCCTTCCCACCACCCACACCAGTGAAACCCAGGCTCAGTTATGCCAGGGCTAGGAATGCCAGGTCCCTGCTGGCATGGCCAGGAGGCATGCACCATCACACTCCCTGCAGGGTCTGCCCCTCACCCCTGGCAGCTGCCTTGCCTCTCTCTCACCTTGCAGCCCTTTTCTCTCCTTATCCTCTATTTCTTTACAACTGTGATTTCATCAACTCTTTTGACCTTCAAAGGAGAGCGGAAAGGGATGCATGTGAGAAATCCAAGATCCTCTATCTCCCCAGTGCACAAACTGTACTAATGTTATTTGCTAACCCAGCCTGATGTGCAGTGCTGCAGCCTGGCAAATAACCTCCTGCAACCCACAGGGCTAAGGCAGCACGTTATAACAGAGACTGGCATGCCAGCAATGATAAAGCCACTATCCATTCTCATTAAAGAAAACACAGCATATCCAAGACTGAGTTTCTGTACTTATCTTGCAATAAATATCAAAATTCTTAAGTGTCTTGCTTGCTGATACCCTTTTCAAACCAGCTTCCCAACGTCTTCTGACCATTCTCTCTAGTTAATTTTTTTCCCTTGATTATTTCCTCCTATTTCTTAGAGATATATATCTATATCTCCTTTAACCCTTTTGATTTGTTTCTTTTCATCAGTCCTTCAACTTGTCACTATCAAAGGTCTCTCCCACCTTTGTCACACAAGGCTCAGGAAAAAACTTGGCTTTTCCCACATGACACAGCAGCATGCCATACAGACATTAATTTATATTATCCACTGCTGGCACACACTACAGCCCCTGTGAGAAATGAGCATGAATATTTTTTCTGTTAATGCATTACATAGCTGTCAGCACACCAAAATTTTTTGCAGAAGGGAACATTTGAGACACCTCTTGGCAAGATGCATATGCTGCATTTAATAACTGTATAATAAACATAACATGTAAAGCAAGCTTTACCCTAGAGTACAACTGCATTTTTTCCTTCCCCCTGCAACAAAAAAAATCAATGTGAGTCAATTAAAATCATTACATCAGTTTTCAAGAGCTATTTTCTTTATCTTCTTAAGGTAGGAAGAATTACCTAGAAAAACCAGGTCACTACTTTTTCATCAGTTTTTTCTTAGAACAAAAGAGAGGTCATATTAAGGTTTTGCTTTGAACAAATATTTGTTCAAAATATTTTATCAAGTCCAACACATATAAGATATGCATATGTACACATAACATACACATGGATAAATATGCCTTTCCTGGGTAATATATCTTATGGCAAATATAGTTTTCATTTAAATGAATCATGGAAATAAAGTTAAATGTGGTGAAGATGTCAAGTGGACCAAAGTACCAGCAAGTAAGCAAGGAGATTGAAAACATTTGAAAAGTTAAAAAAATACTTTAAAAATAACTGAATTATTTTATATGTATGTGAATATACAGTAAGATTCAAAGAATTCAAGAAGAATGGGGGGGTGGGGGTTAAATGCATCTCTTGTTTCTACACTGACAAAAACTGAACCAGTTTCTAAACTCTTGTTCAAGCACAAGAAGTTTTACAGGTTCAGAAAAAACTGTATTAATCTAAATGTATCTTTGTGGTACTTCCTAGCACCTAACATAACAAGAAAACACAGCATATCCACCTGTGAGGAGCTTACAGAGGGGGATGCACACTCAGGGCAGGAGAACAGGCTGTCAGCTGGGGGAAACAGGGAAGCTCCACACCAAAGGCAGGATCAGAGGAAACAGAGGTATGTCTCACTCAGCACACCCACATCCTGAGACTACCTGATACCACTGTAACCAAGAAAAATAAACTCTTTTACAAAAGCTCTATCACCACAGCAAAATATGACATGGATTGCAAAGATAACCAACTTCCTTTGGACAACATGGTCACACTAAAAAAAGTAACTCCCTAAAATTAAAAATATTTGAACTTTTAATACTAAGTGAGAGGTATTTTGTTTATTTTTATTAGAATAATAGGAAATAGTTATTTTTAGTATTTAACCTATGTCAACATCCCCTTTAGGTAAACTCCTGTGCCAGTATTGCATTAAGTGCTGTTTTCCTGTTTAGCAATCTCTCAAAAGTTAACTAAATGCCTTGCAAAAACAATTTCAAAACTAGTTTGCAAAGTATTAAAGATAAAAGATAAGCATTAAACAGATGACATCTTTTGCAAATCCATCATAATCCATTGGTTTAGGTTTTACATTTCTGGTGAGAAATTACTTAAGTTATTGTCTGATTATGATTAAACATTAGGATTAGTACTTTCTGTTATGGATCACTTCTATTTTTATTACTTTTACCAGCCTACATTAGCCAAGAGGCAGCATCTGAGGCAAGTGAATGACTACAGTGAACAGCTCTGAAGACACAGACACTGAGCTTCAGTGCTCCATGCTCTGTCTCACTGTCACCAGGGACTGATGCTCCACTTCAGGGGAAGCCCTGCAACACACCAGCACACCAGTCACACCTCCCTTATTCATTTAGCACATTCCCTCTTCTAGCTCCATTCCCAGCAGCTACAGTGTTTAAGTGTTTGGTGCCTGCAATAAGACCACTTTCGAAACACTAACTGAATCAGGCAGGCTCCCCTACAGTTAAAGGCCAAAAGGTATCACTTGATCCATCTCTTACATTTCCTTTTCTGATGGCACACACACAGGTTGAAGTAATTCAAGTTGTTAGCTCGTGGGAGTTCAAACAGCAAAGTGAGTTTGAGCCTTGACACAAGAGCTCTTAATAGAGCCAACTTTTTCCTGTTCTGTTCAAAGTGAAAAAAAAAAAAAAACCCTGGACATGCATGTCCCTGAATCTGAATTTCCAATCTCATACAAAGCCTATGTGTAATTTTTCACAGGTGACCTCACACCAAGACACACCAGCTTCTCAGACAAGAGCCAGGCAGCACTGAGCTGGCAGTCTGGAAGAGGAAGGTTCAGTGCTGCTTAGCCTTTACATATGCAAAGTTTATGCTTTCAACATCTGAGGCTCACTTTCTGTAAAGTGTGACTGACTGAATCAGCTTCTGTTCTTCATAGGACAACTTCCACTAACCAAATATACATATTTTCATAAACATACAGTAATGCAGATGAAAACAGACAGCATTCAAAAAGATTCAAACCCCGATGTTTTGCAGCCTAAAGCCACTGAAACATTTCTCTTACACAGGCATGATCTCCAAAAAGGCAAAGGGGTAGAGTTGCAGATCTCAAACACATAAAACAGCCCACCCTTGAGAACAGATGTGACACAAGGTGCATGGCTGGTGATGGGACAAAGGCATGTGGTTCCCTGTGCTAGCCAGCCCATAAAAGAGAACACATCCCACTGCCATTTGGTCAAGCACATTTGTGTTGCAATGATGAGCATCATCAATCTCAGTTTCTACTCCTGCCCCAGCAAAGCAACAGCGCTCCCGTTTGAATCAGGCTCCTCCGAAAAGCAGCATCTGGCACTGCTCCAACAGTCACAATCCTGCACTTTTGATGTAGCTTATGAGGGGCTACCAAGCACTACTGAGCAAAGCTGATGACCATCACTGATGTGTGATCTGCCACATTTATTCTGAAAAAATAAATATGTAACAAAATGGAGAAGACTTGATACTTATGTCAGGGGACTGACACTCCCAGGCCTGCCTGAGGCACCACCTCTCACTTTCCTGTTCTTTGGAGCTGCTGCATTTGTAACTTGCCCCCAAGACATGAAAACGTGGTTCATAGAGAAAGGCCTGAAACATCAACTGCAGTAAGAGACACAGCCAAAATCTGTGGCAAAACAGTCTGCCCTCAATGAGACCCATTCATGAAGCCTTCATCCACCCTTCCCAGTCTCTGTATTGATCAAAACTTGTACAGTAAGAATCCCCTGACCCATTCTAAGACTTAGTGGAAGAAAACATCAGATCAGGGAGTACAGGAGCTGCAGCTCAGTTCTAGAAGATGAGGGATAAGGGCCATATGAAGTTCAAACAGCTCAGATAGGCAGTACAGACACAGCAGCATTTTCAGACAGACTCTGCAGTCAGTGGCCAAGAAGATTTTCATCCTAATGCCAACTCTGCTCTGCTTCCAGTGCCTATAACTCATTACCCCACAAGGCATAGGTGAGCTAGCTTGTGTTTCTACAAGACCCCAAGATCCTATGGTACAGCAACTTTATGATGCAAATCTACTATGATGTGGTATTAGTTTACTGACAAGTGCTATTCTGAGAAAACTCACAACTTAGGGCACAATTCCAAGCAGATCTCACCAATTCACACCACTGAGACTTCTCCATAAGTTATTCCTACAAGCTCTTTACAGTCTCAGCCACAAACTACAAGCAACTGGCAGAATTTCAATTGCAACAATTTTTGAAATTTTCACTTGAGTGATCGTTTCCAGCAGAAAGGGTGTCCTCCAAAGGCTTTTCAAAAACCTTACAGAACCTCACTAAGATCACTGAATCTTGAACTCACAGAACACAAAGGTAACATTCCCAATAAATTTAACACTATGTAGAGTTATCCATTATAGATTTTGATCCAACAACAGTTCCCTTTGTTTAAAGGGTAAAATTAGTGTAGGGCAGAGAAATGCACCACTGGAGAGAGCAGTCTGCAGCACTGTGGAGTGCAGGTACCTCAGGCATACAGCAGACAAGGAGACAACTGTTGTAAATAATCCAAGATCTACAATTATAAGCCATAGTTCAAACACACTTAAAGAAATAAATATTAATCTTGATTCCCAAACCTGGCCTAACAAAGACAACAAAGCATTTTGATACTTAGTTTTAGCAGACAGAAGGAGATCACCATGGTTTGAATTCATCAAAAAGAAAATTAAGTAATAGTGGCCCAGATAATCAACATTAATCTAGAATTCAAGTTGATGCAATGAGTTACCCATCTCAAAAATAATGTAATGTAATGTAATATCATGACAACACCTTTCTAGTTCTTTAAAAAAAAAAAAAAAAAAAAAAATATAAACCAAAGCTCTGGTTTAGCAAGAGCTGAAACTCACAAGTGTAATGGTGCAGAGAAAAAACTGAACTGAACTGGATTTCTTCCACTGAGAGAAGCCCACCCTTTGTGCGGCTCTATCACTCAGATGAAGCATTGCCTCTGCATATGCCATTCAAGCAGGCACTTGAGCTCTCAAGTACACTGGAATAGCCTTTATACAATTCACATCTAGTGCAAGAGCCTCTGAGCACTGACTCTGACTAGCTGAACTATGTTTTCCCTTTTTGCACTCTGAGCTTCCAGAAAATGCTGCCTTGGTAGTAAGACATAGCTGCTAAAAGAAAGAATTAATAAGAAATAAAATAACTGGGTTTGTAAGCAAACATCGACAAAGACATGGACAAAGTAGTGTAATTCACTAGTGCTGCTTTTTTACCAGCTTTCTAAACGTGAACAGCGATTTGTATTGCTATAAATCAAAAAGAGAACCATAACACTGAAATGTTACAGTGTATCTGTTTCTCAATGTTTTAAAACACATGACAAGCTCAGAAGTTAGTTTCCTTCCAGACAACATCTGCTTGGCTGCCACCATCTCTGCTGAGGCATAGGTGTGCACGAAGCAGTGACAGGAAGTCAAGTATATATAGTGTCTTCTTGAATTATTAATATAATCTTATCTCGATATCTGAAACCAACTTTATGAGTCACAAAAACGAAGCATTAGTCCAAACTAAAAACCACATTTAAAACAGGGCTGAATTAGGAATTACACTTAGGTATTAAATAATGATTCCAAATATCAACTTAACAAGCCAAAAAAAAAAGGGCCTGAATAAAAACAAAATGGTACTACACAGGCAACCAGCTAACACGATTTCTCATTACTAATCAGTCTTCTCCATTCAACTCAGTAAGTCACAAAAAGGTGGGAAGAGCAGCTGACTGGCGCTACCAGAGCTTCACCCGCCACTTCCCACAGCCCCTGCCCTGCCTTGGCCGCTCCGGGCGGTCTCCGCTCCCCGGCCACGCCGGCCAGGCGCCCTCCGCCGCCCTCCCTCCCCACCACGTCCCTAGGTGTAGCCAGAAAAACTAGAAGTAAGAGGTCGTTTGATTTGTAACCCGCTCACATTAAACAGTAACGCACACAGATGTTACATTGCTGACCCTGGGACTACTGCGGGAACTTCTCCTTCGCACGGCCACCCCGTGACGGGCCCGGGGGACTCTCGCCCGAACCGCCTCCCGTTGTGGGCGACGAGCTCTCACGGAGGTTTCGGGAGCCGCCAGCCCGGCGCTGCAGCTGCGCCCTGTCCCAGCATCCGGGACGGGACGCGCCGAGCCCGGGCTGGACGGCCGCACCGCGCAGGGAAGGTGCCCGGCGAGGACTGCCCCAGGTCCGACTGACGCTCACCGCCCTGCAGGCGCGGAGGCTCCGGGCTGGAGACAGGCAGCGGCGGCGGGCGCATCCCGCTCCCGCACGTCCCGCTCCGCGCCGCCACAAGTCGCAAGGCAAAGCACGCGGAAACCCCGCGCGCGGCGCGAAGGGCGGACACGGGCAGCGGACAGGGGCTGGGGGGAGCGGCCTCACCTGGGACATCTGAGGGCGCAGGTTGATCTCCTTGAGGTTGATGGAGTGGCTGCGGAGGTTGTTGAGCAGCTGGCAGAGCAGGACGCCGTCGCGCAGTGTCTGCGCCAGGTCGAAGACCTGGGCCGTGTCCCAGGTCACCCGATGGTTGGGCGGCAGCACCTTGCAGCTGATCA
>VXBT01006999.1:139085-169557 GCA_013400235.1 Oriolus oriolus | reverse complement strand
CAGTGTTCCCGGCAGGGGCTGCGGCTGGTGGCGACGCATGTGGGCCCTCTGCCTCCCCCAAAAGACTCTGCCGCCGCCCCGCTGAGCCCCTGGATGCCGCTGCGCCCGCCGTGGTGGTGGTCTCAGTGAAACATGACCCCTTGCCTCACCTCCTCCCCGAAGCAAATGGGCACAGAAGCACCACCTCACCCACAGTAGTTTCACCTGCTATTGTTTCCCCCACACAGGTAACCGGAAAAAGAAAAAGGAAAAAAAAAAAAAAAAAAGTGGCAACCCCTCACCCTGCCCCACATAGTCTGCACTGCCCCCCTCCTTTCTTCCCCCAAGGCTGGGCACTGAGGCACACTGCCAGCTTTGGGGTGGCTCTTGGGGTCATGCTCACTCTTCAGGCACCCAAAGAGCCTGGACGTGACTTACCCAACTTACTTGCCCCCCCTAATCTCCTCACGCCCTGCCACTGGTCCAGTGGCTACTCACTGTGTGCCTGGGTGTCGGACTTGAATAGTGCCTGGGTGCTGCCATGCTCTCCCTCAGCTGCAGCATCGACAGCTCAGCCCTACGGGCTCCCCTTTTCCTCCTTTTTCTTTCTTTTCTCCCCTCTTTTTATGTCTCTTTTTGCGGGAGATGTGACTTATGAAAGTGGGGCCAGAAGAGTAGATAGGGGCATCAGGTATCATTAGTGTGTGTGGTGTTCTTGATGTGCTAATGAACTATTTGAATAACCTCAAATGCAGGAAACAGCCAGGAGAATACTCAATTACACACTAGTAATGAGGGTGTAATTTTAAACTTCAGAAGTTAACAAGAGGGTTAATATGGCAATTGCATTCATCTTGTATTTGTTTATTTAAAATAGCTGTTTCCTGGCAGTGATCCTTTTTTTTTTTTTTTTTTAAGAGGCAAATTGGCTTTAGTTGCATTAGTTACCGTAGTGGTGAAAATATACAGTAAGAGCACAATTAAACGGGTTTAGGTGCAGCTTAGCTGTGGAATGAGCCCAAATTCATTAGATGTGTTTCGTTAAGGTAAAACGGTGTTGTCAAAAACGCTGTTGAGCTGTGCCTTAATGTGTGCCTTGCGGAGCCCCCTCTGCTGTGTGCCAGCACGTGCTGGTGCCTGCTCCCCATCCCCTCCAAAAGTACTTTCCTCTCGGGTGTTTGAGCGCTGGAGCTAAATTACTTCAATTAAAGACTCGCTGCACCTCTGCAATTGGCTTGAAGTTTGGAAGTCATTCTAACTAAATCTGTAAAGCGTATGCAGTTACGTTGTGCCCCATAAAATACCGTGTTTCAGGCAAGAACTTTACTGCTGGCTGCCCTACGTGATTACAAAACCCCTCTGACATTCTTGTGTCAAGTAATAACAGGGATCGCAGCCGTCAGCCAGAGAGCGCGGCGCTGGGCAAGCACAGGTATATGACATGCCTGAGCTGTTTCCCGAGTGGAAATACCAGTTCTGGACAGACTGACCCTTTCAAAGAGTTTGCCAACTAATCAACCAGCCTGGAGGCTAATTGGGGTGGGGAGGGGGAGGGCAGGGCTCCCAGTGAATGCCTGCATAAGCGTCTATGTTCTTTAAGATACCTGTGACCTCTCCTTTCTTTTAGGGAGGCTTTTTTGGGACCACTTCAGTGCAGTGCTGTAGCTTGATCTCCTGCCGTGTGTATCTGGTGTCTCTGAATGGCTTAGAGGCGTGATTATGTGCAGATAATGTTTTTGTTCTAGGTCATTATTTCAGGTAAAAGCTAATGCTCCTCGCTGTATTTAACCCTAGATTCCTCTTTCCCTTGCTTTTAATGACTGTGGAAGTAATTTTGAAACTTGGGGCATAGTTTAGCTTTTTAGGAGGAGCACCGCACGTGCATCTGAGAAGGGGAAGAGGGAACTGGGCAGAACAGTCAGTGGTCACGGAGTGTGTGTGTCTTTAACCTGTTAAATGAGGTGTCTTGGTACTTTCAGTTGTCAGACTAGAGAACTCGATCTCTACCCTGGCCCACAAATCTCTTCACACTTGCATAAAGCTTAGGCGAGGAGAAATCCAGCTGCTGTAGTGTTTGTTGCAAAGCTGTGCTTCCTCCGGGAAGCGTTCGGAGCTGTAATTCTCATTAACAGCGGGCTATGGGGAGAAAGGGGAAAACAGCTAAAATAGAGTACAACAGGCATCTGCTGTTTTCCTAAGTGTATCAAGAAAGAAAATGAGCAATCAGCAAGGGTACTAGAACTAGACAGTGTGGGGTTTTTTCAGTAATTATATGGGAATGTTCCCCTCCGTGCACAATTTTATGAGTTAAACAAGGTACCCTGTCACTTTTGTAGCTGAATTTTGCTTTTGCTACAAACCTCATTAATTTAAATCTTTGTGAGAAAGAAAAGTGTCTCTCTCCTTTTTTTTTTTTTTTCCCCTTTTCATCACCAATTTTTCTCGTGTCAATTTTAACTTATGCACTTCTGGGATGTGACAAAATGAAAAAGTACTGGCTGTGGAATGGATTTCCTTGGGAGTATGTTAATGCTCAACTTTTTCTCTCTAGCTACCTTTTATGATACTTACACTAATCGAGGTCCAGGGCATTTCCTGGGGAAATTAATGACTGGCTGGGGTTAATGGCCCAAGGCATTGCCTCAAGCCATTGACTCTCCCAGCCGGTCATTAATCCCCAGGAAATGCCCTGGCCCTCAATCGTTACTGCTTAATTATAAACAAAGAGTTTCTAGGCCTTTTTACTGAATATATCTCATCAAGTACCATGACACTAAATTCCACTGTTGACAAATATTACTGATTCCTTGAAAACACGAAGGTCATGAGTTTGTGGTTTATTGGTTGTCTTTGTAATTAGTCTTCCAGAGAAAAGACTCTGCTGAATTCATGGATTTGTGCAATACTCTGGTGAAAAAGTGGTGGCATAATGTGTGGGTTTCTTAGCATCTTTATACTGTGTGCTTTTTTTTTTTTTCTTTTAGTAGCATTAAGCAAAGTGTGGAAAAGATTAAATGAAAGCACTGAATGGGGTGTCTTCAATTTGCACTGACTGTCTGAGCAAGAATGTTAATTTTATGCTTTTATGTTGTAGCTCCCATTTTTTGTTTTAGCCCCAAAATGTCTTTTCAGACACTGGGTTTGTAGGAGCTTCTTCCAGGGCTCAGGAAAGGTATATTAAATGTTCATCTTGATCCAACTACTGCTTTAGGTTTTAGCCTTAAGAGCAGCATTTATAGTGTATTTTAAGAGTACAGCACTGCCATCATGGCACAACTTTCTTTTCAGTCCTTATTTGCTCTGAAGTGTAGCAATTTTCCTGCCACTGACAGCAGTGCTTCAGTTCAAGTTGATGACAGAGAGATGTAATTTGGCTGTTGTTCATATCCCATGTTGCTGAAAGATGAACAATAGCTAAAGCTTAAACTTTTGATGCTACAATGTGGTGGTAGCTTTTGGGTTTTATAGATCTGGTACATGCTGAACTTACTACAGTAGTAATACCCGAAAATAGGTGTAGGAAAATAGTTTGGCCTCTGCCGTGGGGGAGGAGAGTTGCCTGTCACTTGCAAATGCTTTGGTTATGTTTGTTCTGTAACTCAATTGGGTTTCTCTGGGCTGTTTGTGAAGAATTTATCAGCTATTAAGATATCTACCAAAAGCTTTGTCATTAAAACCTGAGCCTCGTGCATTTGTCTTAGCTGTTTTGGGGAATCCTGAAATGCTTTTTTTTTTTTTTTCCGCTTTAAATTCAGTTGCCCTTTTTGCTGTCTTTTGATCTGGCACGTCTTTTCTTTGCCTTACACTCTCTTTGAAGGGCTTACTTTGACCTGAACCAGAAATCTAGTTCTGACTGCAGGTTTTGCAAAAGAAGGCAGAACAATAGCACATGAGGAGTATGAGTAGGCAGTAGGCACAACCGGGAGCAAATCCAAAGTAGCTAGTAAGTCTAGCCCTTTTTAGTCTTGGGTTTTGGAGGAGGTGGATTGGAATCTGTCTGCTTGATCTTTGATCTGGGAACATCCTGCACTTTGGTTAAATGGCCACGAAAAAGACTTGTGTTTTGTACAAGTATCTCTAGTGCTCTGACCAGAATCGTTGCTCGGTGCTTTCCCAGTATGCAGGGCAGGGGAATTCATCAGGTCGCTTCAGGGAAGGATGCTTAGGATCATGGTGTGAGGATGCTAGGCTTTATTTCTGCCAGGGTAATAGGTGAAGCAATATCCCTGTCTTAAGGGCTTGAAGTACAGTAGCTATTAAGACTGATGACTGCCAAATACCTTGTTAGTTCTTGTGACAGTGCTACTGTTGATCAGGTTTCAGAGGTTAGTGCCCTAGTGCATAGTTAGTGCCCATCCCTTTGGTTACTGCGTTATCCCAGGTTGCAGGAAAATCCAGGATTTGCTAGGTGTCTTTTTTAAGAGAAGCACTGAGGCTAAAATCGTAGAAGGTAAGGGTTAAAGAAACTTTAACCTATGGTTTAAGAAACGGTATCTACCTTAGAGGCTACTGTTTGTTACTTTGTTACTTATGGTTTTTTTAATGAGAGAGCTTTTTCATCTTCTACTAAGTTACAGATGTGGAAACTAGAACTGTAGAAGGGACTATTATACCTGATAGTCATCAAAGTTGCCCTGAAATCCTTGGAGGGCAGGAGGATAAGGTAGTAGTGGTGTCAAATATGGTCCCCAAAGCTTTCTTATCAATCTCCATAGTGAAACGCATGAATCCTGGCTATTGCTGTCTTGGGTGGAGATCAGTGTTGTTTGTAACTGCTTCTAAAGATTGTTGAAGAGAAATATGGTTTTTCTTTTCAAGAAAGTAGGATATCCCAGGCTATGTTCCTTATAATGACCATGAAGCTTGGTAGGCACGTGGGTGTTTCCCAAGATGAGTACAGGACAAGCAGAATAGCGATTAGGCTTAGTGATCTCATATACAGCTTTGAGGGCAGTACATGCACCGAAAGGAATGAAGGGAACTGTTTTTTCTTTCCTAGACTGAGGTTGGTCCGTGTTGAATTGGCTGTTAGGGAGGGAGTTGATTTAAGGTGACTCGGGAGAGTATTTCAGAGAAGATCCAAGAATGGTGTTTTGATACGTGCCTTTGGAATGGTAGCTGTGGAGCTAAAGGTCCAATACTCCCTTTGTAGATCCTCTTGGTTGCATTGGCATGATATGTTGGAGGTATTAAATTGTGTAACTCTTTCAGCTGGTGATTTCTAGTATCACTTAATTTTTCAAAATATTTCTCATTTTTAGAAATTAGACTCATTTTATTTAGTTGCATCACATGAGCTGGTCGGAGAACTTGCTTTTTCCAGCCTTCAGTGGTGGCAAGAATGCCAGAGGTGACCAGTTCCTTGTAGCTCAAATGAAGATGACCTTTTTAATACAATCAGGAGAAAAAAACAACATCACTGGAGTGCTGCTGTATTTTGACACTCTTTTACATCCTATAGAATCTGAAATGACTATGTTGGTACTCTATGCACATCAAAGATAAAATGCACAAGCTTAAAGGCAGCAGAGAGCTGATCTTTTTTTTCTTTTTTTTTAATAATAAAAAGTATTCTGTGATTATCCTGTAAAAGATTTCCCATTGCCCACTGCTCTGCTTCTAGAGAGCAAGAGATCAGAAACTGCTCAGTCTAATTGGTGAGTCTGTATGACAGGGAGCTGCCTTATTTCATGTATGGTGTAGAAATAAATGAGTGCTTAAACCCTTTGAAACACACCACTGCTGCAAAAGCCATAGGCTGTAATTAAATTGAATGTGGGGTTGTATTGTCTTGTGCCCTTGGCTATAAACTTGATAACAGGCCGCGGTACCCCCACTATTGTGTTTGGAGCTGGAACCTAATTAGAGATGTTGTAGGTTTTCAGTCACTTTGGAAGCCCTTCTGTTCATCTTTTTCCCTGTGTCCTTTCTTATTATTTTGCTTTTCTGTTTCTGAAGCAACAAATGCACCCTTCTTTTCAGAAGGAAATTGTTAAGGGCATGTAGCCAAATATGTACGTGCAAGATAATTTTTTTATCATATTTTGGATTCAAGGGACAAGTGTTGGTAACTGCATTTTATCTGATGTAGAAGAGATTTATTAGTGTTGAGACAGTAAAAATATATAATCACGTTTCCAGGGAATGCTTTCTGAGTCTCTTCCAGGCATTTTAGAGGGGAATAAGGAAAGGATTGGAATTTCTCATAATACCTTGATCTAAAAGTAACATTGGAAGACGTAAAATTGAATTCTGTTCTGGTTGTTTTCTTGGGGATTAGCAACAAGGAAAAATGGCTTTTCTGGGCTTTTAGAAATTTACATGCTTTGCACTCAGCCAGTTTTAGTTGATCTGAAAACCTTCAAACTTGCTAAGGACTTAATCCCCGATGCGAGCAAGTACGTTTGATGTGTTCTAATGCAACTTTTAGTTTTGAAAATAATGAAAGTTGTAGTGCACAAGTGTATTATAAACACCTCCAATAAATTCTTAGTTAATTGATAAGCTTACCTGTTGTATGCACCTTCCGTAGCTAGGACAGATAATTTTAATGAAATGGAAATTGAGTGAAATTTTAAAGCCCTATTCACTTTGCCAGTGTATGCAATTTTTATTTTTCAGTGCATGTTTAGGACACATTTGCTCCATATAGCACAGTTCTGAGCTAGCAGCTCCTTAGGACTTCTGACTTGCTTCAAGTCCTAACCTGAGTGTTCTGATGTGGTTTGCAGTATTCTTGGTACTTAAAATAGGTCATGCAGTCTGGATAATGCATTATTGTGTGACTTTTGGAAAGAGGTAATCACTTTTCTTCAAACAGTGGCACCAGCTGTAGGAAACCAATCCTTCCCCAAGGTGGGGGCAGGAAATGAGGACTGAGTGGAGTCTTTTGGTGGTGGGGGTAGCTCATGGTGGGAGGGAGGTTGTTTGGTAGGTGCTGTTCAGGTAACACTGGCTGGAGCACTTGTCTGTGTAAAGAGAGGAGAGCAGGAAACTCTTTACAGGAGGCAAGGTGTGAAACTGAATTTTGACTTTCCTTTCTGTTTCCGTATCCAAAAAGTCTTGTGGAGGTGCTGGGGTGATTTCTGAGCTGAGTTGATCTCTACCACAGTGCTTCATTTCCCACTCTCCTCTTCAAAGTGCCTGAAGACCAGGTCTGATGATGCTGTCATTTGTTTTAGTTCAGTTTTTGATACCACGAGTGAGAGGAAGAGAAGCCTGTGTAGCTGAGACTTGTGCTTGGTAGCTCTAATGAAGGAGCCACAGCTCTCAGGCTCCCTGGCAAATTGACACCTGTGTACTCTGTTACTACTTCTGTGTCAGTCTGTCAGAAATGTAATGCATAAATGAACTACTTCCCTTAAACACCTTTATTTTAAGCTTTTTTTGCGTGTATGTGTCCACTTATGTGTATTCAAAATTAAAGATTGCTGGAAAAATTTCAAGAGCTATTTCTCAACACCCTTCAGCTGAATCCTGAGCTTTTACTCACCACTGTGATATATTTAGCTGCTTCTTTTGCTGCCGTTGATTTTTCTCTGTGTGGTTCTAGTAGGCTTCAAAAGTGGCAGAGGAGGGTTGGTCAGCAGTAAGGGCAGCATCTGATGCCTTGGCTTTGAGTTATTGAAGTCCAGTGTAGTCATACTGAGCTCTTACTCTGATCCAGAGTGACTGGATGGGAAGTTTGTCCTCACCTTGCTGGTGTGAGCTCTTGTTTCGTGGGTGAGGTGTCTGTTGTGCACACGAAGGAAAGCATCAGAACTCTTGGGCTCAATAGCGCCAGTGGTTAATTACCGAGCATCCTGTGGCTGAAAGCTCCCCTGGAGAAGCAGCAGCGGAAGTGTGTGGTGTGTCTGGCCAGGGTGGGGGGGGGGAGCACGGGTGTGTGGGTTTAGCATGAAAGAGAAGGGGAAATCCACTCACATTGCCCTCCTCACTTCATTTCTACTTGGGGTGAGACTTGAGACTCTTTTTGAACTTGTGCCTGAAATGCGGGGAAGAGGAGAAGCAAGGAAGGTGAAGTGGACTTAAATAGCTTCCTTCCTTCCTTCTTACAAGGGCTGGCTGTTTTACCTGTGACATGCCTGATAAATTCCTTCCCTTGCATTGAAATCGCCCCACTCAGAAGAATTCGAGTCATCTGAAGTGCTGTAATTAACCCATCTAGTTTTGCTGCCAAATTGGGAGGACCTAGCTGAGAGTTGGGTTGACAAGTTGGAAAGTGTAAATGGGAACACAGATGTCATAACAGAATCCTATGGCTGTAGTACAAACTGTGTTTGAAATTCAGATAAAGAGAGAGCCTGCTTCAGTTGATTGCCTTTTTGAGGGTTTCCCCGTGTCTCTAATGATTTTATAACTAGCAGCACTGGCTAGTCACAAAAAAAGCTTGCTTGCTATTCCTCCTTACCTTAGATATGACAGTGACACCACCAAAACTGGCTGTTTGTGGTGATGCTTTTTGTAGGCTTATATCACGCTGATCAGTGCTAGTTTCCACCTTGTGTTTAGAAAATGTTGTGTCTTTCTTGTCATGATACTGTAGTTTCTGGAGGCTCTCCCTAGACTGTTGCAAGACCAGGTTCACATTTTGCTCAAGTTTTTAAAATGTTTTTTAAGGGATGGGGGAAATAATGAGATGCTCTAAGCTTCTGGGGTTTGGCTAATCAGCAGTTCAGAAAGAACTGTTTAGCTTTTCAGTTTATTTTCTCTTTTCTCTTAATTTAGTAACTCTGAAGTATGTATCTTGCTGATTATCTCATTGAAAATACAGTTTCCCTGAAAAAAACCCACTTTCTCTGCAAACACATGTTGATCAGTGACTGACAAACTTGGGAGTGGAAAAGTAATTGTTCTTTGAGGAAGAACAGATAATGCAAAGCTATGTAGTCCATGAAACCACGTGAGGAAAACTTAAGTTCTCTAGAACAGACTGGTGCTGGTAAGAATATGATTTTTTTTTTTCCCCCAGCACAAACACTTGAAAAAGTTATATTCCTTAGCAGGGATGGCAATGCAAAATCCCTCAGCCTTTGAATCTGCTTTTTTTTCCCCACAAGTACCGTTTGAAAATAAAATAGGCAGAGTGGGACTAACGTGGTTTCGGTGTCAGCCTCAAACTGCCTGCAAAGTCGGCTTTCTGAAGCTGCTGCCAATCCAAAGCAGTATGTGTAACACAGTTACAGTTTGATTTTTCAAAAGCAGAAACAACTTTAATGTCCTTTCAGAACTTTGTAGTTTTGCCTTCTTTTGCGGGTATTTGACACACTTCCAAAGCAACCTTATTACTGGTTTTATCTCTTAGAAGTCTTTGTAAGTTACCTTTTTCGGCAGACTTTTAGTGTGTTACTTTTGAGATGCACTGGAATACAAACGTTTCCACTGAAAGTACTCTAGACACAAGCTGTTCCCTTCAGTTTTAGGCATTGAAAAGTATCGAAAGTAAGGAATTAAAAAAAAATATATATAAGGAAAATGAGATTTATTGTAACTAGGAGGTATAAATATGTGAAAGTGGGCATTGTGTATAAAATGTACAGAGACTAAATATAGTATTAGTTGAGTTGCTAATGCATTGTATTGATGTATGGGAGTAGCACTACTACTATGTAACTAGTAAAATTATCCCCATGGTACAGAGGAGGATAATTCAACACTTCAAAGTTTACTGTGATAATTCATTAAGAAAAGATTTCTCGTTCTGGTGTTAAAGTAGAATTTTAACCAGTCAGTTTTTCTCAGTACAGTATATTCACTTCCAAACTGCCAGTGGATATATTCAGGATCATGAATGTAAGAGTAGGCTAGAATTGCAGTACAGGATAATGATATGGTAGTAACTGTGATTGTCATGTAAAACTTTCAGAAGCTTGTGTATGTTGTTTTCATTGCTGAGAGATACAAAGGCATCAGGTCAAATCTGTATCTTTCCAGGAAAAAAAATATAATACATGAGAATTTATTTTTTTTTTTTAAATTTAGATTTCACAAGGCCCATGTCCAGATTTTTGCTAAAACAGTGAAACACACTCCTCCTTCTGCTTGGTAACTCAGCTGGCTATTCTAACTTACTAAGGAATTTTTTTTCTGTGAAGTGCTGGACTGATTTGACTGGACACTTTTTTTGCTACAGGGTTGTGATCTTACCAGTGTGAGTTGCTGCGAAATGCTCTGGTGTCGTGGTGTTGTGGCATTGCTCTGAGAAGATTAGCAGCAATAGAGCTGCCAGAGCTACCCAGCTACCCTGACCCTCCCAGCAGCTGCCCCTGTTCTGGCACAGGGGGGTGGCAATGCCTTCTGTGGCCCTGTCCCTCCTAACTTACTAAGGAACAGGCTGCAGCCCCAGGAGCGCTGCTGCTGGAGCAGTGACCACGCAGCCCTGCCGCAGGGGTGATGGGCGCTGCTGCCAGCCCGTGGCTTAGGGCTCTGCGGCTCTTCTCGGGCTTTCCTCCCAAAAACGGAACTAATGCTACAAGGAAAAATTAAAAATGTCTTCCCCGCCGCTCCCCCCACCCCCCCTCAATCTTTATAAAATCAAAAAGCTCCAAAACAGCCCCAACCTGAAAACATTTTGTTGTCTTTAACATTAATGATAGTGGTCTGAAATAGCTGTTACTTACTTTATCTGAAGGGACTGGATTTTTAGGAGGGGAGAGGAGCAGATGTGAGCTTTCCAACCTATCTGGAGACCAGAAGAGGTTAAATAACTGAGCTAGCAGGATTTTGAAGGCAGAGCATGATTACTTTGTGAGAAGAAAGAGATGGAAGTAATAAGTTGCAATGAAAAATTAGAAAGAGAGGAAAAGCAGGGTGAGAATACCTTACCAACTGTCTTGTTGCAGCATATCAGTTTGGGAGCTAGATTAACTTCTGTACACCAGTGTGCTTCTGCTGGATTAGTTTAATGGATTCAAGGAGCAAAAACTAATGTCTCTGTTTGGAGAGGGGCTAAAATTGGAGGAAGAAATTAGGGGGAAAAAAATCCTTCCTAATGCTAAGTAACAAATGTAGTAGGTGCACTGGAACAAAATTTGATCAAGGAAAAGATAGACCCAGAGGGATGGCAAAGAAGAACTATGCATATTTTTTTCTTAGCAGAAAGTAGAAAAGCTAGAGGAAAATACAAAAGAACAGTTAAGGGGCAGGGAGGGAAGTCTGGGTTTTCTTCAGCTTTAAAGTGAGTTTAAAAAAAAGTGAGTGGGACTTAGTTTAAACTAAGTGCATTTAGCCTCTTAGGGGAGCTAAAATCTAAAGGTTTGTTTTCCTTAACCTTAAAAAATGTGAAATTTAAAACAGTGGTTTCCTGTAGAGTTTTGTGTTGGAGTAAGCATTGGTTCTTGAATATGTATTCTGAAAGAAATCTGCTGTCAGCATGGTGGTAAAATGGCCTGTAAGCATTGTGTTTGCTTTTATGCCTAATGGACAGTAAAGTAGTTCCTCAAGCTACTTGAAATACTCCTTGTAAACTAAAGTGTCCGGATCAATTTCTCATTCGCATCTTATTAAAACGCACTGAGGAAGTTGGGAAAACATGTTTTTGATCAAAGTGCTGTAGAAGCTAGTCATATACTCTCTTAATCCTTAAGCTACCTCATAAAATTCCTGAGAAGAACCCCAGTGGGTTCCTGCTTTCAAAGACAGCTTCATCCCACCTGGATGCCAAATAGAGAGAGCAGCTCCACTGTGTGGTGGGAGGGCACGTGGGAAGTGTATGGGGTCGAGGGGAGACAGTTGGAGTGTCTTGTTTTTCCTATGTTTGTCTGACTCACAGTTTCCTAGTGGAATACTAGGATTGTTGAATTATTTGCATGAATAGCTGTCTGCATCCAAAATGACTTGTGCATGCTAGTCTATTCTGTGTATGTTAATGCCTGAATTTCTCTTGTGTAGTCAGTTCATGTTACATGACAACTTTAAATGCCTCAGTGTTGTGCTTGATCAAAACACTTTTTTTTTTTTCCCCCTGAGGAAACACATCATGTCATAGCTCTGAGAAGTCAGGAATTTCTTGTTGGTAGGTGGATGGCTGGGTGCTGGCTTTCAGCAACCCATTCTTGAGAAGTTAAGCTGCTATCATACTGTACTCCTTCCATAAATATATTTTAAACTTTTATGATCTCTTCTATCAAGTTTCTGCCTGTGCATCTTCATGAGTAGGAGGCTCAAATCAATATTTACAGGGTCTGCTTTCATGCTTTATGTATGCAGCTATATCAAGATACGTGGTTATGCATTTTATAAGAAACTTATTCAAGGGGAAGTGTTCATCTGATCAGCAGTATCTGCTTTTTAACAGGAGGATGCTTTGAGCACTGTTGTATAAGCAGTAGGAGCGTGCTTTAGAGAAACTCTCAAGTATGCTGGCTTTGTTGTGAGTTGAAAATTGTGTTTAACTGTGGAGAAAAGTGGTCACCACAACACAGAGACTCCGTGGGGCAACAAGTGTGCTGCCTGCATGCCAGCGGGACAGTGCCATGAAAGTAAGCTGTGTTTCAAGACACAGGAGATGACAATGTTGGAGATGCTGTACCAGCTAATGGAAGGCTATAAGCAGGATACAGGATACATGGCAGAGATGTTACTCTGGCTGCACTAGTGAAAGAGTCAAAAAAGGCGATGGGGAAAATGGTCCCCAACTGTAAAAACAGAAAGCTTGTTAGCTGTTCTTAAAGCACATTTTTGGTGGCTCGCGAGAAAATTAGCAGTCTCAGCCTGGATCTTAGTGGGCAAGTATGCTTGCAGTGGAGGCTACCAGAACTCGTGCTGGTTGTCCCTCCTGCTGGCAGCCTGGGTGCTGAAGAGCTGCTCTTGCCCCAGAGGTGAGCTCCTGACCAGCAGGACAGGGTGACGGCCACAAGAGAAAGCTCACTCTGCCAGTGGTGCACTTGCTGCCTGGATGGTCTGCTGGGCTGTGGATGCGCTGTTACCTAAAAGCAGCAGACTCCTGCACCAATTTAAGTGGAAAATAAGACTAATGGCCAAATTTCTACAGTCTGTGTCTTTCACTAATTGTGAAAAATAGCAGTTTGCTTCTCCATCCTCCTGGCTTCAGTATCTTCTTCATATAACTCATCGGCATTTACTTATGGCTTCTTGTCTCTAATAATTTCTTAATGAAGCAGACAATTATATTTTATTTTACCCTGTATGAGCTGCTTCTCGTCATTTATTCTTGTTTGCCTCCACTCCATTTCCACTCCAGGCAAAAATTATTTCCAGTGAAGAAGGGCTAGATGCGTGTCATTCCAGAGCTATTGTAAATGACCCTGCGGATTTGCTTGCATACCCCATTTTCTCACCTAGAATGCATGCAAGGAAGGTCATATGGGACCTGTCCCCATACCCCATCACCACACCAGTGGCCAGGAGCAGATGTCTGTAGAAGAGAACAGAAATGGACAGATAGGTAATGCTTCGCATGTGGGTGTTTTAAAGACATTTGCCACTTCCCCCTCTGAGGTGTGACATGTCAGAAGCACATTAATCATTGAAAAGCAGATATTAACTGAGTCACATTGGGTCTGTGGGATGAATGGACCCCTTTACATCTTCCTCTCAAATGTTTTGATGGGAATGTTGATTACAGACAAGGTAAACTTGTTTGTACTTCATTCATTAATAACAAACTATAAACTGCCCTGCCTCCCCTCCCCACAGGCAAGGCACTTAAGGTACTTAAGACAGTAATTACAGTCAAATATACAACAAAAATAAAATCACTGCACATGGGGTTTTTTATGCTTGGTTTTGTTCTGTGCTTTTATTAAACCTCAATTCTTGCCTCACGATTGAACAGGAATCTCCCAGCTGGTAATACCAAAGTGTTTGACAAGCTTTCTTTGGTTCATCTGAGTATTTAGTAAACTCTTTGATGGTCTTCCTACTGAATTCATCACAGCTCAGATTCCTGCTTTTTATATGTATCTTGCTATATAAAGCTGGTGTACTTCTGAGCCCTAGCACCAATCAGTAGGGAGGTGATACCAATGCTACCTTGAAACTCTTCCCTTCTTACCTTTCTTGCTGGTTTTCTTACTGTGCAAGGAGTAGCATCTCTAGTTGCTGTGATGCTTAGGAGGGGAAGACTGAATTAGGCTGGGGTGTTGGTTGGCTTCAGATATTTGAATCAAAGCTGATGCATTTTAAACTCTAGAAATTAGTGTCCACAAGTTTGATTTGTGAACCTATTTACTGAGTTAGCATCCTGCAGTGGAAAGTTGTGTGTATGTCGGCTCAGTATTTTTAAGTGAAATTCTAAGGGACTTCAGTATTCCAGATAAAGTACACTTTAAAAAGACAGAAACTTAGCTGTAATGAGATCCAGCTGGTGTGCATAAACCTTTCACGTTGCGTTACATAGTTAAGTTGGTAAGTAATGTATGGGGAAAAGTTCTGGTGGCTTATTCCTTTGTACTGGAGTTTTACGAGGGCGTATAAATACTGTAAGTATTTAATGGGGGAAATGCAGGATTAAAAGCAAGCAGCTGATGATGTGTGGTACAGAAATGTCATAAAGCAAGTGTGTAGTAGTATCCTTTCAGTAAATATTAAATGACTGGAACGTGACAGTGATCACCTGCGTTAAAATAGCTCTCATAAGAACAATTTCCAACTGATTGGTTTGATTAACGTGACTAGTTCAGAAGTAGGTCATTTTACGCTGCATGGCATCAGAGTGTGGACTCTCTCTGAGTAATGTTTTGACTGGTCTTTTTATTCGGCAAAATCTACATCACTGTGGTATTCAAAGCAGAAGACAGGCTCACGGGCTCCTTACCATAACTTAACAACCTGTTCTCCTTTTAACAAACTGTAATTACAGAAACATGAACTACATCTTCATTTATTTCAACGGTAAGAGCATGGGAGAAGAATGTGGGAAGGCATTCTTTGTGCCGCCATCAATTTGGTTGCCTACCTTGCAGTTGTTTCATAAACATCCTAGAAAGCTCCTGAAAATACTGAATGTGGAATGTGCCAAAAGTGGTTAAAATGCAAAACTTTGTCCTCTGACAGACAAGCCCTGGCAAATCTTAGCTTGATGTTACTGCCCTCGGCTGCCCTCCTCCTTTGTGGAAGGCTTTTGCTCCCTTGTGGAGTCAGCAAAAGGAACCATGTGCCTGCACTTCAGCAGCTGCAACAAACCTTGGTCAAGAGATCAGTATTTTTGGGGTGCTGTCGTTGTCACCAGAAAATTGAGTTGCCATGTTTAGTCTGTGAACTGGAACAGAGGAGGCAGGGGCATGTAGTCTGTTTTGCCAGCTCTGCTATGGGGGTGGTAGCCCTGGGGAGAGGAGTGGTTGGAAAAGAGTTGTCCGAAATTGCGCAGCTATTTGCTGCATGATGATGTCTGAGCCCTCAGCTATCCACATTTAAATGGAATGGTCAGGCAGGTATCATAACGTATTTAAAGCTTAGGTAGCTGCTCTTACAAAGAGTATAATTTACAATAATTGCCACTTTTAATAATGAACTGATCTATTTGAGATGGCTCAATGCCCACTAAACAGTTACAATGACGACTTAGTTTTAAGGTGCTGTTACTAATGTAGGTATATTGACCTCGAGCTGTTCAGAGGGTTATTGTGGGTTGATATCCATAGCAAAAGTATATTATGCTTAGGCACCCTTCTGCAAAAGGGAAACTGAATTTCAAGTTGGAAATAAATCGTCACTTTCTCGAGATTTATTCAATGAAAGGTGAAAGGGACATTCAGAACATAAGTGAATAATAAAAATCTTCTGATTCTGTGGGTTTGTAAGTTCTCGTGAATCAGTCAGCAAGTTCCCAGTCATGACAACCACGTCCCATGCTCCGACATTGCAGCCACCACAAAACTCAAGAGAAGGATGTAATCAACCCCTAATAAAAGTGGCAAGCCAAACGAGTAGCATTAAAAAAACCAAGGTGCTGTCTTGCAGATTTCTGACTTAATTTTTTGCAGGCTGTCAGTACGCTGACAGACTCTTTAAATCTTCCTCCCTTTCTTCTGTGAGTCTCCACCTTGCCTCTTTCTGCTTGGTAAAGAAGCAAGCAAAATACCCATATGGGACTTTGTGTGGGAAAAATCGGCGGAAGACCTCTAATAGCTCATGCACAAGGATTTGACGTGGCTCAATATTTTGTGATCCTTGTTTTTAAGAAAATGCTCATATAACATATGGAAAAGAGATAGGTTAAAAGTCAAAAGCAGTGATAATGAGTGCTCCTCTGTTCTTCTCACTGCTCCGGGGACTGAGGTCCCCGCTGCTCCTGGCGAAGCCAGCATGAGGAGTGGGGCTGCACCGCTGGGCATCAGCCCTGACTCAGGATTTCCAGCAAGGGTGAGGTCTGGGCACGCAGCACCATGTCACCCAAATGTCCTGGGTTAAAAAATGACGGTAAGAAGCGTTGCTGCTCAGCAGCCTCGGATCGCTTGGCAGGGCTGTGCTTCTCGCTGTGTGCTTCCTTCTGTGAAGGAAGAGCCAGAGGAGCTGCCAAAGCGTTGGGAGCAGTGGCTGAAGGTACTGATAGGGATGACTGAGGATCCAACACCTCGTGTGCTTCTCCTGTGTGAAGTGGCCTCACTGGAAGTGAGACGTGAGCTCGTTTCAACCTCGGGACGGCCGATTCCAGTGCTCTGCCAGCCTCTAGCCAAAAGCTGGCCTGAACCGACCCTGCTTGGCTTGAGATCCGGTGGGATCGCAGTGCAGTGGGAATAAGAGGCACTTTGTTCTCCATCGTAGATACACTGTGATTAAACTTGATAGTCATGAGGCCAGATTTACTGCTGTGCTCTCCCTGTTTTGCATTGCACAATGGCACAAACACCCAGAGAGCGAGCAAATTTGATCCGTGCTTCCTAAGGATTGTGAAATTCTCTTTCTGTACAAATTTGCTGTCTGAATTTAAAGCATGATTTATAAAAAGGGCCTTTCCTCTTAGAGTAAATGTGATTGCCCTTTCTATAGGGCTGCAAGATAAATGTTCTTAGTCTTCAAGGGAAGTTTTTAGGCATGCAATCCTTAACGTGGTTTTGGCTCATCTTCCCTGCTGCACACTTCACTAACTTAAACCTATTTAACTGAGATGCAAAAGAAAAATATTGTTTCTTCAGCATTGGACTTGATGATGGTATACAAGAAACGCAGAGTAAGGCAGGCATTTGTTTTGCACTGTTCAGAGGCTTTTTAAAATCCTCCAAAGTCTGCTGTGGTTCTTATTTTGGTCAGTTTCCTCTGTCTGCCATTGCAAGTAGACTTTCTCTTGCTAATCTGCTGCCTGAAATACTCTTTGTTCAGGAAAGCAAGTCTCTTTCTGTTGTAATCAGGGCTAGGAATTCAGCTGCAGGGTCACTCTTTGTGCTGTAAGAGTTCACTGACCATGTTTTGCTTCTGGCAGTCCTAGCTTTGGCCCCTTTACACAGATCAATGCCAGGCTAACCCCATTTATTGCTACTACTGAATCAAAACTCTGCTTCTCCTATTTAATTTAGCTCAAAATAGATGTAATGCAAACAAGCGTCAGCATGGAAAAAGAGCCAGAAGAAGGGGAAGAAGTAAAAACCATACTCGGGGGTTTTTTGAATTAAATATACATTAAATGGTGCCAGGCTCCAGGTGGGAGGAATTAGTTGGCATTGTATCGTTAGACCCTTTATAAAAATCAGTCATCATCATTGATTCGAATTTGCATATGAGTATTAGAGTTTATCTGCTTGTCTTCAGTTCCCTTTTTGTGTTTAAAACCATTTTTAATGTAACTGCTACTGCTCAAGCTCAGCCATGCATTCAGATTTCTGCTGGGTTTCTTAGTCCTAGATGAACCTCCTGGCTTGCTTCACTGTGCCCTCACGAGGTGAACCTCCATCCTTATTACTGGATTCCACAGCGTCAGCATCCTAGAAACTTCCAGACTTGCTTCTGGCCGAGTGAAGCTGCTGTTGGCAGGAGTGTGTCGCTCTCAGTGAAGCTCCTTGATGCTGAGCACTTTGTAAGACTCATCACTGCGAGATGGGTTAAGAGGTTTTGTTGAAGCAAGCGTGTGGCAGGCATGACTCCTGTGGCTATCAAACTCTGTGAGTGTAATATAAATTTTTTCTGTAGCTGTGGCACACCTCAGCATGCGAAAGTGTTGGGCAGCTCAGGACCTTACTGGAATTTTAGATGACAAGACCTTCATGGCGTGGTTGGCATCCAGCCATCTTTCCTGGCCAGGGCTGGAGTTAGGAATTCCGCTTGCCACACCTCATTCCGTGCTGCTTGTCCAATATGTGGAATAAGGCGCACACATACCCTCACCCATTGTTGATTTCTGGATTGAAGTTCTGTTCGTTGTGCAAGGTAGCGTGGGTGGAAATCATGAGGTCTGTTTTTTCTGCTGAAAAACAAAATCTTACCGTTCATCCTTCCACTGTAACCCCTTTCCCCACAGATAAACCTCTCCCCAAGGTATTCGCTTTTGGTTTGGTGTTCATCAGAAACCAAGTGTTTAGTTGACTGTGTTTGTAATGGGATGGAGGGTAGCTGAGACAATCTACAACTGAGGGATTGTTACTGAAGTTCTCCTACGCTCTACTGGGTGATCACCGCAGGACTCCTGAAACCTTTCCTGTTTGTTTCAAATGCTCCTTTATTTCTGGCATTACAAACCTTCTGTTCTTGAAGCCAGGCTTCTCAGATGTTTTTTCTGGAGGAGAGACCTATAAACTGAAATGTTTGGCATTTTGGGGGAGTTTGCTTTGCTTTTGGTTTTTATCCCCACTCTTAGCAATTTAATGCCTCCTCCTTCTTCTGTCTGCTCTTTCCTTTTCCTTGCAGGGGTTTGTTGTTTCAAATGGGGATACTTTGGTTTCCCACCCCTGACATGCGCTCGTGTCTCTGTTGCCCCATCCTTGCCCTTTTCAGGAACGCTAGTGCTTCAGCCTCTGCTTTCCTCCTTTTCCACACTGGGGAGAGAGCTGATGGTTTCCTCCACTGCTCCTGAGTGGGAGGCAAGCATGAAGTGAGACACAAGCTGTGAGGCCTTCCTGATGTTTCCCTCAAACTTACCTGGTTCCAGATAAAGTATCTTGCAGTTATTTCCCATACTTTATCTGAGACTGGTCTTTTAAAGACTCTGGATGCGTCACCTTATACAATTGTCCCTTTACCTGTCAACTCTTCCTCTTGTGAATGTTTCTTCCATTTTTCAGGTCTCTGTTGGAATATGGTGGCTTTCTTGCATACGGTTTTAAAAAAATATTTCATTATAGCTGGTGGTTGTCTATACCTGACACTTTCTCATACTTTTGATACTCAAAACTGTTCTTCTAATGATTTTTTTCTTAAATCTTTTCTTCCCCAATCTTGTAGTCTTTATCCTTCTTCAAAGTTGTTTTTTCTCTGTTGCAGAAGACAGGTTCAAAGCTCAGTTTGGGCTTAGAGAGGGCCCTGAGCAGCTTGGTCTTACTGGTTATTACCACTCAGGGTATTCAGTGAGTTTGTTTCCTCTAGCCTTGGTTAAATGAAGTCTTCCCCTCCTTCCCTACAAACACTACAAAAGATTTCTTCAAGTATTATTCTGAATGAGGGTAAGTTCATCTAATGCTTACTGCCTCAGTAGCAGTTCAAGTGAGCTGAGCTGAGCCTTCTGGCCACGGCCAGCTTCTCCATTACAAAACAGCCTGACAGAAGAGACATTTATTTCATAGCTAAATGCTTATTACCCTTTTGTGGCTGGTGTCCAGGGTTGTCTCATTTAATATCTGTGTGTTTTGAAAATAATGTACCTTTATTATGTTTATCTTTTATTTTCTCGATGAAGCTGCTGTTTGCTGTTTTAAGTTTGAGCTGTCCCTTGGAATCATCTAAGGATGTGATTCTTCTCTGTGCCATGACATAGATATATCAACTATTGGTTTATGCCAATGTATTTTTATTTTCAATTTTATTGAAGTGTGGTGTTATTAGAGGCAATAAAAGCCAGTAGCTAGAGAAAGTGAGATAGGCATTTATCTCTGATTGACAGGCATAGATTTTTCTGCTTCTTTAAACATTTTCAGGTCCTTTTGTTGCCCAACCACTGGTGTTTTGTGTTTTAGTAATGGCCAGAGAAGTATTACCACAGACTTAGAAGCAGGTCATGCCATCCAAAGAAGTGCACATTGTATATAATGTAGATTTCATCCACTCTTCTAAGGTTATAAGGTCTGATTTGGTGCTGCATCAAGTAAAAGCCTTTTAATACAAAATTAAGAGTTTGCTGAGCTAGATAGCAGAGACTGTCCACAGCTAAATTGTGGATTGCTGCTTCATAAGGCTGGCTGGGGCAGTGATGGCTGCTCTCAGCATATAGGGCAGGGTTATATAGATTCAGGGTTAATCACCCTGTGCGTACAAAATGCTAAAATTAGCTGCCAAATGGATGTTTTTATCATATGAGCTACGAGGACTACTTGGAGAAATCCCTACAGGTCTGAAAACAATAACCAAAATTGTATTTCTTAGCCGCGGATCTTAGAGTATCTTTTACATGTAATGGAATCAAATGAACCAAATCTAAAATATGCTTTGTTCGTGCGCCATATGGTCGTTGTCTTGCCAAGCACCCTTTTTGCCTGCCAGAGCAGACTCCTGTGTTCTCCTTTCCTTGAATCCCGCCCTTCACACTAACAAAAAAAAATTGCTGCTTGACCTGCATAGGGAGTGGTGGGCATATGACTTTCTCCGTTCATCCCTAGATACATTTCCAGCATTTAAGAAAACTCCGAACACCAGAAAAGAGGCAAAATGAAGTAAAAAACCTTCATGCACTACTGCATTGGAAGAGCCTTTTGAATTTAGCCACAGCTAAGTTTAAGTATTTAGCTTAATTCAGAACTTCAGCCGCTTCCTACCAGCCACCCAAAACCACACCTGCTTCGCTAAGGGATTTAAAATCCAAAGATGGACAGATTTTAGAGTGGGGCAGGGGTAGGGAAGTATCCGGGTCACCGATGGATTTGAGTGCATGTTCTGTGTGCTGCATGCATCGCCCACTTCCAGAGCTCTGGGGAGAGGCCCCCATTGCTGAGTGCTGCCTCGTGTGTATTTTTAGCAGGGGGCTGTCTCCTGTCCCCCTACAGTGACACCTGTGTGGTGTTATGCTGCCTGTCCCAAGGTATTAAGTAACCCACAGGCATTTTGAAATAGTTAATCATAACACGATTTCTCTCGTGATAATGTTTGGGTTTTTTCATTCTCCTGCCTGTTATGAAATCTGTAGGCTGATAATTTTAATGGGAGTTACAAGAGGAGAGGAAAAAGTCCCAACTAGCCCTGGAAATGCATGGGAGCATGGAAGAGGCAGGTAAATGCTCCCTGTTGCAGTCCGTCTTGACAAGGACTTCCAAAAAGCCTGTCATCTCAGTAAGTTCAACTCTTACCCTTTCCTTGCACTGTTCTCCCTCTTGGCAGTCTCTGTCCCTCTAGTGGGGTTTTGATAGATTATCATTTTTGTGAGACTGGGACGTTGCTTTGCTAAGTTCAGCTTCAGAGACTTGTTGAAAGGGGAACAGATGAGACAGAGAGAAAGAAAACTGAGTGACACAGGGGTCCTAAAGGTCAGTTCTTTTTGCCCATGGTGTTTTTATCGATACTGGAGTGAGGAATGTGTAATTTAAGATTACAATTTCACACCCTGTTTCTAATACTCTTCTAGACTGAACTGTGACACTCAAAATTGTGGTTCTGCTTACATCTTTATCATAAATTAGATAATTACTAATGTGTGGCTTCAAAGCACTTTCATGCCTTTTTCCTGCAGTCAGGTTATGGATGAAGCTGTGTTTTATTGGCTACTGCCATAATTACCAAGTGGACCCAATGTCTTCAAAATTGTGATTCTAGCTGAGAATATTTTATTATTGGTTGTTTCAAGAAACATCTGGAGAGTGCTTTGAGCTCTTGTGTCTTACAACATTTCAAAGATGTGGTTTTATCAGATCCTTCTGTTTTGTCCCTTACCTTTTTCCTCTTCATATGGCCAGGAGAGCTAATAAAGACTTTCCTGTATTTTTCTTAAGCCTGGTAAGGTGATTCTAGGTACAAAATTCTTCAGACAGTCCACAGGTGGGGGTGGTTTTTTGTTTTCATGTTCAGTCTGAAGTAGATAATGTTCTGTTGATATGTTTTTGGACATATCTTCTCTAGATGGATCAGTGTTATTTCTTTCTGCTCCTAAGCAAATTAATAAACCAAATTTAAAAGTGCAAAGGAAAGCAGGCAGCTGGCTGATTCAAAGGGAGAGGCTATGTTTTTCATCACCACCCTTTCAAAGCCTCTCTGAATCAAAAGAACCATTGGATTGCGAAGGCAAGACCTATGCCACACCAGAAGCTCCCAGTTCAGCAATTTTCCCAGGGTAAAATTATAACTCATGTTTCCTCAGCACAGGCTGTAACTGGCAGCGTTCCTTCTACTTCTAAGGGTGAAATTGCTGGGGGGAGAACAGACATCTAATGTGCCTCTGGAAGTTTTACAATGGGTGTTAGCCTCCCTTTGTGGAAAGGTAGATGTTCTTCTGGAACATACCCAAGGGCAGGTGCTATTCAAACAGGAGTGTAAACTGACTTCAAGTAAGGCAGTACAGGCTTATTTTTGTTCAGTTTGTGAGTCAAATCTAAAGAAGAAAAACTCATTTCTCAAATTCTGACAATTCATGACAATCCTCCAGTTATCCCACTGAAGTCTACATTTTTATGGATCTTTAAAATCTTCAGATACAGCTGCAGTTCAAGACATTAATCTTTATTCATGTACTGCTGATAGGATCTTACCCTGCAAACAAAACAGATTTTAACAATGCTTGTTTTTTAGTGTTACTTCTCACCAGAAGATTATTGGACAAATTGCAAATTTGGTCCAAGAAGAATGTAACCAGTTGGTTTCTTTCCCGCTAAAATCTTGACACCATTTGTAAGGATTTGTTTGAGTTTGCATTCAAATATACCAGCACGGTTCTGGCAAAGAGAAGTCCTTTCCTTCTAAACCCAGGAGGGAGTGTTTGTTGTTTTTTTTCCCTTATTGTCCTTATTTGAAGACTCTTACAAAATATGTGTAGAGTGCCTGCTAGAAGTGGATAAATGGCAACAGCACGTGAGTGAAAAGTCTGACTAAAAAATTATGTTATTAATAAATCTCAGCCTACAAGTAGTCTACTTGGGAACAGTTGAAAGATGGATTCCAGTGTTCAGAGTTCCCCTGTTCCTTCCTGTAGCTGTTCCTGGCCCAGACCCCATGTAGATGTGGTGAAGGTGGCTGTCCCATTCCTGCCTTCACTGATGCAGGAGATGAGCTGGGAGATTCTCCATCCCTCACAGAGGCAGTGGGACCTGTTGACTGCTCTGTGCTGGGCTTTTCCATGGGACCGGGGGGAGCTGACTGAGTGACTGCCTCTTTCAGGGAGGAGGTGTAGACGCTGAATGGAGCCCCAGAGTATTTAGGTATGCTATCTGCAAAGTAGCTGGCAGGCCAAACCTCTTGCAGCAGGGATGAAGTGGTCCAAGATATTTGGATCAATGCTTCGCACTGGAATGAGTGAAGCCTTGTATGGTGGGGAAGTAGTCTGTCATCTCTGCCCTTTGCCAAAGGTGAAACTCCCTCTGTGTGTGCTTGCTTTCCTATGAAGTACAAGTAAATTCACAATGTTTCTGCTACCTGAGGTTTGATAGAGGTACGAGAAGAAAAGCGACCTATTTTCCAGGTTTAAAGGAAAGTAAATGAAACTGTCCTCGGGGCAGCAGAAGCAAAGACTTTCGTATCAAGCTGTAGTGTTGTGGGCAGGGCTGCCAGGCTGCTAAAGGCTCTTCAGACCTGGAAGCCTTTCCCAGGGACTGCTCATCTTTTAATAGTGCTTCCTCCTTCTTTTTTTTTTTTTCTTTTGTTTTTTTTTTTGAGTGTCCACAATGCCTGCAGTCTTTCCCTGCTCAGACCAAGGGATTGCTTGGTACTTACTGGCTTGTTTCTGCAGTATCTGACAGGGTACTTGTCCCCTCTTGCTTGTGAGAGTTAAGGAGTCTGAGTGAAGGTGACTGAAGCACTGCATTGTGTACCTCATGAAATATTTTGAGCTGGTCATGTCCAGCTCAGGCTGGGGAGTTACACTTTTGTTTGGTCACTCCTAACTGGGTTTCATTGCTCATTTGAGTAGATGCCAGTGTGGAACAGACAAGCCTTTGGTGGAGCAAGTGGCCTGAAGTGCTGGCTGTCCAGTCTGCCCCTGTCATAGGACACCCTTGGCAGCATCGTGGCAGGTCTGTTACCTTTGGTCCAATGTCTTCCTGCATGGTTAGGGGATGTCTTTGGCTTCTGCACCCTGGGGTGAACACCCTGTGGTTACAGAGTGTCAGGTGGGCAGTGGTGTGCTGTGCGTTAATTGGGAGCAAGCTTTCAAATCCGGTTTTGCTTGTAAATTAAATGGACGCTTTCGCTGAGTGAGAATCGAATCGGCACCTCTAAAGGCTGCAGAAGTTCTCCCTGCATCGTGAAAGCCAAAGTGTTTGTGTTTGGGGGTAGTGAATCTGGGCTGGAACCACAAGTTTGGTTTGGTTTTTTATAGTACAGTGGGTTGGATGTCTTCCAAAGATCCTGCCTGAGTTACGGGCTTCAGTCAAGTTCTGTGCTGGCTTTCTGTTCTTGACCCAAGCACAGAAAGTGTGCACATCAGCCACCTCCACCAGAGGAGCTATGCTTGACCCAAGGAAGACATGGGTAGGCAGTGCAGAAGAACAGGGATTTAATAAATGACAACATTTGGACTGACCTCAGCACTACTTACCCAAACAAGCAAGGGGCTGAGTTAATCTTCCATAAAGAGTGCAAACTTGTAAAATATTTTGAGGGAGGTAATAAACTTTTGTCTGCAGTTTCAAGGCTTAGGGAGGTTTTCAGAGAATTTTGTAAGCACTTGAGAAGATACATCCTGTCTCTGTAAACTTTTCCAGGTTTTTGGACTCACCTTTACTGCTATACTGGTGTAAGCACAGGCCTGCATTTGACTTCTGCCATTATCCATGAATTCTTTTCCTCCACTTAAAGATTTTTCTTAAGGTCTCAGTGACAAGTTTCTGATGAAAGTGTGGTTAGAGCTGTTCTGCTCAAGCTAGTTGTGTGCTATAGACTTGGCTCCTGGGCTCTGGAATTATCAAAGTGCCTCCAAGCTCTTGTCCAAGGGTGGTTTTTAACTGTCCTGCATCTCCAGGTAGGCAGCTTTCTCCACCCAGCACAACCAAATACCTCGCTTCCTTCAGCCCCTTGCCTTGTATTTGGTTCTCTGCACCTGTATCATTTATTCTAGGTCCTGGTCACCTCTGAAATCCCAGCAAGGCTCATTTTACCAAGGAAATGCCACCACATCTCTCCAGCGCTTGCAGCACTTAGCGTGTGTATGTGCTCAGCAGTGCCAGCATCTCAAGGAGGAGAAGGCTGTAAGCAGCCATTTGGGATGTGCAGCAAGGGACCCCCATCCTGAGGGGCCAGATCAGCGCTCCACCCCGGGGCTAGTGACTCTGGGACAAGGAGAATGTACCAGTTAAAATTGTCCCATCAGGTAAGTGCTCCAGTCACCACTGCTGTAGCCACTCTGGTGTGACCAGAGGTGCATTTGTCACCTTTGTAGGCTTGATCTGCATTTGGACTATTTCAGGATACAGAGAGGACAGCCTAACACTGTTCCTGACACCTTCAGGAGAGAGTTTTGGCCAAGGGTTTTGTTTCATGGTTTCATGTTTCCTGTTTATACCTTATACCCTGGCTATGATGGACCCTTCTGGGTACCTCTATCCCCGCTCCCAGTGGCCTTGTGACACCCACCTCTCTAAAATGCATTGCTGCATGTATTTCTGCAAATAATATTGAGTGCCCCAAGCATGGCTCTTGTGGTGGGAAGAGTGAGCAGCTGCTTGGCATAGTAGATCTTCTGCACTTCAGTGACTCAGCATGTCCAGAAAACCTTCCTGCTTCTCAAGCTCTCCATTGTATTTGACTGTCTTGCGTAGGATAATTTGACCTTCTGTCATATGTTGACAGACATTCAGGATTTAAAATGAAGCTTTAGAATAATAAATCTAGTCCTGCTACCGAGTCTCAGCGGACCTGGTGTCTTAGCTTGCTGTGGCATTGAATTGCAGCTGATTGTGTTTTGGGCCCATTTCTCGTGTGACGCTCCAACACAATTGTTCTGGAGTTTTGCCTTATAAACATAATTCCTGATGTTCAGAGTCAGCAATCCTAAACCTTGCAGCTGTGAGAGAAAGGGCAGTTGGATTACATTGATGAAAGGCAAAACATGACAGTGCAATCGGCATATTTTCGCTGGGGAGAACAATGGGCTGTTTCTTTGTTTTGCAGACCCAGCGGCAGCAGTAAAGCCCAACCATGTCCTCAGGGAGCTACCGACCAGTGGTGTCAGGGTGAAGAAGCAGAAGAAAAGGATGGATGTGCTTACATGTAAAGACTTTTTGACAAAGATCTGAGCAATTTCTATGTGCTTCTGGGCTCTTCAGAATGAAGGTGAAGAGAAAGCACCATGGAGGCTTGCACCCCTTGAGATCAAAATGCAGTGTGCGTGCTCTGTGTGGTGCACATGGTCATCTTTGACCACCTTGCAGGGCTCTGTCTGAGGGGCCAGCACAGTTTCGTGCCATGTGGATGCTGAGTACCAGAGACACAGCCAGAGAATTTGGTGTGAGAACATCACCAGCCCATAGAGGTGCCCAGGGTGGGATTTTCCCCTTCTAGCAGGACAAGCTCCTGAGTTTCTTGGACATGGAGCTTTGTATCTCTGCCTGCTTGCTACACCTTCCAGAAGTGCTGTTTGTACTGTACTGATATTGTTTATGTTGAATAAATGCTTTCTCCAGCCTCTTTGTTGTGGCAACTCTTTTTGCTGAATTCAAAAAAGTCGGAGGGGGTACTTGTTTAAGCATTGTGGCGAGACATGATCGTGATTATTTTTTTAATCTTTAATGAAATGTTTGTTTTGAAAAAGTGCATAGTCAAAATGGGGACACTTGTGCAGGAGCCAAATCTGAGAGCAGTCCTAATGTTCCTGGTTTGGATGAGGTTCTTGAGCTGCGCTTTCCTCCATCCCACAAGCACCCCTGAGCATCAGCCTGCTGTTTATTTCAGAGTGCAGGCACACAGATGTCCCTGACACTTGCGTGATTTCTGCTCTGTACTGGAGGAAAAGGGATTTGACACCAGCTTCTGAAGTTTGTTTGCGGTTTGGGTTCATTCCCCGTACAGTGGGATATACGGGTTCAGAGGCGGCTCTTCTGCTGGAGGTGGCTGATGCGGATGTGTTAACTGCTGTTTCCAGTTGTTCCTGGGCACGAAGCTTTTGTGAGGAGAAGCATCTCTCTCATGTCTCTCTGTTGTGAAAAAAGGATAATGAACACAGACTGATTTGATACTTTAGAATAAACTACTGCATGATTATTCTTTCTAATGTCTGGAATAGCTAAGACAAGCTTGCCCTCACCTCCCCCCAAAAAATCCAAGGGAGTTAGAAATGTGTAAATTTGAGTTTCTCAGCAGCAGTAATTGCTGGGGCTTTGACAGGGAGTATATATGCTGCTGAGTAGCATATATATTCCTGCTTGAGCTGGGCTGGCTCACAGGGAAGATGTTGGCTAAAATAACTCCAGCCAGCAGTGTCTTGACCTGCAAACTAAAATGATCCTCACAGTCCAGTGAGTCAAGCAGATAGTTTGTACTTGAATGTTGGTGCTTCTGTGCCTGAGCTCGGGTTGTCTTGAAGTGGCATGGGTTTTGTCAAGGTTTCTGTCTTAAGAAGGGAACCAGGATGACTTTACTCAAGACCACAGAGTGTAAATAACACTTAGGACACCGGTGCTAATATTTTGAGGAGACAAGTAAGCGTCCCATCTCTTTGATTTTTGTACACTTAGCGCATTGCAATGACTCACGTTCTTCAGATATCTCTTATTCCTTCCACTTGCTACCAGAACACTAACATGGTTCCTGTGTTACTGTTGTTTGGTAGACCAGTTGCATGAGCACACATCTGAGCCCTGTAGCTACTGTGTTTTTTCCAACCCAGGTGTAAAGGCTTATTCTTTAACAATATTTTGGAATGGAGTTGGGGAGAAGATGGTATAGAAGAAGAAGCAGGGAGAGGAGAAGCTCTTCTCCATGATCCTTGGCCCCTTTTGGTAGGAAGACTTCTAAATCATATGGATTTTTGTAAATCCCAGGAGGAGCAGTTAAGGCAGGGCTGCTTTTGCTTTTGTTGAGGCTACAGGAGGGCTTGCCTAGAGCAGAAAATGTGAAGCAGGTTCAGATGTACTCAAAAGACCTATGCCTGTGAACTTCTTGTTGTGGAAAGACTTCTTCAAATATCAGCAAGGAAGCGGAGGAACCCCAAACTGCTGTAATAGAACAGTGCTTTTGTGTGCTGAACCAGAACTGAAAAGTTTTATATAACCTAAATGCCTTTAGCCTGCCTAGCGCACAGATTTTGGCATTTTTGATTACATAGTTTCAGTAATACGTTCATTCTGAGTGAAAATGGGAATTAATTTTTATGAAAAGTTGTTGGAGGGGGGGAATCATCTGAATATTAATAATGATAAATGCTTTACAGTGCATTTGAAGTATTTTGGTTCATGGGAACTGTTATAAAACTGGATTTTCTGTTCTTACTTAATTTTTTTGTAGGATAAATAATAAAATGTTTGAGAAGGAAAGCTGTGAAGTGACAGACTGTTGACAGGTCAGGAAGGTCGCTGCCCATCCAGCCAGTGCAGGTGGTAGCCGTGCCCTGCTCATGAACAAAGCTGATGCAGTTCCCGAGGCAGACAACAACCTCTGTGATCTCCTGTGTGGGAACAGCCGTGGCTGAGCTCTGAACCCGTTCCTGTATTCATGTCTCACCTGCCTGACACCAAGAAAGCTTCTGAAGAGCTATTTGATTCTTTTTGTTGTCAGCTGTTCCAGATAGCTTGCTGGAGCCCGTTTAGTTTCTCTGACTCCCTTCTCTCCGCCTGTAATTCTTGCTAAGGAATTGTATTTGTAATCACATTAGGTGGTAGAAACTTATCTTACCAGCAGTGCCTTGTTTTAGCTACTTTTTACCAAAGCTTGCTCACTTCCCCATTTGCAATAATCCAATGCAAGCCGTGTATTTCTTCAGAGCCTGTTTGCCCTGGTGTTATCCTTTCCATAGCTGGACCAATACAGTGATTAGCTAATGCAATGAGATATCTCTGGGCTGTTAAATGCTGTACCCGTTGGGTGGTGGTCGTCTGTGCTCTGACAGTGCTATCGAGTTGTTCCACATTAAAAAGAAATGGGTTTTTTTCAAGTACCTGCATCTTTGAATCCCACTTCTGCCTTAATTTCTCTGGGGCAAATGCAGTAGAAATACGATTGCCTAATTTCAAAGTGTCTCCAAAATGGTAGCGAACTGGTTTTCTGCAGGGAAATGTGCTTTCTGGACTAAGACTGGAGCAAGGTTAGCATTATTGTGAGCCCTGTCAGCCATTGAGAAGAAGGACTTTGTTTCGTGAGACACAATAAATGCAGGTAACTTGAAGAGGAAATGTTGAAAAGGAGGAGGATGAAATAAGAGAGCAAAAGGT
This sequence comes from Oriolus oriolus, assembly GCA_013400235.1. Taxonomy (NCBI): domain Eukaryota; kingdom Metazoa; phylum Chordata; class Aves; order Passeriformes; family Corvidae; genus Oriolus; species Oriolus oriolus. The sequence goes on along the minus strand of VXBT01006999.1, from coordinate 139,978 downwards.
TTTATTATAAAGCATTTTTATTTCTTGGGGGTTTTAGTAGGTAAACTGTGTAAATGGCAGCTTGCTTATCACTTGGGTTTGGAAACTGGTTCCCTTTCCTTATGTTTTGTGGGTTCTTTTGCCTTTTAAAATGCCCACGGTCCTCCAACCTATCTCCCATCCTGGCAGTGATGTTTATGCTACACATTCTTCTACTGTTTTGCGCAGCCAGTGCTATCACAGCTACGCTGACTGAGGTTCCAGCCTAACTACAATATTAACCCTGCAAATCTGTTCATTTTCTCTCGAGCAGCCGCAGGCAGGGTATACAGGAGAATGTGTCCAATTGAAAAACTATCACAGACGCGGTGGTGCTGCACTGTGCTAAATTGCAAGAGAGCTGTGTTTTTTCTGCCAGAGAGGATCCTGTGAAGGGACATGGTGGTGTCCATCTCACACAAGTTACAGAATTTGTTTTTCGTTTTAGTCTCAACTTTTGTTGATGATTTTATCTTTATTTTTGCCAAACTGTTTGTCTGCTTTTAAGCACTGAAATGTGTTACTCAGACCTGCTGCTTTCCTCCTGCTAATCGTCCAACACGTGCTCCCCCCACCCCCAGTTCATATCAGTCCTTGACTTCTTACTTGCACCTTTGTAGCTGTTGTTTTTAAATTTTTCTTCGTTATTTTACTAAATACCGCTCTGCAAATCAGTAGCATCTTGGGTGGTGGTTGTACCACATAGCATTTGTAGCAGACATTAGTTTTGCATAGCGTGTGTGCCTTATTTTGTCTGGACTTGTCTTCTTTACGCTGCAGGCACCTCCTCCAGCAATTGTAGTGATTAAGCCTGGTATTTCTGCAGATTTATATTAACTTCTGCTTGTAAAGAAAGAGAAGAAACCCAACCCTTC
>VXBT01006999.1:3986-139070 GCA_013400235.1 Oriolus oriolus | reverse complement strand
CCCCCCCCCCCCCCCCCCAGCATCTAAACTAGATATTTTTCTTCATTCTCTTCGTTTTTATCAGTATTAGACCTAAGCTTGCTTTTGTGTATGAAAGAAAATTAGTTAAGTACCTTGCGGTTTATAGATGCCTTTTGTTACATATTACTCGGATTTATTGTGCAACGTTGGCCTGTAAATCATTTCAGCCAGACATTTACCTGGCTCATGTTGCCTTTATGGTTTGAGTCTTTTAACAGCCATGAAAAATGGAGAAATGATGTTTTTGGCGGCGGCGGGCTCCGCTAGTCCGAATGACCCGTAACTCTCTCACAGCCGCGCTCCGCTTTGGCGAGGTTTGCTGCCTGGCTCTGAGGAGATGTTTACAAAGAATCCATTACTTTGTGCAGCTGAAAGACAGTGTTGAAAGAACAAAGGGAGTTTTGTGATGAAGTGTATCTGACTTCTCGCTGCTTTGCTTACCTTTTAAATGTAAAACTCAGTCATTTGCAAGGGCTTTTAGTTCTCAGGGCATCCCTATAAGATTCCGCCCCGCGTGGAGCTGTCCTTCTGTCGAAAGCGGGGTTGTCTCTAAACCGCTCTCGAGCGCGTTTCTATTTTAATCCCCAACTTTGCCTGCCGCCTGCCTTCCTGGCTCCAGCTCACCGCCCTGCCCGGCCCGGCCCGGCCCGGCCCGGCCCTGCCCTGCCCTGCCCCGCCCGCCGCGCGCAGGCGGCCGCTGCTCCGCGCTGGCGGCGCGGCGCCGCCTTTGTGACTGAAAGTTGGCTTCGTCGGCGAAGCACCGGCTCCCGCTCCCCGCTCAGAGCTCGCCGGAGCCGCTCGGACCTGCAGCCTATGCGGGGCACGCGGGGGCAGCTGTCGCCATACGTATAACTTTTAAATGGAAAATGTCTTTCTCAAAGGCTGTCGATGTCCAGTGGTCTGCAGTCCATGAGCAGTTGACTAGTCCAGGTGTTTCTGCTTCTGTTCCTGTGCTATGTGAATTGGGAATTCGAGAGAAGAGTGTGCAGGATGGAGGAGTTGAGGGTTTGTATTTCTGTTCTGGTGGTACGGCAGTGACGGAGGGCTTGGGAAGGAGCAGAAAGTCTCCCTGGGGTCATCTTAATTAAGGAAAATATTGTTCTCGGTCTTTTTGTCTGCATCTCTTTCTGTCAGTGCCTTTATCAACTCTTAAAAATGAGAATGACCCTTTTTGTTGATATGGATTAACTGTCACAAGTAGTATTCAGGAAAAACTTGTTTTATTGAACGTGATTTCTACTTTGTGGGTTTTATCAGTGCGTTTTATCCCACTTATTTAAAATGTAGCCATTTAAGACTCTTGGAGCTGGATTCATTTTAAAAACTGCCAAATATTTGTCTGTGCTTTACTAAGATAAAAGTCATAATCTGAGACTATGAGACAGTCCTATTGATTCAAGACTGTGGGTTTCTGTGAGGTTTTTAAGGAGATCATTAACCCAGGTCTATCTTTTCACAGGACAGTCGGCCCAATATGTCAAGACCTCTGATCACTAGATCCCCTGCATCTCCATTGAACAATCAAGGCATCCCCACTCCAGCACAGCTCACAAAATCCAACGCACCAGTTCACATTGATGTGGGTGGGCACATGTATACCAGCAGCTTGGCCACGCTTACAAAATATCCCGATTCCAGGTAACTTTAAAAAGCTTCTTCTGCATGTCTTTGGCAAACTCCTTTTCTTCCATTTCGTGCTTGGACGTCCTGGGGCTGTCTCAGAATGATGAATTTAGTTCCTTTTGTTTCAAAATTAAATTAGCTTTCTTTGTTAGTAGGCAGTTAGAGACTCACTCTTCTTTCCCTGCTCCATTGTGTTTCTGACAAATGGCACTTCTGCAAATCCTGATGTGTGTGTACTAAAACAAAACTGATAGTAAAGAGCACTTACTTTCTACTACCTAGGAGTCTGGGTTTGTGCCAGGGCACCCATGCTGTGGTTTGTTACATTCACAGACTGTAATGATACTGCATTTAAGCCCAAAGGTGGGTGTGTTGGGGGTATTTGTTTTGTTTCTTTTGGAACAGTAACCGCTCTCCTGTACTGTCGACATGCCATCTCGGATGTGTCACTTGAGGCAAAGGCAAGGTTGAATAAAATAAACTATAGGACAGTATTAACTGAATACTTTTTATAGAATCTTAGCACTTTGCAAACAATTAGGCTCTTAACTCTCACATACCTTTTGAATGAAGTATTTGTGACTGGTAGCTGACTGTTGTTAAGCAATCAGAAAACTGCTGCTTGCGTGAGCAAACGGTGCATGTAGAGTAGATAAAACAAGAGTGTATCTCTGAGAAAACAGGAGTGCACTTAACAGTGCATGTGGGTATTACCTGGTGGAGATGGCAGACAAGCAGTGTAGTGGTACTGTAACTCTAAGGGTTGGTTATCAGACAGCAGGTGCTCATTGTGTCCACTGTATTAACCTGTACCTTGCCCTTCGCCGCCCGATCCTGCTCTAGAGGGAAAGCAGTGTTACCATTGTGTTCTCTCCAGTCTGAGGGGGCAGATTTTCAGCTTCTCGATCCCACAGCTCTGACTTGGCTTTCCAGAGGGCACAAAGCACTCTTCAAAGGATGTGACTTCGTTCAAAGCCGGGGTTTCACTTGATACTACTGCCTCTGCAGCATCAGCTTGTAGTGTTGGGTGGACTGAAGTAGTGCTCCTGACACAAGGAGCTGACAGGGCTGGAGGAAGAGAACAGTGCATACAGCAAGGCACATGGCCTTTCTTACGACAGCTTCCTCAAGGAAGGCCCGGCAGAGGGGAGTAAAAGAAGCCATGCCAGAGCCTGGGTCTGCCAGGAGAGATTGAAGTAATGTCTGGGAAAATTTGAGCTGTTCTTCAAAAACCAAATCTGTTGTTTTGGGAGTTTTTTTAGGAGCTGCTTGTGTTCAGCTCCTGGTAGTTGTGATTACTTAGTGAGTTTTTTGGTAGCTGGAGCAGTGATGGTGTCTGACACTGTTGTGTATGCAGAATGAGAGGCTGCTGCTGCTGTTTTCATGTCAAATTCACAGAGAGAGTATATTACTTCAAGTGAAGAAACACTAAAATGTCATTCAAAAATGTGTATGGTGGCAGTGGAATTTAAACCTAATGTATTCTGTGCTCAATTGAGACATTGTAGCACTTGAAAGTGAAAGCTATGCCTGTAGTATCAAAGCCAGTTTAATAAATTAAACATTTTAAAAGCTCTTCAAACATAATTTAAAGAAAACCCAAACTCTGAGTTATAGTCATTTTGTTTCAAGTCGTTCTGACATGTGTTTGTGTTTCAGTTCTGACAGTATCTTTTGAACCTCTTGATGAGTGAATATTTCCAGCATAGCTGTTAGAACCTGGAATTCCCAGCCACTTCCAGAACTTGAGAGATTTTTTTAACATTAGCAGCTTCAAAAGAGCAATTATTAAACTCATTTGAATGTCAAGACAATGGCATGAAACAATATGCCAGTAATCATGATACAGTTGTTTAGGTTTTGTCTGAGATTTTGCCATCAGGTTTTTTTCCAGTGGAGGGTTGGGATGTATATAGGTGTGTATATACATCTATACATATTTATATAGAGTGAGTGCTAGGTAAAAATTATCCAGTAATATTTGGACGTTTATCCAAATTGTTTCTTGGAGCCTGACCTGCTCAGTTTATACCTAGCTAGACTCTAACTTTGTTACTCAAGTTTAGCACAAGGTTTTTGTCAACATTGCTTATATGTTTCTTTTTCTGCCAATATCACGTGTGTGAATGGTATCAAGACTAAGGAAGGTCTCATAGACGTTTTTGGGCCACTTGAAACCTCCCGAGACTGTCATATGAAGTATTGTCTATGAAAACTAAGGTCTTGATTATCTTGCCTGAAAGAGCACTGCTCCAGGGATGAGTCAAGGCATTGGTTGCAGGCTCCAGCGTGTAACAGGTTGAGACACGAAAGTCATTAGGTTTCTGACTCGTATTACATGTAGTCTAAGGGCCAGAAGCCTAAAATGAACCTTTCATCTGTGGGCCAGGTACCAGAGTCATCTTTCTTTGTGAGATTGAAAGGGTGATATTCAAACCAGCAGCTTTGGAGTGACTCTGACTTGCTGGTGTGAGGGAGACCTATTCTGATAGAGCAGTCTCTGCTTTGGAGCAAGTGTACTCTTCCTTCTCCTTTTGGGCTCGATAGCATCTCATCTTGAACCTATTTTCTTCTTCCTGGACAGTAAAGTACAAATTAGAAAGAATACTTTAAAAAAGAGTTCCTTAAATGATATCAGGTAAAGACTTGTAGCTTGAAGTGATCATTTTCCATAATTCTTCTGTTAGGTTCCCTAACCTGGTTTGTGCCTTGACATGTAAAATGCTTACTGACTGATATCCATTCAATCCTCCAAAGAAATCTTGGTGTGACTGTAAAAGTGTCTTGCTGCTGTTGCTGGATCCCTGCCCTTTGCTTTGGAAAGACCATTGTGGGCTTCTCTCAAATGCTGTTGTGATTGAAGGACCCAAGGAATCAGAACCGATCTATATTTTGGGCAAAAGCTGACTCAGTGAGGCAATCTGACAGACAAGCAGCTTATCTAATAGATGGTTTGAACTGAGTAATCCTAGAATTACAAATTCTGAAGTTAAAATAATGCTTAAAAAAGCCCTCAAAACTAATTTAAAAATCTAGTAGCATATAATTTCAAAGAGCCCAGTTATAACTCAGACTAGGGAGAACCTATTGTGTTCACAAGGAAAATCCCCTATGAATACTTCAGCTCATCACCAGGCTTCAAGTTCTCCCAAGAAATGAGAGAGACCGTGCCTCAAACGTGGTCTCATGAAGCTGAATAACACAATTTGCCAGACCTAGGCTTCAAGAAGAGGCAGTTTGAGAATCAGCATATGTACCAAGAAGACCTAACATTAGGTCTCTCTGCTGAAATAAATAGCAATTTTCTTTTAAAGTCTAAGGAGGGAGCAGGTGTCCTTCTATGCAGCTCTCTCCACCACGACTGTAGACCTTGGTGCATTCACCCCTGTGCAGACTGTACAACCTTTGGTTTATTTGAAGTTACCAGATCTTGAGGTTGGTATCCAGAAACACAGAGCTATCTGTTAAAGATTTGGGTGCACAAAAGTTTTTTTGAATTGCTTGGTTTTCGCAACTAAAGGTTTTTAAAATAAATTGTTTTCTTTCCACTGCCCAGGGGAAAAAAAAAATACTTGAGGAAAGGTGGATCCAAGATGAGGTTCTGCTAAAGGAGCCTTTCTCCCCTGAGAGCTGAGGCACATGCGTGCTGTGCCATTGTTCCCCGTGGTCACCAGAGAGTCTGAGGAGAATGGGTTGAGGTGTTAGGATTTATGATTATGAGGAGAGGAAGTACTGGCCAGTTAGCTCTGATACTTTAACCCAAGCAGCCTACTCTCCTTCCAGTGCGTTATCATTTTGCAGTAGGATTGAACCCTTAGCTTGGAGTCGGCATTCCTACATCTCGCAGCCTTAATGCTGTCTGTACGGCATCTACCAAAAGTTATTGTGTATCAGGCTAAGGCAACCTCAACCCGCTATCGGAACTAAATGGGAAGATGTGTAACTGTGATCATACAAGCATCAGCTGTCTGATATCTCTGATATCAGCAATATCAGCAGCGTTGTCTATCTCGTATGTTCAAAGCATCTGAACTTTTAATTAGTTCTGTCCAAGTCATCTGGTACAAATATTTGCATAACACCATGGCATTGGATTGCCACATCCTATATCCCCACCACAGAATGGGAAAAATTCACTTAAAACCTTGTGTATAACTTTGTGGAACCTTTTGGAGTATCTGTTTGTGTTGCTACATCACCCATCTAGAGTTACTCCCTGCATATGAAGATGGATTCTTCTTATACAGTATTTCACAATCCTTCCAAATTTCTGCCCAGGGCTATTTCAGGTTTTCATACGAACCAATCCATTCGTGTCCCAGTTTTCTTACCCAATCTTCACTCTCAGCCCCCAGGGAAATTAAATTTCACACACTTGGATCCAGTTAGGACACTGGCTTTTTTTTTTTTTTTTTTTGATTGGTAAGGGTTTCTTTTGCATCAAGAACCCAGACTTACTTAGGAGAATGCCCAGACTGTCCTTGGCCTTTTTTGACAGTTTGCAGGAAAGACTTACCCTTCACAAGTTGCGTAGGTAGACTTCCAAGGACATGCTGTGAATCAGGCAGCGCTGCTTGCCTGTTTCAGAGCTCTGGCAGTTTCTGTTATCAGTCCCCAGGTCCAAAACAAACTGACATGGCCCAAACTCCTGCAAACTGCAGCACCTTGCCGGAGCCTTCTGTCTTGGTAGGAGATCTGCTGAGGTGAGAGTGGTCTGCACTTTGCATAGGCCTCCCTCTGTAATACCTGCATGAAAGCAGCCCTGTCACAACTTTCCCGCTCACCTTGGAGAGTACTTCTCAAACTGCTCTAAGTTATGCTAAACTTAAAGAAATACAAAATTTTTTAACTCATGAGCATTTGGTGATTTGGGTTTTTTAAGGAAATACTGAGAGAGTGGGTGTTACTGCATCTTTATTTCCACTCTCCTTATTTGGATTTTTTTTCCTGAGAGGTACATCTCTATCTGTATCCTTCTAGAATAGCAGCATCAAAGCCTGATGAGGTAGTAGTTCTTAAATCAGTGTGATACTGCAATAGCAAGACTACAGGAGGCTTGCACTTTTTGAGAGCAAATATTGTTTTGCAAGTTCTAAATAGCAAGCTTCTGTGAAAGTTTTCAGTACTGCTGTAACCAGCTTTGTCTGCTCTATTATTGTGAATGGTCCAGGTCACAGCTTTTTAATATTTTGTAACATTCCTGGCAGGAGGGAAATAGGCAGAAGAAGTTGGCAGAGGGTCAGTGCAGTCTTTGTTATCTATCCTGTCTTACTCATCTCTTTATTCACCTTTTATATTTCATCCTTTGATTGCTGCATGGTCTTGTGGCAAGAAAAAGGGAGGGCTTGGGAGAGGGAAACACACTGACTCTCACTGACCTGTCCTATGACCCAAGATAACTGATTTAACTTTGAGCTTCAGTTGCTTCCTACCAAGGTTAACAAAAAAGCAATTTGTAGAGCGCTTTGGGATGATGATTGAAAGTGTAGAAGATTACTATCTCTAAGCATAAATATTTATAGATCAGCAACTGAGGTTGATGATGTTGGTATCATCAGTAACATGTATTAGTAAAAAACGAAATGTTGATTCACGAGGACCAGACTCAACAGAGTCAGGCAGCACCGTTGTGTTGGTTAGTGTAACCGCATATACAAACTTGGAAAGAAAACAGAAACAGAACTGTGACTGATACTACACTTTATGCCTATTTAAAGAAATTCAGAGGATTTACACAACTGATATTTTAAAGAGAACTCTCTTGCAACACACATATGTCAATAAAGAGCTCAGAGGGGTATTTTCTGGTCCTGGCTGAACCAAGATTAATTGTAGCTCTAGGTATGTATATTGAACTTAGGGTATATATTGACCTCATTTTGCCTCAATTAATGATCACCACAGGTCAGCCATCACTGTTGCCTCAGTAGAAGTAAATATTTTTCAAATTGTTGTCCTGCAACATGTTTAACTTGCAAGGTCAGCAAGTTGCTGCTGTTGCTTGTGGCTGGTGACTGGTGAAAGAAATAGCACCATCAGATTAGCAGGTTCTCACATTATGTGGTCCATAACTGGTGGTGAGTCATCACTGAAAAGGGGCACAAAATTGATGTCTGTCTTCCTGTTCTAAATGTCAGTAAAAGTGAGCTTATGTATTATTTACTTGGAGGGTAAAAAGCAGCGTCCTGTACTTGTTCAATGCTTTTGCACTCAAATGTGTAAAACAACAGTGCAATCGAGATAGTGGACTGTTGGAGTGCTCTTTGCACATATGCAGACCCAGAGAAAGTAGATGTGCAGACTTGATGCTACAGGGGTTCATGCCATGCTTGTCTCTGGCTGCCTGGCTATGGCAGTGTATAAGGAAATATGCTCAGAGGAGTAAGTATCTACATTCAGGAGTGTTAGAAAGCTAAAGGCTTCAGATCCTTATTTCTGAGGCTAGTAATCCTCAGAAGTAACAATTATTTTTCTTGAGGGGAAAGAAGAAAATCCATAACCATGTTATCAGTGTATAGATTCCTTTCCCAGTTGGCTCATGTGAGTTTGTAGGGGTTGGATCACCCTGTAAGTCCAGGAGAGGAGAGGTTGTCAATAGCTAGTTTAAGGGTCTGTGCTCTGAGAAATCGTTTGATTGCAAGGGCTGCTTGACATCCTCAGTGAATGGAAATGTGTGGATGAGAGCCTTACAGCATTTGCATTTTTCTGCCCAATAGCATGGTTTCGTAAGCTAGACTGAGGGCATCCAAGCAGTATTTCTCACTCTGCCTGACCAATACCTGGGAAGATAAAACAATATGCTGAGTCTATGAGTCTCTCTGACCTAATAAGAAAAATCCCATTAGAAACTGAGGTGACACTGAAGTATTCTGCTTATTGGTCATTTCTGGTAGGGCCCAGGTTTGAACCATAGTCGTGAGATTCAGTGGTTTGTTTTGCCTTTTGCTGTACTTACGGAGGTTCCTGATTGCAAGGAGTATGTTAGCACAAGGTTCTCATTCCGCTCCCACATAAACAGTTTGTACTTCATTGGTCTTTCATAAGTTGCAGTGTAGTTGCTAAGCAAATTGGCATCTGGTACATACATAATTGCAGAAGCAAACATTTGGCTTCCAGTTTTGCCGTCAACACCCGGCCACCTCTTGGGTGTGTTTGAAGCTTTAGGATATAGATTCCAACTTCTGGCTTACTTCTTTCTGGTGATGATCAACCTTCTGGCTGGGTTTCATGTATACAAGTATGCTTGCCATTTGGGGGTGTATTTGCAGAGGTTGCACAGGAAATGGTGAAAACTGCTTAGGACTCAATGGTTATCTTCAGTCATTTTAATGCAAATAAGACACAAATGCTGTGTTGGCCAAGGGAATGTCACCAGTTCCTGTTATGTGAACTTTTCCTCTAACTTAACCGGTCTGCAGTTTATTCAAATATCATAACCAGACAAGTGTCATCTGGCAAGCTTTATTTCTCTTTTTGTCTTTTGTTCTCAGTCTTTCTTTCGCCTCAGTCTAAAACTTGCAAGATGTTGCTGTCTCTTTGACTCTTGTCGTTCAGTATCTTTTTTTCTGTCCCTGTTCTGCTCTGAGCATTGACCCTACTTCTGTCAACTAAAGTGCCTCATTGCTTTGTCTTCATTTCTTTTTTGTACACACTTTTCTATCTCTGTTGGAAGGAGTCAGAGCTCACAGAGGTCGCAGGTGATCTTTACCTGACCAGATCAAAACACGTTGCTTGCTTTCTTGTCCTTTTCCCCCGACACATGCTTGGTTTTCTGGCCCTTGTTAATAGTGAGGTTTCTTTGAGTAGGTAAGCAGCATATTTTGTAGATATCTCAGATGATGCTTTTGCTCTTAGTGACATCAGTTGAAGGAATGCTCTGAGACTCATTCACATTGATATCTTTCACTGAGTCTTTAAATCAGTAATCAAATAAATTGTTTCTGGCCCTGATGTGTACATTAGCTTGGGTCTGTAGGACTCTTCCAGCACAGTTATGTCTGCACCTCATGTGGACAGTTTTCTAGGCACTTTCAAGGCGCTTCCTGCCTGCTTCAGAGAACCAACGGGCTTCTGCAACCGTTTGAAAGCATTTAAGCTGAGCTTGTAGCTGCTACTTGTGGATTGCTTTGTAGGGACATGCCTTTAGGAAAGCAGTGGTCTCACACTCACTTTCCTACCCAGTCCTTCCACTTGGCAGCACCGTGTGTGTAGACACTTGGGTAGCTCCGGTGCTCAAAGCAATATAGCACGACGCTCCACCTGGACTCGTTTTTCCTGCTTCCAGCAAACTCAGCTGTGCCACGTCTGGTACCCAAGCTAATTACTGAAGACCTATCTTTCCTATTTCTTCACACTGCTGCATTTTGCAGAACAGGCATTCGGTGAAGGAGAGCAAGACTGGCAATTCAGTTTCCGTGAATAAAAAACTTTCTGTTTGCAAAGGATTAAAAGAGGTAAAAGGGGAGAGTAATAGAAAGATGCAAGGGTTTTGTTCATAAAATGAGACAGTTGAGCAAAGCAGTGTTAAATGCAGTGGGGTATGCTTCAGCAGTTCAGCAATTTATAAAGATAAATTCTACCTCCTAGACCGCAATGGAGTTTTCATGGTAAAATGTGAGAAGCCTGTCAATCAAATGGTAGGCATAATTGTTCTTTAAGTGACCTATTAACATCCCATTCCTTTTAATTAAAAATTGTATTTACATTCTCATACAGGCCATATTAGAACAGTAAAAACTCTTTCCATATGGGGCATGTTGCAGGTGAAAGGCTGTCACAAGCTGTGTGACACATGTGAAACAGGAGTGATTGAAGTCCCAGTGCAGCAACATGTGGCTTGCCTTCGGCTCCCTGCTGACACAGAGGGAGATGGAGGGATAAGCAGCATCTCCCAGGACCACACCCAAACCCTTTGCATTCCTTGCCTAAGAAATTGCTTGTAGTTGCTTATTGTGGCATAGAAAGTTATAATATACAGCATTTGCCATAAGTGTGTCACTTCAGAGCAGATGATGGATTATGTCCTTCCACACCCCAAAAGTTGTTCTTTGTGCTGTAATTAAAAAATAAATGTTGCAATGTTGAATTGGAAATATTTTGTGCCGTACCGTGAATTTGTTTTGTTAGGTTGCCTGGATGTCATTGCAACAATGTCAGTGCATTAAACTCGTGTCATGGGGTAGTGGGTTCCTGCCGCTACACCAGTGCCAAGCACTGCTTTGCTTAGCAGCTCTGCTGCTGTTTGTCTCTGTCAGCCCTGGTGATTATTTTGCTTCTGTGAAACTTTTTTTCTTATTTTGTTCCCTGCATGCATACTATAAATTATAGTTCTGTTCGAGTGCTAACCACAAATCCCAAACAGTAGGAAGCGCTGCCATGCCAGAGAGGGGCTCGGCTGGGAGCTGGTTGTAGGTTCGCCCGAACTTGTTGGTGATGCGAGGGGAAGAAGGCGCTCCAAACCGTGACGGTCTGCTGGGCCCCTTCTACCCATCTGAAAATTGATCCCTCTTAAACAGTTTAGAGGACCCTCGGGGTCTTGCAGCTTACATAAAAAATGAAAGCCCTTCCTGTCTTAGAGCAGTGCAAGCAGTCAATACAAAAGAGAAAAATGATCTTTTAAGTGTATCCCATTGAATCCATTATCTCGAGGGCCCGTGCTTGATGCTTCATCAAAACATCATCGTCTTGGTGATCCATGGGGGAGAGGGTGAGGGGGCGTTCGGGGGATTTCAGAGAAAATGCTGCGGTACTCTCAGTGCCACAGGACAGGCTAAATATGATACAAGCCAGAAAATGAGAGCTGTAGAAAAACTGATATGTTCCTCCTTATAACATACTGAATTTTGCATGTTTGAAGCAAGCAAATAATTCAGGAAAAGTTTTGAATGTTTCTTCTGTAGCTATGAAAGTCCTGTTGGGCATCTTGTACAATAATTGCTTTGCTTTCAATAAGAATACAAATTTGCAGATTTTTTTTCATTACAATGATAAAAAAAATAAAGGAGGAAATAAAAATCAGTGTTTGTACCATCAATACATTCTACCCTTGTTGTGGGAGGTAGTGAAAGGGCTGACCTGCTCTATCATGAGCTGAATTGATGCTGAGTATCTAGTTCTTATGAGCAAGTGTCAGAATTGTTAGTTTGTAAATGCTACAGTTTTTAAAATCTTTTGCATGCCTGTACTAATGATTCATATGTTTCTCTTAGACTAGCATGAAAGGAAAATCATTGATTTCTGTTGTTCTGAGTTTGCAGTATTTACAATGTGACTGTGGAGCTTTTTACCAGATTATGGGGTTAGGAGCTGATCTTTCTTACTGGAAATAGTAAGCATGTTGCTCTTTTGGTAGATTAAAAGCAGTAAAATGGAAGAACTGGAATTTGTTTTCAATAACCAGTAGCATCAGTAATTCAGAAATACTATTGAAAAAAGGTATATTTTTGGAAGACGGCGAGAACAATGAAGAGGCACTATTTCTGAATGCAACTGAGCTGTCAAGCACACATCCTTTGGGGTGTCCTCCATTTCCTTTGGTGAAAGCCTTGCTTAAATAAACTGAGCAGTAGGCAGTGGGTGTGTGCCTTTGCACAACAACATACACCCAGGTGCTTTGCTGGCCAGGGTGATCCCAAAGGCAGAGCACTGTCAACATTCCTAATTGGTTATTACCCAATAACACACACCCTCCAGTGTCTTGGGACTACAAAACACTTTTTACCTAGCCTTCCTACATGAATAATGAAGCACTTAAAATATTCATCCAATTATAGTCAGCCTCTCTTTTAGCTAAGGATTGCCAAATGCAATTGGACATACTTCTGACATAGAATTTCAGGCTATATCTATGTTGGAAGGGTTTAGTCATAATTCTTGACTTCTGGGGAGAGATTAGATAACACCATGATGGTAATTTCTCCAGCCTCAAAAGCTATTGTTTGTTCACTTTTGCTATGAAATTCTAGTTTACTAGCAGCATAATGTGGGAGTTTTAGGAAGATTTTTTTCATTTTATACTTGGAGCTTGTCACACGAAACTGCTCATGTTTGTTTGAAACAATGAGATGTTTGCTTTTTCTCCAAGTGCTGTGGCTACAGCTGCACAGGACTGAAGTTGCCATCAAGCATGTGAAAAGCAGGTAGCATGTGTACTTTTAAAACATGTAGCTTTATGTTTTAAAACTCTATTTATGTTCATCTTATATTTTTTCTGAATATTTTTCTGCCCAGCACAATTGACTCCTGATGTGCCAGTGGCTGATTTTTAAATGTTTTTCTCATGTCTTGCTAACATTTTCAAAAAGAATGTCCTTATCCTTTTCAGAATATTAAGGTTTAATTTTGCTTTGCTACCTTCTCCTGTGTATAAGCTCCCCTGAGTGATAACCTTCCCTCTGGCCATCCAAAACCTGATGAAGGTCGTGTTCTATGCCCCTGCTCATGGCAGCTTCCAGCTCCACTGCAGTAGTGCACTGGTTCCATTGTGCTGCCACAGAGAAAAGCCCAGTGTCCATCTTTGTGGTGCAAAGGAGATGCATGAGTAGGGAAGTGGTGGCAAATGTTATTCTAGGGAGATACAAGCTGTCAAAACAGTGGCAGGTAGGATACCTGCCTGCTTATTTCCCCTTTGGAAGACCTTATGGGAAAGGGAAAGGAGAAAAACGGCTGCTTTTCTGTAGCTAAAGCGTATTTAGAGGCTCCACTTTTCATCAGGCATTCTCATTTTCCCAGTTCCTAATACTGCTGTCTCATAAAGCTGGGCCTTGGGCCATGCCTCTCATACTGGCCTTCCCTTGCTTAGTAGCTAACCTCGATAAACTCATCAGCAGAGCTACAATTGCACCTTCCCGCTTCCACTTTGGATTAATGGTGTAGCTCTCCGAAACTGAATGGATGCTGCTCTCCAGACCACAGAGGTCTGATTCTAGGTGAGCATTTAATTCCCCTCTTGGGAAGTAGAAATAAAAGCCCTAATCAGGTATGTTTCATGCTTCTCTCTTGGGTAGGCTCAACAAAATGAAGGATGAAAAAGATTCTATTGGAAGTCGCTGCTGTCTGCTATGATTGCAAAGCATAAAGCACTTGTTTGAAAATAGAAACAGCTGGTATGGGTGCAGCTTTCAATTGTGTTTAGCTTCCACGTGGGTCAGTTTATTATTTCGTATTAAAATGCAAAGTAGTTCAATCAGAGGCGTAAGCCCTTCTTCCTCCTGTTTATTAATGAAATCCTGGAAACGTGATAAACATGAATGGCCCTGGGAGTGGTGAAGAACACATAACAGGTTTGGTAGCATGTAAAAAACGTAAACCTGGTAATGCAGTTCTTATTCAGAGAAGAAAAATTAGTCATGTTCTTCTGCAAACCTGAACCTGAGCCGGCAGAAACTCTGCTGGGCTGTGCCAGGCTGTTTCACATGGGGACAGCTGATCTGCAGCTCTTCTGGGAGCATTTCTTCCAAGTGTTGCTATGAAGGACCACAGAAAGGGCTCTGTCCCTTGACCTTTCATGCCAGAATATTTTTCTTTGTAGTGTGCTTCCACTGGGAAAGGTGAGCAGTGATGACAGCTTTATCAGTTGTAAATTGCAGAGGCTGTAGACAGAACAAAATAAATGGGGTGAGGTCCCAAAAAAAGCAGTCAGTGAAATCCAGTCCTGATAAAGGTCAAGTTTGTTGTAGCATGTTGCTGACTAAATGCGCATCCATCATAACCGAGAGTTTATTTTCCTCACTGCTGTCCTAATATTATTCTGCTGTAGTAACAAAACATTGGGGATGGTTGGGCAGGTAGTGTGGGGGGAGCTGATGGCTCTGGTCAGAAGCAGCTCCACATGCTTCAGCCTGCAAGAATGTGTTCCTGTCAGCTTTCCCTGCTTCAGAGATGAGGTGCAGCTCCTTCTTTGTCTTGTCTGAGTGTCTAGTTAGAATAAATAATAAGCCAGTGATGTGCTCCCAAAATCAGACATGGAATTTAATTTTGCCTGTGTTCACAGATTCTCAGGAGCAAACATGCCTTGCCAGGCTTTGATCCTGCAAAGTAGCCTGAGCTGCTGTCCACAGTCATATGCTGGCTATTTCTGTTCCCCCCAGTATTTGTTTAGCAGAGGATTTTCCTCAAAGATCAACCAACCCTTGAAACACAGTGGAGAAATACCCCTTCCTTTTGTTGTCTGTTGTGAAGCTCAATCCTTGGTAAACACTTCTCTGGGATCCCTGCAAAGCTGTTGCTGCCTTTGAGTTACTAGTGTGAATATGGCAGACTCATTCTTTACTGCAGTGTGAATCCCTGGGGCAGATCTCTGCCGGAGGTCTTCTAACATCAAAGCACAGAGATGGTGGTTGGTGGCAATTAGAGGCAGCAAAGATGGCTTTTGTGCCTGCACCCACTGTGGCTGGAGCTCTGGGTGGGCTGCAGGATTCAGGGATGGAGTAGGCACAGCTGCTGAGCAGTGGGGCTTGGGGAAAGAATCTGATCTGAGGGGCAGCTGCAAGCAAATGAGACCTGTTGTCTTGCTGCTTTTGTTGACTGCGCTGCTGCAGTATCAGTGGCAACATAACAGAGCCCTGTCTGATTTCAGGGACCTTCTCCCTTCTGTTAAAACCCATCATGAAGCTGGTGCTCAGCAGCAGCTTCTGCCTTCTGCTGGACGACTGGGCAGCCCAGGTCCATTTCGCCTCTTATCATTATTTGTGGGTAGTCGTCTTGTGGCATACACCCAGGGAAGAAAAGATGTGCAAAAGTGAAGGGCCAAGAACTGCACTGTAGGTTTCCATCACAGGACTGTGAGGTTAAAACACATAAATACAGATTTTGTGCATAGGGTGGGTAGCAATATATAATTTGGTGGTCTGACTTCCTAGTCAAAGTTGGTTGTTTTAACACGTTATCTTTCTTCAGACTTCTTCCTTTCACGGTGCTAATTGGCTTGTGCCTGCCACTAGAAGTGGAGGCTTTTAGGAAGGTAATGGAAAATAATCAAAATCAAACTATAGCCCCAAAGCCCCAACACCGGTGGCTTCTGGAGAGATGGGGCTTTGATGAAACAGTGCAGCTCTTGATTACCCTAAACTATTTTCAGTCTTCTGCACCTTTCGATAACGTGGTTCCGTAGATCTCCTGTAAAGATAGCAGAAAACAATTTATATCTATGCCTTGGGGTGATGAAAGAAAAAAATCAGAAATCTACCAAGACACCTGCATTTCTGCTAAATTAAAATTTTATTACATTCATGTATAGAGCAAAAAGCATTGGTATTAACTAAGTACACAAGTGGAGGGAATAATGCAAGGTGGTTGTAATGTGTTTTAATTTCAACAGAGAGGAGAACTTTTTGAAACAGTTTTCTGTCCCCAAAAACGCCTGTATTGGAACTTGCATTGTTCCAAGAAACTGTAGGTTTGAAATTCAGTATTTTTCTCAGTAAATTCTTAGCTTGTTTTCTTTTTCTTGTTGTTAAGGGAATCCTTGTCTTTTGGCATATGTACCTGTGTTGGTTCTTGATCAGGTTTTTTTTTCAGTATTAGTGCAAGCTGCAACTTAATTTATTGATATGAGGGTTGTGTGGTGTTACCAGCATCTGGGGAAAAGGGCAGACGCAGTACGGAGAGACCCTTAGGAAATGTGCTTTTTTCCCTTCTGTTATTCCAAGTGTAGTTATATTTTGCTCTTTTTAGAGAAAAGCTTCACAGTTAAGTGAACAAAATAATGAAAACCTACAAACTCAAGCAGTAGTCTGCTTCATCATCAGCATATTTCTACTAGTTTAAAAGCAGTGCTCAGCTTGGTAGGCATCTTCATGTTTATTAATGGCCTGAAATCACCACAGGAAGATTGTGACTGCTGGGTTGTGCTGGTTCCCACCAGGAAGATCACAGTGGATGTAGGACATATATCGTCACTGTCGTAAATCCTCCAGACTGACGGAGTTATGCTCCTCTGAGTGTTTCTCCACAGATCATTTCCCACCTGCCTGCCTGCATTAAGGAGTTATTAGTTGCTACATGACAGAGCTGTCGCAATCTTTCGTGTGCACGATCGGTGCTGCAGCAGAGCACAAGGTGTGCGTGGGGCAGGACCCAGCCCCGTGTGGGTGGGCTGCCCTTCGTGGGAGTCTCTGTCTGTCCATGGGCTGTGGCTTGATCCTGGAGCCAGCCCACTTCAGCACCCTGCTACAATACATGAGGCCAACTGCCTGTGTTTGGGAAGCGGGGCTCCTGACACACTTTGCAGTGTAATGTGACTTTGGATGTCACTCTCCTGTATTTCCTGTAGTGAAGCTGTAGCTCAGGAAGAAGCTAAGACCAATCAGCTCCTCTGTGTGAGAGTACCATGAGTTACAGGGTAAAAGAGCTCTTAAATTAAAAATGTTACAAATTCCTATACAATTTAGGGGCACTACAAACTACTGCTCTGGATTTAATACATATAAATTTGAAGGTTTTTTTAATTTAATAGACCCTTTTTTTTAAAATTGAAATTAATGCCGAGGAAAAATTGTGTTAGATTTTGTTTAATATATGAATTTTGATACAGTTAGTTTCTGGTCATTTTTGTGAGTGCTTTACACTCACCTTGACACGGGAAGCTAATGCCTGCGCACAGTTCCTGCCCGGACTCTGTGGCTGCTGCAGCAGGGCACAAGCCTGCAGTAGTCTCCCTGTGCCATCACCCAGCACTTTGGGATGCCCTGGAGTATCTGAAGTGGTAACAGACAGCTGAATCACATCCTGGATGTTGTTTATTAGAGGAACCATGTTGTAACATTTACCTTTGTCATGTGGTATTTTTGCAGATTTTGCGCTCTACAGTTATGGTGTCTGTTTTCACATCCATGGATTAATTATTCCTTGCACCACTACTTTATGGGGCTGCACTCCTTCTGTGCTGTGTCTCAGTTCTCTTCCTTTCTCCCCTCTCTACCTCCTCCACAGGATTGCATCTGACCTGCTCTTGGGCTTGGTATGGCTGCAGGGATGATTACACCATGGCAGCATCTAATTTAATAAACAATAAAGCCACTGTTTTGTATATGTAAAGTTTGTCAATGGAAATAATGTTATCTGTGTGTTTTTTTATCACCCCACCACCAGCAAAATGTTCAGGTGTGGCTTTGGCATTTCTAACCTGTGCAATAAGCATTATTTATTGCTCAGAGCCACTGTCTAAGATGTTTTAGGTGGACTTTCCTGTCCTCTTAACTGATTAGCGCACAGGTTTTGTATGAACTGATTTGGTTAATGGTGTGATTTTTCTAGTTACTGAAGTGCATAAATCATTTCAACCTCTAGCATGGAAGTGATTAAACATGTAAATGTATGGGAATGAGTTATACGGGTATAAACACGTTTCTTTACAAAGGCACTTGTGTGTGTCCACACTAGGAATCACAGCAATGTAATTGTATTTTATGTGAGTTAATAAAAAAAAGAGCAGTGTACGGTCCTGTGTTTCTCATACTAAATTCCATGCTCATAACACCCTTCTCTTCCTCACCTCTGTTGTGTGTGCTCTTATGCTACATGGACTGCCCTTCTAGAAGAATTTGTAATCTAGGATGTTAGTCCGAAAGCACTGCTTTCAGTCTAGGTAGAGGAATCTCTGAGCAGGTGGGCTAAGTAGTAAAGGAAAACACAAATATTTGAGAGAAGTATTATAAATGTGCCACTGGGTAGACGGCCTTGCAGCTTCTCTCGTTGCAATAAAGTAAGCTTTATAGAAAAAGAACATTATTTGGGCAGCCACGGTGACCTTTCTTTGTAGTTTTCGTGGTATATGTGTAATAATACCATCTCCAATACATTTGCCTGCCTCTATGCAGAGAGATGTGTTGCTTATTTACTAACATGTCATCAGCATCTCCTGCTCCTCCTCAGTTCAGCATGTGCCCCTTGGGCTGTATTTTCTGTGTATTCTTTGAGGCCTGTTCTGAAGAGCCATTCTTGCATGCTTTACAACATTCCTTAGTCTGGTACCTTCTTGCTTCACTCAAAGAAGCTGAAAAAGTTAAGACAGGTGTGCTTAGTGGCAGCGTCACACAGGAAATCTGCCACACGCTTGGACAGGGTTAGTTTTTCTAGGTCAGCCCCCATCTGCCTCACCCATGTTCCCTTCCTGCAGCCCCTTCCCCATCCTTTAGATCTCCAGCAGATGAAGCAGGGGTCCCGTGGGCAGCAGCCTCCTATGCTGTACAACCCTGGCTTATCCCTGGCTTACGTGCCAAGTCCAGGGTGCTGTGAGAAAAGAGTAGATCATTAAAGACATAGTCTAAAATCTTCCACATGGAGGGAGATTTGCAAATGTGAGTTGCAGGAGCATCTCTAATATCTGACATACCTTAACTCATGATGCTTGTTTTGACTTCCTTAATACTGTTCTTTGTGTGTGTATTTTTTTCTCCTTTGTCTATTTGTGTAGGGATTTTAAAAAGCAGACTGAACATCTTTTCCACCTTCCCTGGCAAATTTGTTGTCTGACAGTCCAAGCCCAAGTTCAGCAGCAGGGTTGAGACCTGCTAATCTGTTTTACAGGCTTCTGCTGCACAAGCTAACAGCAGCAAATTATTGTCCTCTGCATGAACTGCACTTAAGAAGGATGGTACAAAGTTTGTATGTGACTTTCATGGGTATTTATTGAAAGCAGAAGAGTGAGGATGTTTGGGAATACTTCATTCTGGGCTCTGAAGGGTGGTGGTTTCTGGGGACACAGGCACAGACATAGTTAACATCTAAAAGTTTTAGAAGCACTTTGTCTCTGAATTTTATTCATTAATGGGAAGCTTTTACTTAGGCTTTAATGTAGTAGTGGCCTCTTTCTCTCAGGAAGCAGTCCCTGTAGGATCCTCCATAGAGCACCCAGAGGTTAATTGTGCAGTCTCCTGCCTTTATGGGCTGCAGTGCAGGAGGAACTTGTGCAACTCTTGCAAAGGGAAAGGCAAGTGTGTTCTTGTCCTGTCTATGGAAACGTGTTGTCCTTCCTCTTAGAGAAGGCAGCAGTTAACGAAACAACATAGAAGTGATTTCTGGCTAAGTAGTCAAAGTTGTGAAGATAATGGAAAGCTTAATTCATTATGGTTTCATTGCCATGTTTGTCATTTATAGCGAAAGAGGTTCCAGGCATGTGAAGTGTGATGCCTGGTTCTCAATGTCACATCCTGGAACGGGGCAGAATCAGCGACACCTTAGAGTTTCTACAAAGCATAAACGTGCCAAAGTGGGATCTCTCTTGGGTTTGGATCCAGAACTTGTTTTGCCACTACTTTTCTAAGGCATTTCATGGAGAATCTCAGAGTGTTTCCTAATTTCCAGTGACTCGTACATGGAATTTTGATGCTGAGTCTTCTCAAGGATACAAGGAAATAGTGAGAGCTAATAGTGGTTTGAATGAAATTCATGAAAGCTGAGGGGCAAACTTGATGTACAAAGGAATACATCAAAGGATTTCCCCCATTCTGAGAAGGTTTTTTTGTTGGTTGTTTGGTTTTTTTTGAACAGCATGAGTTTTGAAAGGGAAATGGCTCTGGTAGCTTTTTCCAAGCTGCTTTAACGGTGTCCTCTCTTTGTGGAATCCGCATGAACAGGTTTATCAACAGGGATTTGAAGATGGGTATTGTTAACAATCTTTTTATTACAAAAAAAAAAAAGTTGACAGGCTCAAAGGAGACTGAGTTGAAACTAATAATATTTTTGCTTTTTCCTCAAATGTGATCCTAAGACACAAGTTCTACTTTTTCATGCTGCTGCCTGTGAAGGAGTTCAGCGTTCTGAATATATAGATTATCATGGCCTTTGGGATGTTGTGCATCCACCGGTTTACCTACTTTCTGGCTTTTGGTATTGAATGATAAACACTCTTCTTCTGCTCCTATCCTCCATTATCTGTACTCACAGCCAACCTGACCATCTTAAACGTGATTAAAATATAATTCAAAAGTTATTAGCTAATTATGACGCAAAGTACTTAATTTGCCATTGCACCCTAATAACTTAGAGGTACTCCTGATAGCTCGGTAATAACCATATCATAAGCAAAAGGACACGGTTGCTACTAACTTAATAGGCAGCTTCCCTCAAGATAAAACAAATAACATACCTCAATGAAATCGGATTCAAGCTTAGTAAAATTATCTTGGCAAGCAAAGAGAGTATTTGTTAATTTTTCTGTGAAATGTTATCATTGCCAAGAAAACTTGGTTACAAAAAACAGAGATGGCAAAAGTATTTGCATGAATAATTGATTTAACATTTCATTGGTTTAAGTGATTTTAGGAAAAGTGGTTTTGATATGCTCTGGAAAACTAGAAAGTTTTTAAGGACTTATTTGCAAGATACCAAACACTGTGGGAGATGCGGGTTTTAAAGGCTTGTAGACTGTTCTTCAGTACATCCAGTGTGTTCACAAGCCTGAAAAGAAAGAAGAGTAGAGATGGCACTTTAAGGACTAAAATACTGGTGGTCGAGGTGTGCCTATGGACCAGTGGGTGTGCAGGGAAGGCCATGTGCAATTCCTTGTTGCCTGATGTCCTCACAAATACCTAGAGCAAATTGCCCCCTGTGATGAGAGGGATGATGGCAGGCATGTGCAGCCTCCTGCCCTGCTCTGAGTCTCCATGATTTGGCAGGTGGGTCAGTCAAGGTGCTGGCTGGTCCCAGAGGTGTCTCAAAGTCCTAGAGGAAGAGAGGGGCTGTGGCACCGTTCTGTAGACAGTGGTTTGGCTGAAGGAACAATCTATTTGGGAACTGCAAGGCTTAAGTTTTCTGGAAACATATATGTATGGTAGCAAAAGGGCTTGAGGGTGTGTTTGGTATCTGAAGACAAGCAAAACTGTGAGGGTCAAGGATGTATTCAGTCACAGAATATGCTGAGTTGGAAGAGATCCACAAGGGTCATCGAGTCCAGCTCTTAAGTGAATGGCCTATACATGTCTTGGGATGTGTCAGCAACTTCAGTGTCTGTCAGATGGAGGAACCTCACTTTCTGAAAAGTGATGGGATTTGCAGGGATAAAGATCCTGGTTTGGGGTGGGAGACCAGCTGGTGAGCCGAGGATAGACCCCTCTCAGCCACATCTGAAGCCTGTAATGCAACCTAGAGGTTCAGGAGGTTTGGCTGACACAGTATTGAAATTGCTTTTAAAACACTTACCTGCCCAGCCTTGTGTGCAAAAATGCAGATTAGGGTTTCAGCCTGTTCCTCTTATCAGTCTGCATCTCTCTGGTACACCAGAGCAGAGAGAGAAGGAATATGGTAAACAGAAACTCCCTGGCCCATCCACGGTCTGGGACAGTGCTCTCCTGGCCTCACCCTTGTTGCCATCGTGCAGTGTGGGAGATGGTTTCCATCTACCTGCATATACAGTTTTCTGGTCATGAGTCAACAGCTCTCAACATCCCATCCCAACTATTTACTCCTTTCTATTCTGAAATGTCAGCACTTCTACAAGTGCCAGTTGTGTCTGGGTAGATGATGGTCCTGAGTTTGGGAATGAGGGTTTGAACATCCTGAGAGAAGGCTGTGACAGAGACTGCATTTTTGGGCTGGCTTCTGTTGAACATTCGGGCACACTGCACCCACCAGGGTGACTGACTGTCAACCAGTATGTTCTGTACACCAGGAGAGTTGTTGTCTTAGCTCTATTTCATGGTGTAATCATTAGTTCTGGTGTGAATCTCCTAGGCAGCTGGGTCACCTGTTTAGCAGGGAAAATGCAGGTTTTATTTTATTTTGGAAAAACTTCCCTTTCAGGCAAACAGAGATAAGGGTGCTTCTAGTGACTTGTGGAGCCTTGGCCGTCCATTTTTTGATTCACCCCTGCGTTGCCTGTGACCCACGTATCCACGTTTGTTCCGCTGTCATTTCGATACAAGTCTCGCATTCTCCACACTCATCTGTGGCCTAGAAAGACGTAGTTTGCTCTCGTGTCAGTAGCATTCCTGCAACATGACTGCATGATGTTGTGCAATTTACACTTTTCCAGTTAATGTGTCAGTTTGTCCCTCTGGATTAGAGCCAGTGACTATTAGTTCATTTTGTAATATGTCTGATTTGCTTTCATCTCTGCTCCTGATGCTGCCTCTGATCAGGCAGGTTGTAGCAAATCCCATGTTTCTCTCTTTTTTTCTGTCTTTTTTTTTGTCTCTGATGCATTCCCTGATGATGCCATGTCACTCATCGTTTCAGGTCCTTCCCATCTGCTCCTCACATGCTTTGCTCTGCCTTTAAGATTATTCACCAGTTTTTTGTCTATCTCACTTCCTTCTAAATGCTTTATGAGCCCTCTGAGCTTGCCCCTACCTTTTCTTTTACTGTCATGCTGAAGTAACAATCTTAAGATGTTTGAAATCTTCTCCATGTAAATGATTCAGTTCCTTAATCTTTAGTAAATATTTCCAAAAAGGTTTGACATCCTTTTACTCAGTATTTAAAATGCCATGTAACTTTTTTTTTAAACCTTGTAAGAACTGGTGTTTCAATACCTCCTCCTCTACGTTCTTCTTCTCTGTCATTTTGGCTCCTATATAAATACTTTTTCTATAGAAGGTGTAATGAGATTTTAGGTTTTAATGCATTTTCCCCTGTTACCTTTGCTTTATAATCATTGTATTCATGCATCTTCTCATAATGTAGGAACTGTATGTGCCAAGGAATTCCCAGGACTCATGGACATGAAACCTTAAATTAAATGTAAGAAGGAAAAGATAAGAACAAATTATAATAGCACTGAGAGCAAGAAATTACAACACGGTATTTGGTTAAAATGCGGTTTTTGTAATATATGTTCCTGAAAATTGCAAATATATTCAGTTGTGTTTATGAGCCAACTTTTGTTATGCAGAGTTATAAGGGTTGCTATGTATTCAGTCTCTATGGATCCAAATGATGTAAGTTATTCAAAAAAGAAAAGGAGGTTGATACTGTCAAAGTGATCCTCTGAAAAAAAAGAATAGAAACCTCATCATTCTCCACTTGGGTAGGATAACATTTCTCCCTGGTATGGACACGTCTTTAGCTGTACTAGCTGCTAGGGGACAGTGCAAAATTATATAATTTAGACATACGAGGAAGTAAAATTAAATAGCCATGAGATGAGCATACCATTAAACAGATCTAATTTATAATGGGCTCTTATGCAAATTGCCTTTGAGCACTCAGTAAAAGAAAATGAAAAGAAATTAATAAGGACAGCTCGGACTAAAAGTTGCAGAGAAAAAAAAAAAAAGTAAAAGCCTGTTCCAACTCACTCTCCACACACTCCAGAGCATTAAATAAGCATTCCCATTAGCCACATAAATATAATGATGTGATAATAAAACTTGTGCTTAACTTTTAAGGACCAAACTCCTAATCACTTTGCCACAGTGGCTCCAACCAGATGAGTAAGATTTCAAATAAAATACCTTTACTTTGCCATGTGTTTCATTACTGGAGGGAGAGAGATATGTTGTCATGAGTATTTTGCTCTTTGCTAGCTGCTGAATATCCTCCCTCAGTGAAACCCAGGCAGTTACTTGCCTTGCCATTAGTGTGGGATTGCACGTTCCAGGGCATCACTGATGCTCCTCTGGCTGCACAGTCCCCTCTGATGGGTTAAGAAAAGGACTTCACACCAGTTTTCCTCCCTTTTTGCTGTTTTGTGAAAGACAGGGGGAGCAGGGAAATCTGACAGCTCAGAACTGTTGAAAGTAGTTCACTGAGAAAGATTTTCAGTTAGTTTTGAGTTTGTAGTGTGCCCTGATAAAGATGTTAATATGAGAAATAATATACTGAATATACTGAATTACAAGAAACCTTTATTTTCTCAGAGAAGAAAAAGTTTTATTTCTACCTTAGTTTGAAAGTGATGTAATATTCTGCATGTTTGCAAACATCAAGGCTTGCAGCTTTTCCATGTTCCCTGTATCCTTTTGATTACAGAAGGGAAGAATTTTAGCTCTGTCCAGTGAAGCCAGTAAAACAATCTGCAGAACTCTGCCATTTTTCTTGGCATTAAGAGAGTTTTGCAACAGTTGACTTGTTTAATTAGTACTGGCCATCTTGTTCCTAATTATTGCTGCTTTCCCACATTCTCAGCTGAGGCAGAATATACTAAAGTGTAGTCTTTTCTCTTATGTGTATAATAATAATATATATAAGTATTTATACAACGAGAGAGCAAGGTTATAAACACACTATGTTTACAGTTTTGCTGCAGATTGAGTATATTTTTATACTTGACAAGCAGGACGTTTTTCTGAAGAATTTGAGAAATCCTGCAAGCAATGTCATCTTCCTGTGCTAGCTTTTTGGTCTAGAAATACTGTTATGGGAGTGCTGATCTGTGGGAAGAAAGATCTATCCCTGTAGTATTTTATGGAATTAAAACAATGATCTTTTCCATTCCCTGTTTTTTTTTTTCTCCAGTAAACAAGGGCTTGTAGCTATACCTGGTTTGTTTCCTTAAAGTAAAACCAAATTCTCTGATGGAAGCAGGGTTTTCCACTGGTTATATTTTCAACCCTCAAAGCATTCGAATTCTGACAGTGGAATATGATACTTAAAGCCACAGACATTAATTATTACCCATTGGAGGTCGCACTTTCAACCCATGGGACATTAATTTTCCTGATATATGGAAAATTCCAGCCTGTTAGTTTTAATTAAATATTTCAGAACCACATTTTCTTGTAAATGGACTACACTTTCTTATCCTTTACCCTTGATATTTGGCTAATTCTGCATATAATTATCATCTTATTTTGCAAGCCTCCTTCAAAGCGCTTTCTTGTTTCGAAACTCCATTCAGCTGTTACGTATTTGTCATTTTTAAAAAAAAGGTATCTTTGCCAGTCATCAGCCAACATTGTCAAGAAGGAGATGGGGATAAACATATTTCAGGTTTTCTTGGGAAGTGAAGTTATAATGACTTACCAGTCCCTTCTTGTGCCAGCAAACTGGCATCATAATCCCAGTGTGGGACCGAGCGGGAATGCCAGCAGAGGCATTCTAGGGGAGGCTGGAAATATGGTTATCAAATTGTATTGTACAGAGGAGGTGACAAGTGAGGCACGAGAGAGAGCTTCCCACTGTGCCCCCAGGAACCCAAGAGAACACGGTGAGGCTGGAAGGTGAGGATGCTGGTTGTTACCCAGATCCTGGCATAGCCCAGTCTCCTCTCCTGATGGGTGTAGCAAATGCAGATTAGGAGCAGGACCATGTCACCAGATTTGGATCCTGTAGTATCTCAAGTTTTTCTCTGAAGGCCATGTGAAGGAAGCTGGAATCTACATTTTTTCCATCTGAAAAGGAAAAAAGTTTTAATTTTGTTTACAGAAGTCTCTCTGACGGGGGTCTACCCTTCCAATGTTGTTTTAATATGTGAAAGTGCAGTTGTGTATTGCAAAGTGATCCTGGGAGGGGAGCCAGGAGAGAATTGGGACTTTGCAGTTCCTGGGATTTTGCTGCTGTTGCTGCTGCTGCTGCTGCAGAGCAGCAGAGCACTAAGGCAGTGCTTTCTGTTGACGCTTCCAGCCCATTCCCAAAGCCTTTCAGGTCCCAGGCAGTACTCCCAGTGGCTGAGCACTCTCCTCAGTATTATGGTTTTGTCAGAAGGCTCCGTCCTCTGATACTATCTTGCTCTTCTCTAAACAATTAATAAAATGGAGACAAAAAGCCTAGAGGTTTAAAATATGTAATTATATAAGTAATTTAGAACTAGGAAAATGCTGCAGAAACCAATTACAATTATACATTTCAGTAATGACTGACTTGGCCAAATACATGTTTTGTCTGTGAATTCCATGATAAATTTGAAGATGACATGCTTGAGTATAAGGGAAAATTAATTCTAAATGCTGAGTACTTCCATATTAGACATAAAATGTGGCTCATCCACCAAGTGAACAGGAGCCTGTATTATATGGGCTGTCGCAGCTTAAATTTTGAGCAGCAGGGCAGGCAGTAACAAGTCTTTGAGGAAGAAAGCTTGAATAGTTCAAGGGATGGCTTTGAAAAAAAAAATGTTCTGTACCTGATCATGATGCAAAATATATTTAATTCCTTATATGATACAGACTTCATGCAACCTGAATTGATTCAGGCATTTATTACAGAACTGTAAATGGACAGCTGGGGTTAATGGAGTTTTATTTCTTTCCTGGTCTCCTCCCAGCTGGTGAGAAACTATAGATGAGATTTGTATTCTGTTCACAACTTATATATATACCTGCTCCAGGCACAGACATCATTCCAAACTCAATTTGGGTTGCCTGTGCCATTTTCAAAGGGAGGATATTTGGCTGTTGACGCAACACAGTGTATGGTCACCTGGAACCCTGCCCTCTGCAGTTCCCTGAGAGCCTGCTGCAAGCCCTGCTGCCTCCCCCTCCTTGGGAGCCAATTCTGTCTTTTGCCTCTTGAACCCCTTCTGGACATCCCCTTCTGCTGGCCAGTAGATGGGACATCTCTCAGCCTGGGGAGCTTCATGCAGCCAGGGGGGCTGATCACCTCTGAGTATTTGGTGGTGCTTTTTTATTGCTGGTGATGAGCGTCCGTTGTTTATTCACTTCTTTTAAAACAAAACAAAAATAGTGTGCCATGACTGTTTGTTGTCAAAAACTACTTCCACATTGCATGTACAGACATATGGACAGGCACACAGAATCAGACCTACCAGTCACTCCTGCTCATTTCATTGGGAAACCACCAGTGAGTCAGGAGTGTTTTGCAAATGCCCCAGTGCAGAAACAAAACATTTATTTCATGTTACTCTGAGGGTTTCGTTTGGAGTTTTCAGCCCTTCCTATTGCTCTAACTAAAGCTGGTTTGGGAGACCCACATCCAGAACTGTATGTGCACCCAGTGGTTGAAGTTGCAAGACCTGTTGCCAAGCAGAGGCTCTCTAGGTGGCTGCGTGGTTCTGGTAGTCAGTGGGTGGGGTCTAAAACTTGAGACATTTTTCTATATTATTTGAGTGTTCTGATTGATATCTGCCACAAGCACTTAACTTTTACATTAAAGCATTACCTCACACTGAAATGTTATCAGCTCTGTACCCCCACCTTTTTATTACCACAATGTGCTGCCCTCACCTCAGCTATGCCTGCCCTAGTGTTGGTTGCAGTAAATGGTATCCAAAAAGTGACCTGGGTTTAAAAAACAAGTGAAAACCAAGCAAAGAACCAAACCAAACTATTCCCCAGGTACCCAGATTCGGCTTCCAAACTAAATCAAGTTCCCTATGCAGTGCTCTGGAAAGCAGAATGAGTCAGTCCAGGGTGTTGGAGCACCTAGAAGGGATGGGATGTGCTGAAGGGGACTATCAAAAGATGTGTCCAAAATAATCGAGGATTTGTGATCTTATGAGATACAGATTTGGGCTGCTGCCCTGGCTTCTTCCCTTCCACCTCTCCAGCTGTGCTGCTTGGAAAGTTAATGAGGCCATGCTGGAAAATATATGGCTTACACAGTGGTTTGAAACCAGCCCTTTTCTTATGGAACAAAGCCACAGAGCTGCTTCAGTGAAGTTTGCACGGGAGGGTTTTGTAGCATTGGGCCATTTGAGCAGCTCTTGAGCTGAGCTCGGTCTGACTCTGCCCCTTGTCTCTTGTTTCCTCTCCAGAATTGGCCGGCTTTTCGATGGCACGGAGCCCATTGTCCTCGACAGTCTCAAGCAGCATTATTTCATCGACAGAGACGGGCAGATGTTCAGATATATCTTGAATTTCTTAAGGACATCAAAACTCCTCATTCCTGATGATTTCAAGGTGAGATTTCAAGGCACTTGGGTGTTTTGCATGTACCTTGGTAAAGCAAGTATCTGGTGTGTAGTCAAAACAGAGCCCTGGACAGGGAAGGGGGACTTGCAGGGTATGGTGTTTGATTTCAGGCACACGGCAAAAGTAAGAATGAGATTGCTCAAGTGGTGTCTTCCTTTCCTAGAGTGGTATCAATATTAAACATTCCCCTGCTGGCTATAGTGGTAATGAAACCTTGTCAGGTTTGACCTAGGGAATTAAATAGTGTAGGGTACTGTTGGAAACAGAAGCGATGGTACAATCTGCAACTGACTGCTCGTGAGCTTTGCTGATTACTTGTCCTCTCATCCATTTTTATGCTTCCCCAGTGACTGCAGCAGCTCCAGCTTCCACTCCCACACTGAAATTCAGAAAATGGTGTGTGAATCACAATATTGACAAAAGAAACTGCACACATGGTAATATTTGGGCATTAAGTCATAGTATCTTTTCTCCCCCAGACTCTTGAATGCATACTGCAAGTTTAATTTTGGAGTTTTAGAGAAGTCAGGAATGAATAGTTCTATGTTTATTATTTAAATTTTAATAAAGAGCCTGTTTTTTTAATGTTTTTAGTAACAAATTGAAGTAGTGGTAGTTCATTGTCAGACAAGGCCTACAGAGGCAGAGCTTCAGCATCCATGTGATGTTTATCTGCTAGTAGGTATGAGGGTGTATATGTGGTGTCTGCAATCAGAACAGATCCTTACCTTTACTTAATGATCACACATCAGTGCACCAGGTTCACTGCAGGAAATGCAACAACTGGGATTGAACAGGAGGGGAGATGGGTGATGAGGCAGGCATGGAGCAGTTCATACTGGTGTGCAGTCCTTTGCCCCTCATAGCTGAGACATTTGGGGCATTTGGGGCATAAT
This sequence comes from Oriolus oriolus, assembly GCA_013400235.1. Taxonomy (NCBI): domain Eukaryota; kingdom Metazoa; phylum Chordata; class Aves; order Passeriformes; family Corvidae; genus Oriolus; species Oriolus oriolus. Next base: position 109,783 of record VXBT01006999.1, on the reverse strand, counting down.
AGCTGTGAGGTTTTGTTGAAGAGCTGTATTTCAGCAACCTTTGGATCATCTGCTGTAGACATATCCTTGCTGCTCCCCTACGTGACAAGGGTAAATCTCCCTGAATAATGTGGGAGTTTGGAGCTAACAGATAAGCATCATTTCCTTCTTTTGAAGCCTTAACATGGCTTTGTGCTGCTCTCGGCACTTGTCCTGCAGGTAATCAGAAATACAGAGAAAGGAAAAGCCACCTTTCATGCAATATTAAGAAATTACGTATGTAGAGCCTTTTAAACACATAAATATACTGTAGCTATGCTGAAATTAAAAATGTAACTCCTGGCAAGTTCACCCAAGTGTGATGTTCAAAGGGGTGTCCTCCCCAGTTATGCTTTAAGGTGTACAAAAAACCAGTGATTAAAATGCACAGTGTTCCTTGTTTCTTAGAAATACCTAGATTACATTACATTTTTGTAACACAATAAATGTAAACAGTATTTTTACCATGATTTAGGTGTCCTCATCAAGTATTTGATTTCTAGTTCAAATTCAGGACCATACTGACTGTCAGCAGGCTTGTCCTGTTGTCATTCTGTTTCTCTCTCTTCCCTAATTCTCATGTATCTCTTTTCTCTGTGTAAATATTTTCCAAATGGTTTTATGCTCTTACACCTAGAAAAACAAGATTCTTTTTTTAATGTTTTTTAAATTAAAAAAATGGCAGTAGGCAGACTCCACATCATCAGTTCTAAATTACTTCTGCACTGGCTATGCCTAGAAATGCGTTCCCTCTGCTCTGGCATTTGAGATGATGTAGTAAACAATACTAGTGGCAAAATAGGGAAGTATTAAAAAATACTTAATTTTTAAAATGCACTAATATGTGCAAACATTATGCAAATATCTGAATCATTTTACACTAACAACCATTGCAGCCTCCCTCATTTACATTCTTATACCTGTTACAATGCCTGCTAGTATTGCTGTAAGACACAGTGGATCCTAGTGATGAATTTTCTGAATCCTGATTGAATTCTGTTCCATCTGTTCAATGAGATCATTATTATATGACATCACTGTGGGGATAAAATATGGGGAAAAGTGGGAATTTTTTTTTCCAGAAGGGAACTGAGCAAGCATAGCCTTTCCCTACCCTTACAAGTGCTGCTATACTCAGTCTGTTTCAAGTGGCTGATGGTTATTTTTTGCTTGTACTGTTATTTTATTACACCTTCCTACACAGTAATTAGGAGCTCTGTCTGAAGGGCTCCAGACCTAGAGCAGCGTTGTCCTGAATAACCATATACCATAAGCACCACATTAGCAATGCCTCTCTTAATTGTGCCCAGTAATGTATGTGTCTTTCAGGACTACAGCTTGTTATACGAAGAAGCAAAGTATTTCCAGCTTCAGCCCATGCTAGGAGAGATGGAACGGTGGAAACAGGACCGGGAGAGTGGCCGCTTCTCAAAGTCTTGCGAGTGCCTGGTGGTGCGAGTCGCCCCAGATCTCGGCGAGAGGATTACACTGAGCGGTGATAAGTCATTGATAGAGGAAGTGTTCCCAGAGATCGGTGATGTGATGTGCAATTCTGTCAACGCCGGCTGGAACCACGACTCTACACACGTCATCCGATTTCCGCTGAACGGATACTGTCACCTCAACTCAGTTCAGGTAGGAAGTCACATGTGCACTTTTTGAAAGGGAGCTGCTGGCCAGGTACCAGCGGGCTGACCCTCTTCCATGTCACTGGAGTGTTTTAGTGAGCAGAATCAGCCGGAGGCTTTAAGCAAGTTATTTACTTCTGTGTGTCGAGTTGTCTTTCTCCATTTAATTCACGTATCACCAAATCTCTTTGCAAACAAACTTCAGTAGTGTTAGAATTTTCTGTGGTCTCAGGGAAGACTCTTCACTTTCACTTTCAGTGTTTTTTCCTAATTTTTTGTGGCATAGTAGAGGCCTGTTTTGATTGATAAGGACAAGGGGTAATGATTTTAAACTAAAATAGGGTAGATTTGTACTAGATAAAAGGAGGAAAATTTTTCAATGAGGGTGGTGAAACACTGGAACAGGTTGCCCAGAGAGGTGGTGGATGCCCCGTCCCTGGAAGTATTCAGGGATTGGGCTGGACAGGGCTCTGAGCAGCCTGATTTAGTGAAAGATGTCCCTGCCCATTGCAGGGGGGTTGAACTAGATGATCTTTAAAGGTCCCTTTCAACCCAAAGTATTCTATGATTGAATGTAGCAATATCTAAAATCAGTAGCTGTCATGAAATGGATAAGAAGAAATCTGGGAGACAAATGCAGGTAATTCCTGGAATAATTATAATAAACTTCAGTGTTAGTGTTATGTGCTTTATCCTTTGCTGGTTAAAAGCAACCAACCTCAGACACCTGCTTGTACCTAGTTAACACATCCTGCATAGCCAGCACTTCCCATCTGGAATCATCAATAGCACAGTTGATGCTGTTTGGTTTAAACACACCTCCTAAATGCTGCAGGCTCATGAGTGAATTCTTATACAGAACAGGCTTGCAAGCTGGGTTTGGCAACTCTTCATGTGCCAGGTCCCACTGTCCAGGTAGAGAATCACAGAGTCATTAAGGTTGGAAAAGATCTCCAAGATCACCAAGTTCAGCCTTTGAGCAAACACCACCATGTCAACTAAACCACAGCACTAAGTGCCACATCCAGTCATTTCCTGAACATTTCCAGGGATGGTGGCTCCACCACTGCCCTGGGTAGTCCATTCCGGTGCTTAACCACTCTCATAGTGAAGAAATTATTTCTGATGTTCAACTTGAACATCCCCTGGTGCAGCTTGAGGCCATTTCCTCTTGTTCTGTCGCTGGTTTCCTGGTAGAAGAGCCCGACACCCACCTTGCTACAGCCTCCTTTCAGGCAGTTGTAGAAGGTCACCCCTGAGCATCTTTTTCTCCAGGTGAAGCAAGCTGAGCACTGGGGCATGCACTGAAGGCTGGCCAGGCACTGCACCTGTGCTAGCACTTAACACAAGGGTCTAGACAGACCTATCTAGACCTATCTAACCCATGTTATGCTTGGACAGCTGTCTCTTACCAGCCTTGGCTGTCACGCTGAAACATCAAAATTTTTTCATCATAGAGATTAATGCAAATTTAGGACAGCCTTAGATGTCAGATGACAACCGAAAAGGAGTTTCAAGGATGGTTATTTAGCCACATCATATGGTAGTTCTCAAGGCAGTTGCATCCTTCAGTGCTTTGTCACTTTTTCTGGTACTTACATTTTTGTTGCACAAGTAAGAATTATGAAGCGTATTTACTGATGTGGAAAACCTGAGTCAGAGTGGTAAAATATGTACAGGCTCAAGAGCAGTAATGATCCCACACTGATAACGGGAGGACATAAGCATCTCCCAGTACTACTAAAAATGGGAGACAGGACAAGGACTACCAATAGACCTGAAGAGTGAGGTACAGCCCAAATGGTTTGTCCAGGGCTGAGTGCTTCCAGAGCTGCTTCCACCACATTTTTCTCAGGACCCAACTTCTCCAGTTCTGTTTTTCAGTGGCTTGCACCAACACATTTGGGCAGGGGCAGGGGATTTTGGCATATAGTTAAAAGCTAAAGATCAGGGTAAACAAAAATCGCACGTGTGTTTTGATCGCTGTTTCCAAGTCTCTTTTCCTACCCCTTCCTTTTTGATATGTCTGCTGTGCAATTAGCCATGCTCAGGTACTTTGGAAAGATATTTACCAACCTGAAGCATTTTATGTAAACATGTGGCATGTCTTCTTTGAAGCATTTTTAAACCTCAGCTTGCTTCTTCCTCCACCCTAGTCCTTTGCAGCCTTCTGCTGTTCTGCTTGCCAGTGCTGTCCCAGCACCCATGCAAGCCAATTTCACAGCTGGTGAAATAGCTGGGGAAGCTTTGGTAGGCACCTGATTCCAGCACAACCCTTGTGAGGTCTGGTCATGCTGAACGGAGGGTCCCACATCCTCTGGGGTCCAGGAGCATCACCCCCTTCCTTGGGGCTGGTGACTGTCAGGCTGACCCTGGAAAATCCCAGGAAGAGTCTCCACAGGTGAGGCAAAGGAAGCCCAGAAAAGATGAAGATGATGATAAAAGTAACAAAGAGTTGGTTTTTAAGTCTCTAGTAAATATCATGGTAGGTTTTCTGAAATTATGACTGTGTTACCTACATTGTCACCATTTAGTTGAGGTGTTTGCTCAGCATCTGCTGTGCAATCCTGTATTTGCCCTTTTGTATTGTAAATTCTGTGAAGCAGAGAATGTGTTTTTCTAGTCATGTTTCTGTGGCCAGAAGAATACTGGATTTGTTGGCAGTACTAAAAAAAGAAAAATAATTTTTTCTTCATTTTGTCTTTTTTGCTGCTCAGTGGCCATAGTCAGCAGAAATCAATCCAGTACTGTTCAGCTATGTAACCACTTTTTTTTTCCCCTAGCTGAATCCATTTGAAAACAGTAGTTATTATCATTGGACAGCAAATAGTCTGTTTATTTACTTATACATTGGTGTTTGTTTCCTCTTTTTTGCAGGTACTTGAGAGGTTACAGCAAAGAGGGTTTGAGATTGTTGGCTCGTGTGGAGGTGGGGTGGACTCTTCCCAATTCAGTGAATACGTACTGAGACGAGAACTCAGAAGGACATCTCGTGCACCCTCTGTCATTCGAATAAAGCAAGAGCCTCTGGACTAAAATGGACATGTTTCTTTATGCAAAAAAAAAAAAAGGAAAACAAAGAGGAAAAAAAAAAAGGGGACATTTCATGTGCAGTTTGGACTCCACACAAGTCCTGGAACTAAAATTGAATAAAAGACACATTTATATCAAATATAGAGACCACACCTGAATTCATATGGGAACACTTGGAATAGTAGTGAGAATAATAGTAACCTCAAGGTATAAAAGAAAACACACACACACATAAAAAATATGTATGTATATGTATGTCTGTACATATATATATGTATGTATATGTCAAAGGGTAGGAAATGCAATGACAAAATGTGGTAGATGAGGTTGGTGCTGTGATGGCCATTAAGTGTCCTAGGCCCTTCCTGGGCCCACTTAACGGTGTACAAGCCATTGCCAGGGGGGATTCTTAGACTGCTCTTCACCCATTTTCCATTGCCAAACAGCCATCCACTTTTTAATGTGTACACACCTTGACTCAACTTTATTTGCATATGGAGGTTTATGTCTGTCTTTTTAAGAGGTGGATGGGCAGGTGTTCAGGAGACGACCATCCACTGCATTGGAAAGCTGAAATTTTAAATGTAGTTTGTACAGAAGTCGCACACTTTTTGTCTGCCCTCACAGATGTGAAAGGTTAACTTTTCTTTTGAATGAGTTTTTTTGTTGTTTTGTTTTGTGTTTTTTCAAAGGGGGCCAGAATAATTAATATTTGGTAGAGATGCTCTGGTTTGAATCTGCTGCTTTCCTACAATTTTTTCAAATTTTATAATGTATTAAATACAATAAACTCCTGTTTAAAATAACAAGGGTCTGGTTTAAGCCAACAGAAGCAGAGAAGTGGGATTGCACTGCACTCCAGCGTGTGGAGGGGCATATCAGTGCTGCCTGCACAGAGTGGAGTGAGTTAAAGGCAGCAGAGGATGTTGAGGGATCTTCTGGTGTGGTGCATATGGCTGCTATTCCTTCAGCGCTGCCCCTTTTAAGCTTTGTCCCAGTTGGAAGAGAAGCTGTTGGTCAGAACCAGACACCTGGTTCTGTAACCTTCATTGTAAGAGCAGATCCTTGCATCATTCCCTCTTGATTGAGGAGCTGGCAGCTTCGACTCTCCAAGCCCCTGCCTTGCTGAGCGTTAGTCAGCCTGTTTGGTTTTCACGTTGCTCGCTTCCCTCCTTTCAAGCCATTGTTCTTCTGCCTAGAGAGTGGCATGGGCAGCCCCTTGTGTTACCCACAGGCTGCGTGTCCCTTGGTGGCAGGCAGTAAATCCGCGTCCTGCACTGGATGTCCTGCGAGCTGCTCTCCCGCAGCGTCTCACTGAGGCCGCCTCTGCCGGCACTGGCTCCAGGCCTGTGAGACTTTGCAGAGGCACCACATCCCGATGCCACTGCACGGACCGCTCATGGGTTGATGCACCAGCAACCACCACCTTTCCTCCAAAGTCTCTTTTTATGCACTGTTACAGAATATGACTGTGTGTTCGTCCTAGTATGGAAATTCCTACCTACGCAATGGTGCTGGCGTTCCATTCATTTGGTGACACTTTCCTATTTATTTAAGAAAAGAAAAAAAGAAACTGTTAGATACATGTAACAAGGTTTTTAATATAGCCTGATAACTAAAAAAAAGCAAGTTACATTTTTTCTGGGTTGTATTAAAAGATGTCAGAGGACCTCCTTAAATAACTGGCAGCACATATCAATGGTTTGGAATTACTGAAATGTGACAAAGGGTGAGGGAGGGGGCTCTAAAAATTAAGGTTCATTAGCGGGTTATTAGATCTTCAATGTGATGCTGATCTGTCTATTCACAGTACTGAAACAGCTGCCTCACTGAAAATGCTTGTTTTCAATTAGCAGCAAGAAGTCCTCTTACAAAATAAACAAATGCTTTCTCTTACTGCCCACAATTCGGTTGTTAGTCTGCGTAGAAGTTGGAAAGCTAAAACCCAGGGAAATAAATATTTTTAACAGATCTTCAAACCATCGGAAGTGATGAGATTTGTGATGTCCAAAAAGATGTCAGTCACCATGGGTTTGAGAGTACATGGATGCCAGTGTAAGGCGATGTGATTCTTCAGAGACGGCTGCACAAATCCTCCCTGTGCAGCCGGGTGGAGCTGCACTTTGTGGGGCCTCCGCAGTGTCCCCGGGGATGTGATTACACTCTCTGTTCAGCACAAAGGTATTCCCACATCCAGACCTGCCCTGCTGGCCCCCATCTGTGCATATGGGCTTATGCTCCAGTGCAGGCTGGAGCTGGGGAGGGTGCAGGTCCTTCCCCTGCTGCTTGGCAAGCAGGCATCTCAAGTTTGCCTGGCCAGGAGCATCAGCAGCCCCAAAAATGTCCCCCCAGTGCTGGCAGGGCCCATACTGCCTGCAGCCTCTGCACAGGCTGGGTGTGGAAGGTGAGGAGGTTTGCCACTGATGCTTTCCAACGTGTGGCTCCCAAAGCCAGCGGGTTATGCTCTGCTGGTGGTTTTGCTTGCTCAGCATGTACCTTCCAAGTCAATGACGTTGAAGATAGTGCTGTGCTCCTCCCAAATCCTCGGCTGGCTGGTCACCCTCCCACCAAGCCTGCTTTTGTTGTTCTTGGAGTCAAAAATCACTCTGAGGCCCTGACTGTAAATGTCTCTGCAGTTACAATGTGGTCATGGAGTAAGAGGTCATGAATATTCAAAGCGATGGCTGATGAAAAATGTATTCAGGAATAAGCTAGCTGTAGATTTTTAGAGAGCAAATAAGGTTAGTCCGGTTTGCAATTGAGGCTTATAACCATGTGTTTTTAAAATGTTCTTTTGAAAAACTGATCAACAAACAGATGAGCAATATCTCCAGGAAAGTGGGGCGAGCGGGGGGAACCAAGAAGGACCAGATTACGGTCAGCTTGTCTCTAGAGGTTAGTAATTCTGACATTTAAATTTATCGAATTTTTTGTTAGAAAGTGTTGACTCCATTTCATGCAATCAGTGGTGCTGCATTTAATAACAAGAGGCAGAGCTGCAGTGAGCAGTAGCTGCCAGTGTTGTACTCCAGCAAGTTGGTTAAGCAGCTGCCAGGAGAACTCCTGCAGACGTGCAGAGTTTGCAGATGGCACCAACTCCCCTTCCCACAGTGAGACACAGGCAGAGGAACTTGGTCCTCACCTTTTCTTTGGGAAATGCAAATGCTGGATTTCTGCAATACCCATCAACCCAGGGTTTAGTTCTTCCCCTGTTGCCTCCTTAATGTACCAAACAGCCATGTAATGTAAGTATGGATCCTGGCATGCTTGGATGAACCTTAAAACTGAGTGGCCCACTGAAGACTGAGCTAATTTACTCCGTGCTGGAGAAAGTGAAGTCCTGCTTTGTCACTGGGTTAATCTCTCTTTCCAGAAGCAGTACTGGTAAATACTGGTGCTGCTAATTTATTCTGTCTCCAGGTACTTATTGGCCAGGCAGTCTGGCCCAATGAATGTTTTTCCTCTCCGTTGCCACACGTCTATAGAAGGAAGCTGATCATCTCAGTGCTTGACTGTGAGTTTTTTGTCGAGTTGAGGCATGTTTTATGATTGTTTTATGATGCCTGCTAGAATGCATAACGAAAACCAGTGGGAAAAACTTAGTAAACTCTGAAAACATGAAAGTTGAGCCACCCATTCAATTATTTTCCTTTATGCTGAACAGGCACTGATTTCAATTTGAAGAGAAACATTTTCTTCATGAGCATAATTTTTTGCAGCAACCTTTAAAAATTGATTTCTATACTAATTACAGGGTTTCTACTGCCACCCAAATGACTTGTCAAGTGAATTTTTCTTTAATGTTTCCACTGCATGACTTGGTGGGGAAGGGTTGGTTTTTGGGGGGTGAGAAAAGCATTTTTATTGACTGATGGTCAGTTTTTCAGAGAAATAAAAACATTTATTTCCATCTGTCATTTCTTCACTACAGAATTCTATATTATGAATTATTTCTACAGACAACTGGTATTTGTATGTTGGCATTCAAGCTGCCTGAGGTTTATTTACAGTGGAAATGAAACCAAGACATCCTTAGGGCCTGTAGACCAGTTGCTTTTTCTCAGACTTCAGTTTGAGTGGTTTATTATTTCTTGAGGGTCTGGAGGGATCGCCACCACCAAAAATCAATATGTTGCATCAGGTCCCTGTGTTGGCTTTGGCTGCTACCCCATTGATCTGGTTTTTGAAGACCCCAAAACTGACTTAGCCTATGGGATTCTCTCTTTGAGACTGATATTGTTAAAATCATATCCCTAACTCTTCTTAAAAAGAAAAAATGCAGGCACATAGTGCACAAGTTCATCCTCTTGTAAGCTGAGCTGGCTCTGCTAGCTGGTAACCAGAATGTTTGCATCAATGCTGGGGGAGAAGCCCTCATGCTAGCCTGCTGAAGCATCTTCCATTTGCACAAGTAAGACCTCCAGAAATGGAGATGTCCTCTGACAGATGAAGAAAAGTCTGCTTCTCCTCGAATCTGTGATTTTTTTTTTCCGCATTTTTTGACTAGGGACCTAATAGGAGTCCTGTGCCCCTAAAATACTGAGAAGTGCCGTATTTTTCAGGTGATGTTGGAGATAATGGGCCAGATCCCATCTTCTGCCCTCTATACTCACAGTGAACTTGCCTCACACTCCAGTCAGAAGCCAAAGGGCTGCAGTGTGGTCATGGACTGTCAGTGTCATTGCATCCACAGCAATAGTATGTCATCTCTGTTGCTTCTAAAAATACAGTATTTTCCACTGCAGGTCAGAGGAAGCACGGGTTGATCAGACTCTTCTCTCTTCAACCTCATTAAAGCCCTATATACATGAGTTCTCCTCTCTGGAGAGGCTGTCTCTGGTATGAGCAGGCTGGATTTGTGCTTCCTGGGGAGCACGGGGTGCTGGTGCTGTAGCCAAGGCACTGAGCCCTGTCCTGTGGTCCTAAGAGCACAGCTCTGGCTTGATGGTCTGAGGAGAGATGGAGAGAGGGAGATTTGTCTCTGTGCTCTGGAGTTTGGACTGATAAATGATCTCATCTAAAACCCTAAATGGTCTTGTGGCTTCTGTTATGTAGCTTGTCAGTGTTGTTATTAATTTTCCTGAGGAAAATACAAAGCATGGGATGGCTGGCCTTGCCTCCTTACCATTAGGATGCAGTCTAAAAGACAGGGTGACATTGACTTAAAACAAAAAACTGCATGTGCTGAAGTCCCCTAAACTCATGTACTGCATTCATTCTGACTTTGGGTCAAACCAGTGGGCTTAGCGAGGCTCACCAGTGGATGTTTGATACTTCATTTGATTAACCATCAAGAAATTTCAAAAACAAAAGGCAAAACAAGCAGAGCATGGATGCTTGTTCTGAAGATCTGGAGCCATGATTTCAGTAATCCCTGCTGCTTGTGAATAAATATTTCAGTTCTGGGTGGCTTACATTAAAACCAAAAGCAGCTGTGCATTTCTTTCCCTCGCTTTATCCAGTTCTGGAGGCTTGTTTTTCTTCTGCTGGGGGTTGTGGCTGGGCAGCTCAAGAGTAATAACTTTGGCCCTAATGCAGTGCTTGGTCTCTTCAAAGCATTGTACAGACCTTCAATTAAGCATCTCTCTACTTCTAAGGGAAGAAGGCAACAGTAAACTCACTTTGCAGCTGGGGAGGCTAAAGAGGCTCGACTGTCACCCACCTGGGTGTCAAACTGCACATCTGGAGTCCCACTTAGCTGCCCTCTTCCACAAGCCCTCTTGCAGTACAGAAAGAGGTGGAAATCAATGAGGCACTGTGACACATTTCTTTTTTTTAAGCTGAGAGTTAGAAGTTATTCAAGCATGTAGAAGGCATTTCTGGGATGTCTGAATGAGCTTAAAATGTAGCACTACAACCATGTAGTAGGCTTGATGCACCTTCTGATTTCTTTTTCTAATTCCTTCCAAAGTGAGAGAAAAATAAATTAAATGAAATAAAGTTTCCTTTACCTTACATATTTTAAGTGAAGTCTACTGATGATCTACTTCATTTCCTTCCTCTAGCTCAGCTTTTCAGTAGGGACTATCATTTTCTGTTTATGTTTATGTTCCTTAACACAGGACTCAGGCATTAAAATGGGAGGAGGGGAAAGCTCCGGTGCAGTTTGTGAAAGAGCTTTGTTTGTTCCTATAGTGGTCACAACAAAATCCTGATGCATGCCAGGATGGCAGGAATGTTTTTCAGGTGTGGTTGTTGAGATGGGGCAAGGGATGGCTGGCTCCCAGCTTCAAATGCTCCACAATAAAAATGACAACAGTGGTAAACTAGGGCTCAAACCCTCACGGATTATCTTCCTCCTTAAGCATCTGCTCATCTTTCTCACAGTTGTAGCCTTTAGATGAGTAGTTTAAAAGCTGTGCTATCATCTCTGCTGTAACCAGTGCAGCTATTCCAGAAGAAAGCTGCTCGGCTCAGGGACAGCTGTTCTGCAGAAAAATTCTCTTCTGATGCATTATTGATAGATCTAAGTTAAAGCCATAAAGCTCGCAGCTTTATCGGGCAATATCTACTAAATCCTGGAAGCATGTAAGATAACCTAAATGTAATCTACTGCATACCAGCTTCTTCAGTGATGGATAGCACAACAAAGGCAGGACTAATGAAAAATTAATGAAAACAGTTACTTCCATAAGAAAAATGATCTGTTTTCTCCCACCTTTGTATTGATTTTAACTGGCCCTGTAATTGGAAGTGTATAATTTTTTCCTAAGGTAAAGAGCATTGAGGGTGAGGGAGAGCGAGTGTATAATTCTGTTCATGTTTGTGACATACTTTCAGGCTACAAAAACAAAGCATTTTCCTTAGGATGTTGAAGCCGCCTGTGAATGCCGACTTCAAGCATATTTTCTCAGCTCAGGCAAACTGCCATGCTGGTTTGCCTGAAACCAGATACTGCATGAGCAGAGTACTTGGCGTACTTTGAAGGCTAGCGAGGAAGTACAAAGAAACAATGTTTAAAGAAAACCAAATACAGTGCATGTAACTTGGTGGGTTTAACATGTTTCATGCATTTAAGTTCATTCCTGATTGATCTGCTCCTTGGTGAAAGGGAAAAATCCTCCATTGCTCTTTGGAGAGGGAAGGAATGTCAGGCTCTGAGGAAGGACCTCCCCTGTGAGACCAAACCAATTGTACCATGACGTTCATGTGCCAGCTTGGCAGAGAATTCACAGCCACATATAGTCTCAGCCTCTTCTCACCAACACATTTAAACACAACTGTCTTTTTCTCTAAATTTAATAGAGCATTTAGGTCTTTTTCACCATCCCACAGCAGAATTCAGTCATATCTGCGGCTGCTGTAAACTCTATTTTAAATTATTCTTAAGTCTTTACCTGCTTAATGTTAATATATCCACTGAGCCCTAAGGGCAATGCTGAGATAATAAATCAATCAGAACAGCATAGAGTTTGTTTTGCTAGGGTAAAAAAGTGCACATTTTTGAAGTGTTTAGGAAATGCTTCTTTCTTTTCTGTTCCCTGTTGTGTATGCTATGGGTTTTTGAATAATCTCTTCCATCAAAGACATTATTTGGGGCCGTAGCATGATGAGGACCAGGATGTTCTTAGACATTAGTAGTAAATGTTACTCTTTATCTTTGGGGGGTTTTCTCCCTCATCTTTTAGCCAATATGCTTTTATTTAAAAAGCATAATTTTTTTTTTTCTTCTTAAGAGATTTAGCCACATCTCTGGTTGTTGCTTTTGTTCCTTGCTTTTCTTACTGGCCTGATAACAGCTACACCCCTTTCGATGCATGTCTTTAAAAATTAGGGCAATTTACTTGTCCTCAGTGTTTGGATTTGCTTTATTTTTGTCTCAGCAGCCTGCTCTGGTCCAGCCTCAGCTGGTGCTCCACACAGCAGATGTGGTGACTGATTGACATCAGTGACCACGGAGCCTTTGTGATGGTGTCCTCCCCAGCTCATGGGGCCTTGCTGCGTGAGCAAGACCTGCAAGAGCAGCACTGCTGACGAGAAACCACCCAAAAAATGTCACAGCTGTAACCGTGCAGCAGCGAGAGAGGGTGCAGCCCAGGGCAGTGCCTGTACTCATTGTCGGGGCTGGGAGAGGTGCTGCTGGCAGTGAGGGGCCCTGGGTGCCCAGCTCCCTATTCCACCATCAAGCAAATCCTTTGTGTCCCCTGGAGATCAAAAGCCATCTGGACACAGTCCTGGGCAACTGGCTCAAGGTGGCCCTGCTTGTGCCAGGTGGGAGTGAACAAGATGATCTCTAGAGGCCACTTCCAACCTCAACCTTTCTATGTTTTCTGTCATTTCCAAGAGGACTGGAGTGACTGAGATGTGAAAGGCTCCTCCGGGAGCATGAAATGTGGCCCTACCTCTTTACTTGCTGCCATAGTCATAATATCTGGAGTTTTAATTCTGTCCTCTCTCTCTTTTCAATCAAGAGAGATCTTCTACTTTTTTTTCAGTAGGGAACAGAATGGGGATTCTGTCCTAATGGGACTTGAAAGCCATTGGGTGCAAGTGCTGGGCTTAATGTAATAAACGATATTTGAAGTATTACTCACAGAAATTCTGGGAACAGTGAAGCTGGAGCTCATAATTACATGTCACCGTTGCTGACAAACAAAGAAGGAAGAGCTTCAAGAACAGCAGATGCAGAGCTCCTTCACATCTTCCTTGTGGGGTCCTGATTTGGGGAGGCATTTCAGGGGGCCCTTAGCTTTCGGTACAGTACAAGTTTGGTCTTCATTTCATGGGACACTCACAGTAGTGAGATTGTGTTTTTATTTCCATACATCACCAAGTTAAGACACAGAGGGGCAAGAACACACCAGAGAAAGCTTCCCCCAAGTTCTTTCTTCCTGATTTTTTTGTTTGTTTTACTTATTGTAGGGCTAAATATTGATTTTTCAGCTCTGAAAAACTGAAGACATAGCATCTTCTTCTGCTATGTTCTCAATATGCTTAAAATGAAAAAAGCAGTCCATGGCCACATTTTTCCCCTACAAAAATGTGAGCAATTAGCACAGCAGGTTCTCAGTTCAATATGTATAATTTATTGTAAAATGTATATAATTGGTTTGGCAGACAGCAAAAGCACCAACACAAGCATAAACCTTTTTATGAATCCATATGTAATACTGGATGTTGATGGATTATTACTATAGCAAGATGTCGTGTTAAATAACTGATGCAGATGTACAGTAGCAAATTAGTGGTTTTGCCATTTTCATTAAAAAAGGAAACAAACAGAAAAAAAAGTCTTCATATCTTCATTATTTATTGAAGTTGGGGTTTTTTTATACACTCACTGCTGGAGCATCTGGGTGTATTAAACAGCTGAATTCAATATCACATTAAGCTAAATTGCCCACAATGGGCAGCTGCCTCATTTCACTCCTCTTGAAAGTCCAAAATGTGTTTTCTGAACCTGAGGCATTTGTCTTCTTGCCGAAGTGGTTAGTATTGCTGGTTAGTATTTCACCAAAGGGAGGGAGAAGCAGCACGGGAACATGTCCTTCTGCTGCTGAGACCCCAGCCAAAACATTCTCAGTGCAGGAGAGAGGACAGGGATAGGAAGAGAGGTCAAAACAGTGCTCCCAGCTTTGTCTGCATGGATCTAGTTTAAAACCTGGTAGGCAGGGAATATCATGTGCTGTCACTGTGGGGCTGGGTCTCTGGGAAGAGCCACTCTCCTGGGCAAGCTCAGAAGCCTCCTAAGTCCTCTGGCTCCCAAATATCTATGTGCCATGTAGGGGTGTAGGACAGCATAGGCTGCAGCCCTTTGGCTTCCTGCTCAGGTCATGGGTAGCCCTGCAGTGCTGGATTGTGGGCTGGGAGCAGAAGGGCAGTGCAAAGAGGGGTGTGTGGGGGTGTGTGTGTCTGGGCAGGTGGATGTGCTGCAGGAGCCACCTGGGTTTGCCTTGCTCACCGCTTGCAGCATATCCCTGATCTGGGCTTCTTAGTCCTGCAGGAAACTCTGAAGCCTCTCAGGAAAAAACAGGAGCTCCTGCAGCACCTGTCCAGGCCTGGTCTCGGAGGCACATCCAGCAAGATGACCAAGACAAGGGGACCCCCCTCCATTCCTTCCCTGCTCCATTTTCACCTATGTCTTTGTCCATAGAAACCACAAAAAGCTCAGACATTTTCCAGCCTCTCTGGAGGTGTCCGTAGTCCTCTGGGTGTCTCTTCCTGTCATCTGAGAGGCTCAGCTCCAGATGTCAAAGCTCTTATATCTGTGCCTACACCCAGAACTACCTGTGCTTCACACCAACCTTCCTACACTTGTGTCCTCTTTCTACGTCTTCTTCAGCCGCTCTCTCATCCCCAAGTGGATTTTCCCATTCATTTCCCACCTTTTATATCTTCCTCCTCCCTTAGCCCATTTTTCATCATCTCTTTCCAGTTGTCTGTTTTCTTTGTTCTCCTATAATCCTGTACATTTGGATAATTTTCATTTGGACTGTTTACCATAACCACCGGATTTGTGTTTTAGCCTTGTTTAGCAGGTTAGAGGCTCCTTTTTCTATCTTATGTTCTGCATTTTCTTCTCCCTCTTAATATGTCAGCATTAACAGATTTGGGATCCAGCTTCACTTCAGTGGGAAGTTTCACCAGTGATTTCCATAGGAGAAGAGGGAGAACATTCAAAATGCGAGAGGCTAAACCCAAGTGTCTGGGTTTGTCTGTTGCCAGATTTCCCAAGCTTCTCCACGCTTCCAGCATCTCCCAGCTCCAAAGGGACCTATAAGTGGAAAGAACAATATTTCTGAAAAGCAGGCCACATTTTCTTAAGTTACAGATGATGGAGGCAGCATCCTACCTGGTTTGAGCCAATGTTTCTGAGCAGGTCCCTGCTAGGTGTGCTGCCCAGTCCTTCTGCCACATTTATATGTATCAGTAGTATATTTGAAAGGAAAGAAGGAGAAAATCTTTTTTTGCTTTCCAGCTTCTTTCCAGGACAGCTGGAAGAGGCTCATATGTTTCAAACAAGCCAGAAATCTCTGTCCCACCCCCAGTTTACCCAGTCACACATTACTGTGGGGCAGCACCACAGCCAGGTAGTGTTCTGACCCTGTGCATCCTGCAGACATGCTGTGGCCATCCCCAACCAACAGCTGCGACGTGTGAAGTCACTCATCCACATAGATAATCTAACAAAACTGCCAGTAATGTACATTCAGTGATATGCTAGAAAATATAGTTTTGGTGGCAGGATTGATTCCATGACCTTGCTCTCTTCAGTGAGCAAAGCAGGGAGAGATGTGAGGGATGCCCGCAGGAAGCCTGCCCAACCTCTGCATAGCCTGGGACGGCTGCGCTGGCAAAGCACTGCTAATGCAGCCCTAGGAACAGGCAGCCCTCATTGTTTTCAGCCTTGGCATGTAGAAAGATCCCCACATTGTGCTCTGATCACATTCAAGTGGGTTTCATTCTGCAGCTCCAAAATACCTCAGCAAAAGAATCCAAACCGATCTCAGGAGTGAAAGAAAAATGAAGGGGCAGCTGGCTTTGAGTGAGGTTCCTTTATCAAAGGGTGTCTGCTCCAACCCCTTCTGTTTGGGAACAGTCCCACTAGAAACAGCCCCCCCTTTCCAGCTTATCCTTTCTGCAGCTGTCACTGTGCTGCTCATTGTTCGTGAAGTTACCGGCACCTGTGTCTCCCGATGCGATCTAGAGGCTTTCACTGTTTATTTCAATGTAAATATTTTTTTTGTTGAGAAACAAAAGGGGCTGGAAAAAGGGAGGTTATGGGAATATTCAGGATGAGATAAGGAATCTGAGGCAGAAAAGAACACACCAATTACCTCAGCTCACACGCTCATCTGCCAGATGAAACCAGTTTTACCGGCTGTTGCCCAAAGGCAAAACACTACGGGGCTTCTGATGTCATGTTGGCCTTTGGTTATGAGCCCGGGTAAATGGGTACCTGGCAGAGAGAGAAAAAGGGCTGTGCTGCTTAATGCCAGCTTCATCTATTTATGTTCCTCTAGCATCAATTAAAAATATCTCTGTCTCATTCTGCCTGCTTGCCTGCCTGCTACTGCGGTATTTGTTTTCTTTCCATAGCACTGCAGATTGCCTTGCCTTACAGTTTACAACAGTGAGAGCTGGCACTTGCCTCTGGCAGGGCAGAGGATGAGAAACCATTTCACTTTTCCTCCACTCTGTCTTCGTGTGGAGCTGCAAAGGTGTTTGATGTGCTGGTTGTAGTGAAGGGGTGATGTACAAGGCCAGGGCTGTTGTTAATTTGCAGTGCTTCAATAGCATTAGCTTTTTCCTTAGGATTTAAATTGAATTGGTGGCATTGCTGGGACAATATAGTGCTGTAGATCTGAAGTATGTTCTGTGCACTCATCTGCCTTTTTTTCTTTATTATATTAACCTTCTTTTTCTTCCTCTTTTTTTTTTTTTGCCTCTTTTATATCACCAAGACCCAGTGAAGCAGATTTTATGTTGCAATAATTCTGCATGTTTTGGTTATAAATATCCCAAAGCAAAGTTAAGGGTTTTTTCATATAACTATCAAAGCAAGTGTCTGCTTGAGCCCAAATTGAAAGGGACGTTTTACACATAAAAGTTCATCAGTGGGTGGTAAACAGCTTCCATCCTAATACATATTGCAAATATTCTGCTGCGGCACAGACCGACAGCTTTGGTGAAACTGGTAGTATCTGACCTAAACGCAACAGCTGCCTGTGCCAGTTGCTATCCTTGGAACTTACCCAGGGTCTAAGCATCCAAGAAATCCCAGGAAAATCAAGTCTTTTGCCCACAGCAACATGAAAGATGCTTCCAGTCTCCAGTTTCTCCTTGCATTCCTAGCTGTCTCTTTGAGAGCAAATAATGCCGCAATTTAAATTTAAAAACAGAGGAGGTAAAAATCAGTAACTTCAGCAACAGCAGCACAGACAGTTTCCTCCATCACAATCTCCCATCTAGATTTTCCAAGCAGACTTGCAATTTCAGTGGTTGCCTTGGCAGGTGCCCAGCATGATACTCCTGAAAGCAGCCAGGCTGTCTGAGAGCAAACGCGCAATGATTTTGAAAAATCAGGGTTCTTCAAGAGTTCTCAAGCTGATCATCAAAAACTATGAAATATTTCTCATTTTTCTTCTTCCTCAGAGTTGCACACCCTCAGAATGGCAAATGCTTCGTGATCTGAAGCCAACACAACAGCATTGGTGCATCACTGGCTTGCAACAACATCTATTTGAAGGGATGTTTTAAAGCAGTCTGCAGTGCTGGAAGGCTGCTTTTTCTGTACTGCTTCTAGCTAGGATGTGCTGATCTGAGCACTCAGCAGCATAATTTATTTATTAGAACTTCATACCATTTTTTTCCCCCGTTGACACTGGATTAAAATTAAACATCCCCAACTGCACAAGATGAAAGTATAGCTTAGCTCATTCAGGTACGTCCACATTAGATCTGTGTATAAGCGATTGCTCTCCACTAGCTTGATCTCGCTTTCGTGTACAGGCAAAACTCCCCGAGACGACTTGTCCGAGTTGGATCTTCAGCCGAATCCTGACTGTGCCCAAAGGTGGCAGAGATTGGAACAGACCAGGGCAAACCTCTATAGCCTTTGATTCTTCAAAGACCCCATGAATAGCTGCCATTGATACTAAGGGGGGCTGTCATTAGCGCTGAGATCCTTGGGAATGCATTGATTCCTCAGCCCCATCATTTCACCTGCCAAGCTCAGTGCTGTGCCAGCAGGCAGTGAAGCTCAGTAAGTTACCTCTTCACGAGCTGCTGGAGAGGAGATGCGTTCCCAAGCCATGCAGCTGCCTGGTTGCTAAGTGCTGGAGGCACCCACCATCAGCATGGCCTTTGGTCACTTGGGCTGACTCCATTTCATTTTAAGACTTTGCCCATACCAGTTATCAAGTCTGAGGCTAAGGGAAATGGTTGTACCTTGCAGTGGTCTCATCTCTAGATGCTGCCTCTCCCAGAGACAGCTCAGGCAGACAGAAAATGTCTGGCTCAGTGTCCAGCTGCCAGTGCACAGCAACATCTCAAAAGGAGGTGCTGTGGGGAGCCAAAATGCTAAGAGCAGCCCTCAAGATCCAAAGGACCCAAGTGAGGGAAAGGAAAAGCATCCCCCATGAAAGGTTCATTGTCAGGGAGGCAGTGCTGGCTGCTTTGGGTGCTGGGAAAAGACCAATTGTGTGCAAAAACCCAGATGGAAGTGAAGGCATCAGATGCAGAGTAAAAGGTCTCTCTGCATCCAGCCACTGCCATGGCAACCTGGTTGACCCAGCCCTGAAAAACCCTGCTGGGCCAGACTCTGCTCCTGCAAGCAGGTTGCACTCTACCTCTCCATCATTAAAGTTTCTCCTGCTCCATCAAGTACTTTTATCCCAGTGTCTGGGCTGACAAGCATGCGTTAGGGGTTCCAACAGAACAGATGGGGGAAAAGGGCTCCAGAAGATACCACCAGGTTTCAGGGAAGGGGTTTGCCTGCACATCTTCTTCCCTTGGGGTTTCTGCTGCCCTTGCACCTGGGGGGAAGAGTGGTGGGAAGTGGTCACCCACCCTGGCCATGGGGCAAGGGGCCTGCTAGTCCTTTGCTGGTGGATGTGGTACAGAGAAGTCCGAGTCAGGCAGCCGATTTGGTAGTTTGTGGCACACTAGGAGCATGCATGGTGCAAACTTGCCTGAACTGAGTGGACTCTGTAAGGGCCTTGTCAGGGATGCAAAGGTTTTTTTCAAAGGAGAAAAGTGTTGCCTATGAGGGTCCCTAAGCTTTGCAAAGTATGGAAGTGAGCACAGTGCTCAGAAAGGAGTGGGATGGACTGTAGTGGACTACTACGCCAGCACAGATATGGACTTCCAGGGAAAACAGCCCCTAGCGTTATCTAAAAGCTGAATGTTGCCCTAGGAAGGATCATGATGGAGAGATGAAATATACCTGGAATATCATTGCTGGAAATAACACTGAATGCAGAACTTTTTGCCTTTTTACACCCGCTACTTTGAAACACAGCCTCATCCTGCAAGGTCTTGCTTTGTCCTGTAGACTGTGGAGTGCTCCTCCTTTTGTGACAAGCAACACGTGTATTACTTTGCCCATTGCTCCCTGTGCATACATTACATGGTGACGTATGATGTGGTGATGACACTGAAACCACCTGCTGATTGCCCAAGGTTTGAAAAGGTGGCCTGGAATGGAAACTGTTGTCACAGAGACCTTCACACACGGCTGGGGGGTTGGTTGGTTGGTTGGTTGATTGGTGATTACAGACTATGAAGGGATGAGCGAGTAGAGCTTAGGCAGTTTTGCTGCAAACACTGTGGTCCAAAGTTATGCTGTAGATGCTGGGGTGTCCTCATTCACAGAGATTAGAGCACACGATAGGAGAAGCTGCCATGTTAGTAATGCTTGCAGACGCGTAACATATATGAAAGTACTTCCAGTGCTTCCATCTCCCCAGAAGTAAACACAAATTAAAATGTACTCTAAGTTTGCACACACAGAATCATTAACTTTGTAGAGTTAGGGACTAGAGAGAGGGAGGGAAGGGGGATTTTTGGTAGGATTTTTTTCTTTTTTTTTTTGCCCTAGGCAAAATTTTCAACATTAACTAATTAATGTTTATAAAGCACTTTGCATATATAGTGCCTTTCATCAGGGGATCTCCAAGTATTAGATTATATTATCTTGAAGGCCCCAGGCCTGTGCATACTAGCCCTATAAAGTATTAGCCTTATAAACTTTAGTAATTCACTTTGGGTTTTTTCCTGGGTTTTTTTTTTTTTGGTTGGGTTTTTAATCTTCCCTCTTCTGAAAATGTGCCAAGCATTTTGGCTGTGTACGTAAAAAAGGTGGTAAAAAGCATGGTGTCAGCCAGAATGACCATATGAAAACTCAGGACTCCATAATGAACTTCTCAAATCCTCGAATTGCCAGAACTGGGGAGTAGCAACTGTGCCAAACTAAAATTCAACTATTCAAGTAGGGGTCAGGAGGAGGCATCATCACTGGTGGGGGAAGCAGCTCTGACATTTGCTCTGGTAAGGACGGTGGGGATAGGGAAAAAGGGGGAAGAAAGGGAGACCTCTGATCTCTAGCAGCATCAGGAGACAAACCCCTTGCTCCAGCTTGGGGGTGAGCTGGTGGCCCTTCTGTATTGCATTAAGTTTCTGTTACTGGTAGCTGGAGGCTGGGAAGGCAAGGATGGGCATGAAAACGGCTACATTTAGCCCATCTGGAGTGTCTCCATTGCTGCCATCCTCCTGGGCAGAGGCAGGAGGTAGAGTACCCCAAAGCCACGCCAACAGTAGTGAATCTCCCATGCGCTAAATCTGAAAAGCCTGCTTGGGTGTGGGCTCAGTGGATGACTCAAATAATTACTTAACAATAGCTGCTTTCGTGAGCTGGCAGGGATGAAGCCAGGTTCACAATGGAAAAAATGTGTGGGCATCTCAGCTTTAGCGAAACACATGGGGAGCAGACTTGCTGCTGCATGCAGGAACTACCAACAGAGAAAGCAAGGCCTTGGGGAGCAGAAACTTGACAGGGACAAGGCAAAGGATGTCTTTGCCCTTACTTGCACATCTTACAGGTGGAATTCCCCCAGCTGAATTTAGCTGGATAAGGGCTGCTACTCTGAGGGAAAGGCTGAGCAGCAAATCCAGTCTTTTGAAGAGTCAGCGGTATTCAGAACTCCAGAACAGAGCCATCCCTTGTGAGGCCATCTTGCCCAGACAAAAGTGCTCTTTCATGAGTGAAAGTTCACAGCAAGGATGGGAAATCCCTCCCCTTTCAAAGGAGAGGAGAGTTCAGCAGGGTGATGGCACATGTAGCTACAACCAGACAGGTATTTCTTCACAGAAACAACCTGATAGCTCTTCAGAGCCTGCACACATTGAAAAACTTTATGGGGAGCTTGGGACAGGTAAAAGTGCTCACTTGCTGCTTGTGGACTGACATTCCAAACCTCAAAATATCCACTCTGTATGCAACTCCCAAGAGAGAGACAGCTGGGAGAAGTGTGCAAAGGGGTTTCAGGGAATGGCTCTCCAGATGGGTTGTGGGCAGCATCTGGACATGGAAAAACATCAGGAAACCTAGCAAGTAGGAATCAGCCACCAGGCTTGCAATGTGGATAATAGCTTGGTATGCTAAGCCTTGTGCACTGCACTGTGCACTCCTGGTCCCAAGGAAGAGTGGGAACTCCACAGAGATCTGGAGGGTGCTCACTGTGTTGACCTAGAGCAGCCGTGGTAATAGAGCGACTGTGAGAAGAGGAATCAAAGCAAGAAGTATGCTGTGATACAGCCAGGTCTGTCCTCCTGGGCTCCAACGGTGCTCTTCTTCTGGCACTGCCATGTGTGCTGGACACATTTTGCTCTTCCAGCTTCTCCAGCACTTTATGCAGTGTTTGACCCCTGCTTGCAAGTGTGTATTTATGCTGGCAAATGAGTCTATCTACCAGATAAAGGGCCTCTAATGAGGCAAGCAGGCATAGTTACAAAGGGTCGCTGCCATGCACACGTTCCTCTCGCCTCTTCTTTGATGCAGACGCTTCACTTATGGGTCCAGCTAATATGTCTGGTCCTTCAGGCCAGGACACTCCCACACTTGATATGCAGCAGGAGGGAGTGCTTGGTGCTATTGGTATTACCTCCAACCTAAGGCAAGCGTGGATTAATCCACTCTCATCAACGGGGAGCAAGGCACCTTTCCCTTTCACTGAACTCAGGAAGCAGACTTTGCTGTACCAGGCCCTGGGGAGCCCAGAGCTGGGCATGACAACTCACAGGTAGATGGGCTATGAATCATTCCTGCCCTGGAAACCGACCAGCTTCTGCTCATCAGCTACCATTGCAAGAACTGCAGCTCCTGTTAGATGTGAGTGGTTTTGCTGCCTGCTGGTTGCTGTCCATCCAGCTGGAAGTCACCTGTACTCCTCTTCCACAGGTGGGTGGTACAAGTGCTTTGGAGCAAAATATGATGCTTGGCTTTGAAGGAGAAAGGCTGTGAGGTTTACCCATTGCACAGCCACAGCTCCACCCCTCACCAAAGCAGGTGCCCTGCCAACTGCAGTCTTCAGCCTCAGCAGATCTGGGAGAAGTGGGGCTCTTTGGTTGCTCTTCCCATTTGCATGCAATTCCCTCTAACTCCTGAATCCTCTCCCTGCGACAGGTAATTTGCCTGCCTGACAGGAGCTCAGGAAAAGCCATGCAGCCTGGGATTTCCCCACATTTCACACCAATGAGTTGAGTTGAGATGTAAGAGGAGGGGGGAGGCAACACACAAGGATGAGAGTGGCTTCTGCTGAAACAGAAGAGATGTTGGTCCAGCACAGGGAAGCAACACTACCATGCTGGGCTTGGGTAGACCATCTCATGGTGCTGTGTAGCCAGTCATGCAGGGAGTCCTCTCCCATGGAGGTCATGCTGCTCCTTTGGCGGGGACAGCTGTAGCTGAGCAGTTGCAGCATGACCAAAGAGGTTGCAAGGACCAACAGTGTGGTGCTGGCAATAGCTGAGGGACTCCAGAAGGAGACAAGAAAGGACTTGCAGCAAAGCTGACTCTGCAAGGCCGAGTTGGGCAACTGCAGTTTAGATCAGTTATAGATCTAGAGGCCCTCAAGTGAGGCAGGAGACAGAGGAAGCTTCCCTCTCCTGCCAGCACATCCATATTTGGAGGTGTGGGTGAAGGCTGCTCCCTGCCTGGGGGCTCAGGCGCCAACAAATTGGGCCACTTAGTCTAGTACAGAGAAAGTTCGCCACAGCACTCTTCTTCTCAGGTTTTTGGGGGTTTTGGGTAGCTTTGGGGGAGGAGGTATTAATTTGTACCCCCAGATAAAAAAGTTTCAGCTCTGTCTGAAAGCATAGTACTGAAAACAATTAATGTCCCTCCAGAACAGGTGTTGCAGGCAACTCTCCCTACCTCGGGAAGTGCTGAGCTGGTTTTATGGCCCTGGCTAGGTACATCTTTGGACTATTCAAAGCTGTGTCTCTCTCACTGAAGTCTGAGGACTAAATAGAGACACCTCTTCTGCACCACCTATCCACAGGGAGGAGAAAAACCCGGGTGCAAGCAGCTGTTGTTCCCCACTGTGGCAAGATGGGCACTGGGGCTCAGCCGCCCTTCCAGGCAGCTCATCAAGGATATGAGGGAGCAGCAGCAATGCCCCACAGTGGGGGAGAGCACTGAAACGAGGCAGGCTTAGGGGATTTGGAGGGCATGATGACCACCTCAGGCTCCAGCACAGGGAGGATGGATTTATAAGGATGTGTAAGCCTCAACTCCAGCCCACCAACACTCTCTCCCCAAGGGAGGGCATACAGCTTCCCCTAGAGCATTGAAAACATGGAGGGAAATACCCTTCACAAACTGCCCAGATTTCCTACTTGGAATTCAGACCACCAGTCTTGTGATTCCTGGAGATCTGATTCATGCTTTTTGAACGTGTGGGTTTGGCAATCCTGTGCTTACACTTACAGCCATTTCCCAACCCCTTATTTTCCCCAGAGGTGTTCTTACTTTTCCCTTTTTTACTCTTGTACACATGAAATAAACTGCTTGGGGGTTAGGGGGGTTGTTACTGATAGCAAAACTCATCTATTAAATTCACAGTGAGTTGCTCACTAAATAACACCAAAAAAAAATCCCCCACAATTTTATAGTCTAAACCAACCACAGCAGGCTGGAGTGACTCCTCACGGCTTTTGCTTTGCCTTGGGGCAGGACATACTGGGCAAGGGTTTTTCTCCCCAAGGAGTAGCAGGAAAATGCTATTCCCCCACTGCAAGCCCTGTACCATCCTGGTGGATGTGACCTGTCTGTCCCCACATGTTTTTGTGGGAAAGGTGAGCTCCTGCCCCACCCCAGCTGCTCTGGGGAGGGAGGTCTGGGTACACACAGGTACATAAGCCCCTAGGAGAGTATCTAAGGGCTTTTCCTGGGGTCATTAAAATAGGATAGTTTTGTTCTGGGAGATTTAATGGGAGAGTTTTGGACCCACATTAATTTGGACCAGCAAAAATCCCATTTTTTCCTCCCATATATTTCCTTTGTGCAGTCATAGAAAGGACTTTATCACTGTAGATATCAACCAGGGGCATAAGTAATACCTCAACTCAAAGAAACAGTATTAATTATCCAAACCCTGTGTATTTTTATCCAAACCCAGTGAATCCATTTGTATTCCCTCAGACAGCCTGCTGCTGGCACAACGGAAGGCAGAACCATGAACCCATGGGAGTGGAGACTGTTTTCCATTTTCTCTGAGAGCTCCCTGCCCATTCGAAGACAGAGCAGAATCAGAAAGCAAAAGCGTGAGGGGGAGGGTTTGTGAAGTGCCACCCCTAAAGTGGCCCCACATGCTCGGAGGTGTTACAAGATGTGACCTTTCAGTCGGTTTAGGATTCACAGCTAATTCCAAGAAAAGGCTTTGTTGTGGTAAATCTTAGGAGGGTATAATATAGTGCTGTCCTTGGCCTACAATGCCTCAAGCAATGGGCCACGGACATCCACAGAGGATGGCACATTGGGAAAGGGAACTACCAAAAACTAGATGGAGGGAAATCCCCAGTGCAGGGTTTCAGCTGCTGAGAAGCATGTTTTCTTCTCGTGGCATTCACTGTGATGCCGCAGAAGCCTAACACCAGCAAGTTTTTATTGGCATCACAGCAAAGCCCAACTTGAACTGAAACAGCTTAATAGCCTAAAAGCACTGCAGCTGCCTGGGACAGCCTGCCTTCTTTCTGCAGGAGGTGCACACAGGAATCTAGGGAAAGAAAACTGTTCCACCCCGGCTGTCCTTCCCTGGGGAAAAGGGAACCTGCCTCTCTGACACCTTGGGAAGGCAGAAATGACAGCAGAGACTTTTGCCACCAGCAGTCCTCAAGGGTCTCAAGAAGTTACATTCAAGGTTTGGAAGCTCTCAAGATTGCAAATACAGTAAGATTGACATTGCCTACTCATTAACAAAGATAATGGGAGAGAAAGTAACTGAGCCCTATTTTAGCCCTGTTCAAACTGATTTAGTGTCTCGACATGCCTACAGGGACCCCCAAGTGCTCACAATTCCTGCCTGGACAACAGGTTTGCAATAAAGCTTTGTGAGCTGTCAGCTCGGACAAGGGGCAGCTGAGGAGCTGTTTGTGCAGGAGATGTCTCCTATGGAAGGCAATCAAAGCAGCAAGCCTGAAGAAGGCTGAGAAGCAATGGTAGTCATCCAAGGAAAACAAATTATTTGAGGGATGGGGAGGAGAATCACAGCAGCCATGGAAGCTGAAGAGGAAGGCAGGCTTTTGGGCAGAGCAGAGGTGCCCAACAGCAGTGAAAGATGAAGGTGGAAGCACCTGGTCTGGGTGCTGCTGGTCTATGAGCATTTCACTTGGGTTTCGCCTGAGCACAGAAGTTAAAGCCAGGCTGCAGAGTGCCTGGATGAAGCAGACAGTTCCCTCCCAGTTCAAAATTCATAGAATGATCATCATGGACTAGAGGGGCTGAATCACCTTCCTTAATCTTCTGACCATGCTTCTTTTGATGCGGCCCAGGACACAGTTGGTTTTCCAGGCTGCAAGTACATGTTGCCTGCTCACGTCCAGCCTCTTGTCCACCAGCACCCCCAAGTCCTTCTCGGCAGGGCTGCTGTCAGTGAATTCTTCTCCCAGTCTGTACTTATGTCTGGGGTTGCCCCAACCCAGGTGCAGCATTTGCACTTGGTCTTGTTAAACCTCATGAGGTTTCCATGGACCCACTTATTGAGTTCGTCCAGGTCCCTCTGGATGGCATCCCATCCTTCGGGTGTGCCAACCGCACCACTCAGATTGGTGTCATCTGCAAACTTGCTGAAGGTGCACTCGATCCTTCTGCCTATGTCGTTAATGAAGATATCAAATAACACTGGTCCCAATACAGACTCCTGAGGGACACCACTTGTCACTGATGTCCTTCAGGGCTCTGAGCCATTGACCACTATCCTCTGGATATGACCATGCAACCAATTCCTTATCCATCTAACAGTCCATCCATCAAATCCATCTCTCTCTAATTTAGAGAGAAGGATGTTGTAGGATACCGTGTCGAAGTGATGTAGTCACTCCATCACAGAAGGCTACTGGGTTGGTCAGGCAGGACTTGCCCTTGGGGAAGCTGTGCTGGCTGTCCTGAATCACCTCCCTGTCCGCCATGTGCCTTAGCACAGCTTCTGGGAGGATCTGTTCCATGATTTTTCCAGGCATGGAGCTGAGGCTGACAGGTTGGTAGCTCCCAGGGTCCTCCATTCTACCCTTTCTAAAGATGGGTACAGTGTTTCCCTTTTTCCAGTCACAGACTTCAGACTTCAGCTGAGTGGTGTGACTTTCCAAATATCATGGAGAGCGGCTTGACAGCTACATCAGTCAATTCCCTCAGGACTCTGGGATGCATTTTATCGGGTCCCATAGACTTTTGAACATTCAGGTTCCTCAGGTGGTCATGCTTACACAGTGGGAAACACTTTGCTCCCCATCCTGCTGTCCATCCACTTAAGAGATGTGGAAGAGAGGTTGCCATTGAAGACTGAAGCCAAAAAATTGTTGAGTATTTCAGCCTTTTCCTTATCTGCTGTCACCACTATCCCAGCATTGTTTATTAGTGGGGGTACACCTTCTCATACCTTCAAAACATCATTCCCAGGGCTTAAAACACTGAGAAAGGGCAGTGGCCAGGGATGCCAGCAAGGGAAGGCAGGCAGTGCTACAGCAGGTTTGTGCAAGGCACAAGCAGGGGGCCAAGATGCAAAACTAAGGCAGCTGTGGGGGTAAAGAAGAGGTGGGAAGCAGATTCAACACCACAGAAAACAGGTGGAGGGGACAAGAGTGGGAAAGAGGAGCTGGGCCACTGCATCTCGGTCAGTCATGCCTGGGAATGTTTGTTCAAAGAGTGTTAGTGCCACATCGCGATGTGAGGAACTCGAGCCCCTTACGCATGGCTTACACCCCCCGATGCAGACCGGCTTCTCAAGGAGACCCCCTCAATGAGGGACGTGCCTGAGGAGGCTGGTGCCGTGTCACATCAAGGAGCACCCAGGGAATCAGCCGCTTGGTTCAGTGAGGGCTCAAAGCCCCCACAGCCAGGCCTCCCAGCCGCCCTCTGGCCGAGAGCCGCCGGCCCCCAGCCCGCCTTCCCCACGGGCAGGGCCTTCCCCAGGGGCTGGGCCGGGCTGGGCTGGGCAGGCCCGGCGGCCCGGGGGCAGCAGGGCGGTGCTGGCTCCTCTGGGCGTAGAGCCAAGCAGGAGCTTTCTCAAGGCTGCCTGTGCCAGCGCAGCCTCTCCGCCCTTCCCGGGGCTGCGTCCCCGCGCAGGAGCTGCGGGCGGGTCAGCGCCAGCTCCCGCCACCATCGGCCCTGTGCCACCCACCCTGCCCCAAGCCTGTGCTGCTTCCACTTCTCCCGTGTGCCAGGCGCCGCCCAAGGCGGGTGACAGCTAAACAGGAATTTTAAATCTCTTCTTGATCCCTTCTTTAAATCATCCATGTGTTTGTGGGGGAGGGGGAAAAAAAATCACCAAAAGAGGCAGCACCCTACCCTCTACCACTCTGCGAGGGCTGGGTGGCACCTCCCCGGTTTTCTTCCCTGGGGGATGCTGCACCTGGGGTCAGCTCGACTTCCCCGCTCCCAGACGTGGCTCAGGACTGCAGAAAGTTGAGCCTGTTAAGGAGAAAAAGCCTGAAAAGGCAGACGTCTAGCTCAGGAGGTGGAGGAGCCTCACCCAGGCACAGGGAGGTCTGGAAGAGTCGGGTCCCTGCAAAGTTTTCATCCCCAGAAAGTTTTTACTTGATCAGGACTACAGAGGGGAAAAAAAAGAAAGAAAGAAAAATAAGGCTCCTGACTCACTCTCTTCCCAAGACTGCCCTAGCCCAGGGCATTTTCCCTGCCTTGGGAAGTGTTGCAAAATTTGAGCTTGCCCTGAAGGTATCTCTCACTAATTACTGGATATCCTGGTTTTGTGTAAGGACATAGGCAGAACCTTCCCACAGGTTCTTCTTTACTGCATGGGAAAAAAATCTCCAAACGCTGATTTCTGTTTCAGCATCCCCAGCAGACTGCTGTGAAGGGCTGATTGCACACTTGAGGGGATCTTTTTCTGGAGCTATCCTCCCCAGCTCTGGGGCATCACTCACCAACAGTTTCTAAGAAGTGTGGAATTTCAAAGGCAAAAACAAGCTTACTTTTAATATTTGCCCTCTGTACCTGAAGTTTGGGTCACTTTCAATTTTTTTTCCCCTGTAATAAAGAAAGCTAAAGCTTTCAAATTAGAAGCAAAGACAGAGCTGTGTGAGATGAAGCCTCTTTGAGTTCGCACCACCCTCCAGCCGGCCTGCAAAAGGCTAAGGAATGGGCTGGTGAAAGGCAGGGTGCAGAAAATTACAGACCTGGCCCTGACAAGAGGTAGCACAAGCCTGATTACCACCTCAGCTTGATGCAAGGCAGATGCTCACACGGGCTGTAAGCCTCCAACCATGGTTTATTCACATCAGTAGAGGAAAACTGCTTCACCTACGAGATGTTGAGTAGCCCACGCTGTATCTACACATCTCCTGGTATGTCTAATGTAGCTACACATCTTCTGCTTATTCCAGCCTCTTCTTTCAGTGTCAGGCCACCAACTCCCATGGGATAGCATGTGGCCCCTATCCCACATCCCACACTGGCTCAGTTCTGTGCTGGTGATAGTCCTTGCCACTCCTTCAAAGAGAGATGAGGTGATAACAGAGGGGTTTTCCAAATTTTAAGAGACGTAAAGTTAAAAACGAAAATTGCATTAAGCAGGAAGCAACAATATAAGGATTTCTTCCTCAGTAAGTCTGCTTCATTAAATACACAGCCTGGGGAAATATACTCACCTACTTTCTAGAAGGTTTCTAGAAAGGTCCTTTTCTGTCTTTTCTCTTAAAGAAAGCCTCTGCCAGAAAGCATGTAAATATATCACTGAAGCTCCTGAAGAGAGGAGTGAGCTCTGTTTTCGATCCTCCATATGCATTCTCCTTTTCCTACCCTTCTTCAGACTTCTCGCTGATCAGCTCTTCAAGGGAGTCTTTATTCTCTGCCCAATTTTGCACAAAGGTATCAAAGGATTTTAACACATTAAAACTTGAAACTTCTTAAAGAAAGAAGATAATTTATCTCCTTCCTCTCTCTCTCCTTGTTGCTGGAGTTTCACACCTGGGAGCTGTTACAACCCAGCCTTTACATAAAGTAGAATATTTCTTTTTAAAAGTTACTCAGCCATCCTTATACACACAGAGTACATGTATATTCACACATAATTACTTGAAAAAGATACTTCCATCCTCCCTTCCAGGTTCTAAGAACAGAAATAAGAAACGCCTTAAAATAACTGTAAATAGTAAACCCCGTCACGCTAAACACTTCAAAGTGGAAGAGCAAATATCTCAAGAAGCTTGGGGAACTACATGTAATTATGAATTAGCTCTCAAAAACAGATACAGATGATCTGTCAGATAATTTTTCATTTCAAATGGATTTAAAAATACTATTCCCTGTGATCTGGTAGAGACAGTAGCTGCTTACTGATAACTGCAGAGCAGTTATCAAGCAAAGCCTGTGGAGCGGGAGCGTGGCATGCCGAGCTGCTGAGATGGACTTTTTGCCTGAGCAGTACCTATGCAGAAGACCCCCACCTTTGCTCCCTCTCAGCAGGGTGCAGCCCCAGGGGAGGTAGTCTTTCACTGACACTACAAATGGGCAGAACTCTGGTGAAACACATACTGGTGACCCTGTGGGGCCTCAGCGTGGGTTCTGACACCACTCAGTGTCCACCTGATTCACACAAAACAGACTCTGTACCCTTTGTCCCTTCTGAGACAGACACAGGCTGACAACGAGACATGGAAGGGCTGTGGGACTGTGAGATGGGGTTGGGGAAGAGAATGGATGACCATCTCTGATAGGGTGTCCAGCAGGAACTTTGGATGGCTCTGCCAGGGAAACATCCCTTAGAAGATAGGGGGTACCTACTGCTGTAAGAATCTTGTAGAAAACCTTTGACTGAAGTAGGACTTAATTGTAGAAGTCTTAGCCACCATGAAACACCAACTTCCTGCAAGGATCTCTCCGGCACAGAAAGTGGCAGCCTCAGGGCTGTGAGCTGACCTGTGCCACCATCTCCTTCCACTCCAGAATAACCATTCAAATCCAGGATGAAAACCCTCCTTTGCCTCCCTCCTTTGCAGCAAAAACCCTTTCAAAACCAGGCTCCCCGGAGGGAAATTGTGAAGAAGGGGATCATGAAGAGGGACTGGGTAGCAAAGCTATCAGCTAACATGCCAGAATAGCTACAGAGAGCAGGCAGTGAGTGACCAGCTCATGCCTGTAATAGAAGAGGAAAGAAGAGGCCGTGGGAACAAGGACTAATATATCTGAAAGGAAAAGATGATGTTTATTGCTCATACCTTCAGTGTGACAAAGCCAAAGGGGTGCTTGTTTAGGTTACAGAAGGCCTGCACCAAGTGAAATGCTGGCATTTGTGGCCTGCAGACAAGCAGCCTTTGTATCCAGTGAGGGTGGGACAAGCCACTGACACGTGGTAATGAGCCCAGAACCCAAAGTGGCAAAACAGACAGGTCCAGTGTGCTGTGCTCTTCACTCTTGGTACTCAACTTTGCACCCCTCAAAGGAGTAAAGGCTTCAGTACAGGTGGTAGTTATTTCCAGAGCTGCAGCCGTGGGACTTGGGATAACAATGGCTGCATCCAGCTTTCACAGCATGCGCAGACATCCTGTGCTACGTGCAGAGGGAAGAGTGTGCAGTGCTTGGCCTCAGAAACCCAGCAGCCCTCATTTGAAAAGCTGCTGGGAACAAGCCTGTTTCACCAAGTCCAATCACTTGGACTGTCTGCCCCTTCAGGACATCCTCACTTGCTTTAGTCTTTCTCTCTTCACCCCAGTGATTACAAATGAAGAGGAAAGCAAAGAACAGAGCAAAGAGATGAACCTGGAGAACAGCTGACAGCACTTT
Source organism: Oriolus oriolus (assembly GCA_013400235.1). Lineage (NCBI taxonomy): Eukaryota > Metazoa > Chordata > Aves > Passeriformes > Corvidae > Oriolus > Oriolus oriolus. Next base: position 78,148 of record VXBT01006999.1, on the reverse strand, counting down.
TGCTCAGCACAGTGCACTCACATGGCAGGACACAGGTGCCTACAAAGAGAGGGGGCCTAGAACAACTTGATGCAAACAGTAGCCTTAAGCTACTCGTGTCAAAGTGTCCAAGAGAGTGCAATGGCTTTGAGGAATCATCCAGCAATGTCTCACGGTCCCCTGCTACCTTCCTCATTAAACCTCAAACAAAGCTGCAGGGTGTGTTAGTGCACTCCAGCTAGGCTTTCCCAGGGGGAGAAGGGAAAAGCTGGAGTCAAAGACAGTGCAAAGGGCTGGATTCAGTGCTAAGACTTGAAAATGGCAATAAAAGGAAAAAGCAGCAGTTGGAGGAGGAACAGTACATGCCCCCTTTTGTCACCAAGTAACACACAACATTCTATGCCTGAGATAGTAGTAAAGAGCAAGCAACAGCAGCTTCCCCCCCCCCCAACTGTATATACCCTTTCCTCTAGAGATTGAGCACTTCAGTGGCAGGGATAGTTGCCCAGCCAGCTCTGCATCAGAAACAGCCACTAGGGTAGCAGGCCAGCTGGAAAGCAGGAGCGCCTGAAGCAAGCTTTGGAGCCCTCCCAGCACTGGTGGCACAGACAGTTCCCCTATGTTCCCAAGCTTGAACATGAGCATACTGAGAACTAAAAGGCAAGGGAGCATGATAGCAGGTTTTGTCCTCATCACCTTATGACTGCGATTTTAGTATTCCTATAAAGGGCAGGAAGAGTGGGGAAAAGCATGGAAATGAACCCCTGGGTGATCTCTCCTTTAACTCCTGATGTGGCTGAACAAAGCCCAGGTATGTCCTAAGTGCCACTTTAGAGGACACTTTTCTCAGAAGCAAAGCTGAGCTCAAATGGGAGGCAGGATGAACCCTTGGCAGGGAGACAAGTATTTTCAGTTTTGCACCAAGGACAAAGCTGTCCCTGTCTGAAATCAGGCCTAAAGACCTGCTGAAAAACCTTTTTGAAACATCTGCTACTCCTTACAGTGTAAAATTTTGGAATTTGAGGGGTCTTTTGGGGGTGGGGTGGGTGCGGACATGACACAAGGGGGAAGAGGCACCACATAGGGAGAATCTACTGGTGAGAGAGAACTTCCTCTGGCAGCAATAAAACCATGTGATCTGCATCATAGGCAGGCCATAAAAACACCTGAATCATCCATCATCCTTTAGATACATCTATTTATCCATTATTTTCTCCACTTTATTTCACTTTATTATCGCATTGGTTGAAAGAAGTGAAAGAGGCAGGCCAGTATGCAGATGCTTTTTGTGGTTCTCCAGCCTGCACTTAATTAATTAATTGTGATTTGCTTTGAAAATAATTTAGGACAGTGCTTCCACAGCACATTGCTGAAGTCTGACACAGTTCATGCTTTCGCTTCCCAGAACATGTGCAAAGCTCTCACCTCTGCCCAGCTGTTAACAAAAATCCCACAACCCAGTCTCTGTGCTGACTGAGACGAGGAAATCAGACACGAGAGGTTGCTTTTTCTCCCTGCCCACCCCTCCCCTTTCAAGCAATCCTTTGCTCTGTCACCTACTTCTGTTTAGAACCGCTTCAAACAGAGATGTTCTTAGTTAGTATGTCACGTGAGGAAACTGTGCCAGCTCCTGCGATGGGCAGACAGCCGGGGCTCGCTCTCGGAGTCACCATTAGTCATGGTGCTGACAGCTTCAGATGCTGAACTTGTCATGTAAGGAAACAAAGTCACCAATTTATTATTTTAAATAAAATAATTGCTTTAATGCAGTATTTAAAATAATTTTTAACATCTGATCAATAAGATACAGTACACAAATATGGAAAATGCTGCACTTTACATAAAAAGTAAAGCTAAGCATTTAATTATACAAAACAATTTTGCCCGATGCCATCAATATCTTGCAAACTATAGTTCAAAGTACTGCTTTTCTTATATATATATATATATATGCTATATATACATATATAAATAATTTACAGCATTTGTTTACTACTGTTCCAACAAAAAACAACATAACCGATTCACAACTTAGTGAATTTGGTAACCACCTGCAGTGGTTCTGACAATGGAGGGTGTGTGAATAGTTGCTTCAAGTTTTGAAGCAGCATGCCAAGTAACCATAGGAAGCTTGTTCTTTCAAAGAAAAAAAATTCAGCAGGAAGCCATTCAATAGTTGGTTAGAGCATGGTGCTAATAATGTTCTGTGTTTGATCCCTGTGCAGGCCATTCACTTAAGAGTTGGACTTGATGATCCTTGGTGGGTCCCTTCCAACACAGGATATTCTGTGATTCTGTGAATGCAGTCAGTGCCTTTCCCACCAGTCCTGGGAAACAGCCATGCTATACAGCGCTGTGTCATGGAAGGCAACATGTTTGGAGGCTGGGGAGAAGGGTGACCCAGAGGGTTTTCCTTCCACCACAAAGCAGTCTTTACCAGCAAGTAGGAAATCTCTGCATCTGTTCTAACCACCTTTATAATCCAGAGTCCTCCTCCTCACTGAATGGAAACAAAGCAACTGTCTAAATACTTTCTATCTGAGAAGTTTCCCTGTTACACCACATCAAAGTATTAAATCAATATTCTAAAGCAGTGAATCCTGTGCTTTGCAAACACTGCTCGTCTCCAAGGAGAGTCTTCAGCTCCAGAGTTTCAATGCATCTCAACTTTTCCCTTTTTTGTAGTCAGAACAGGTTGTTTCTGTTAGTATCTTTCCACATCTATGCTCAAATTCAATGCTATTTTTTTGTATCCACAGAAAGATAAAACTGTTTCTTCTGTTTACCTTCCCTTTTTAGGATCTTTCACTCCTTGTATTTTTACTAACTCCAAATTTTCCACAAACATCTAAGTATGCCCTAACTGCGCTGTGTGATGTACTTCAATCACAAGAACGACTGATTTGTCCTCCTTCCCCCAGCCACTTTCTCAGAGGAAAGGCTGAGGGCAATTGAGGCAAAGTGTGGAGTTAGAAAGGACCCCTCATTCGTTTTGCTTGCTACTTTGATCTCCACAAATGAGCATCCAGTAGTAAATCTAAGAAGATGTTGAGTCAGACAGGCAATACATCAGCATGTTTACTGACTGCTGGTTCATGATTAAATACAGTTGCCATGCTATGCTGTGCCATTATAGCGGTATCTGTTTCCCTAAATAAGGTTGAATTGGAAAGTGGCACTACACATAGAACAGATGTTGCAGACTCTGGAGTACTGAAGCAAGTGACATAGATAAACTAGGGACACTTATCAAGCCCTCAGAGCTTGTAAGACAGTTAAATGCAAGCAGGTAGGTGCTTATGTGTGCAGCTCAGTGTTTTCACTGGTTTACAGACCGATTTAAGCCAAATATTATTAAAAACCTTACAGGTGCTAAGTTAGGTATTTAATAAAAATGTTTATCTGTAAACAAGAGTTATCCTTACAACGGATCATTTTCCAGAAACTGGAATTTCAAGACAGTGCAACAATGCTTCAGTGTTTTCTTTGGCAGTAGACAGCAAGGTGAAATGCAAGATTGAAATCACTTCAGAAGAGCACGGTACAAGTGTAGAGAATGCTTCATCTCCTTCTCTTGTTCCATGCAGAATATCAAGTCCCTGAGACAGACACGGGTTACTCTTGGACAGAGCATCTGCTTCGTAAGGCTAAAACCTGATGATCCAGGAGCAATTCCATTGCCATTCAAACCCTAAATGGGGGAGAGAGGAAGAAAAAACCCATCAGAAACATTAGAATTTCATGTAAATACAAGTTTTAACTAAACTGGTTGGATTATACTGCCTACTTGTATAAAACTAGCCCACTGATGTTCATGCTTTCCATGTTGAAAACCAGCAATCCAAAAATTCTTGCACGTTAGATACTGAAAAAGACAAAGCAAGCACTTGCCAGCTGATGGTTTGTTTCAGTCAAAGCAACCACAAAGTTCTTTCTTTCTTTCTTTCTTTAAAATGATATGAATATGGTAAGATAAATAACTGCCATTTCACTGAAGTCTGCTAAACAGACTTGCACTGAGAAAGGACAAGCCATCTATGAAGAAGGTACTAGCACAGTACCTATGCAGAGCCCCAGGTTGTGCATAGCTCTTATTACCGCTTACTCCAGAGGTTTCCATCTCTTCATGAAGAAAACCATCACTGTGAGTGCGCCCTAGCTTTGGAACATGGCCAGGAGAAACTCTCATCCCGGCCACCATCTGTGCTCTGTCCTTTAAGGGAGCAACAAATACTCAGTGAAAGCATCCAGTTGTTGAGAACACTGTATCTGAGCCTATCCATCTCAGTCAGCTGCCTTGCTTGGTTATGAAAATACAACTGGTAGGAGATGATGATGTTCAGTAGTTTTACATTCAAGCTACTGGAACAAGCAACCCCTATGCTTTCCAAAATGCCCCAAGATTTATTATTAGGGGTGGGGAAGAGGAAGATTACCATGAGCTACACAATAGACTGGCTACTTATCTTGGAGCCAATCTGTGCTGCACAGCCAGTCTCTTATCACTACTGGAGGGTTCTTGGTAATGAATGTAATTTGTACAAATACGAGTGCTCAGTCTCTGTAACTTCAGCAAGGCAATGCCTGCCAGCATCAACACCACTTGGAGATGGTGTTGCTTGGATGCAGTGTTAACTATATCAATTCTTACCCTAACACTCTCTGCAAGACTTCAACAAAATGACTTTGCCCACTTTGCTTAGAGAAATCTGTTTAAACTCCCCCATTTATTAGAAATGAATACCAGTGCTGGACTACATATAGCAGTGAATGCTACTGTTGTTAGGGTGGAAGCACTGAAATTTATTAAAAATATAAAGAGATTCACCAGAGAGCACATGCTAGCCACAGAAAACCCAGGGCACACTGCAGAAATGGAAGCTGTATATTTTACAAGCAGCACGCAGGGTATTCAGCACCATTTCATTTGCTTTACAGTCAATACTATTAAACACTATGAAATGCCATCATTTGAAACTTTCAGTTTGTTAAATGGCTTGGAACAAATGCATGCGTGGGGAAGACTGCTGGCCACATTGCACAGAGGGCACTGCTGTCCTGATAAGACACAAAAGGGTCACAGTTCAAGTTTGTCATATGACAACCCTGAAGGATCCAGGGAAAAGATAGCTCTGCAATGCAGCTGCCAGCACGGGTTGAAAAGGAGGTCAGTCCAACAGGATGCAGCAGAAGGCCCGAGGCAATGTTATAAATGAAACAAACCCCAAGGGTTTTCAGTAACCCAACAGCAATGTCCTTTATAATTCAAAGAACTTTATTGAGGTGAAAGTATTTTCTCTCTAAATAAGTCATTAGACTAGAAGTCTTACCTTTAAAAAGACACCAAACAAAGCCACCTCAATCCTGTTCACTCTTACAAAAAGGAGACAGACGGCACAAACCCCCCAGCCTGCTTTGGAAGCTGTTGTAGCTTCAAGATGCTGCAACAGGGCAGAAGCACCAAGCTGCCTCCGTTTGAGACAGAGTTATGGATTTGTTTATTCTTAAATTCTTACCCATCATGCCCAGTGCAGAGACATAAAGCACTATTATGCTGTAATACCACATCCAAAGCCAAAGCTTATCCTGGGCCCTTGTTTGCTAAGACAGCAGTTCACAGTTCTAAGTTTCCCATAGCACCGCTCTGCCTTATCAAAGCTACCAAGTACAGCATTTCAGGGGCCAGGAGCTCTTCGACAACCAACAGCTGCTACCACAAGTTAAAAGAAAAGGTCCTTCTCTCAAACTACACGATGGTTTAAAATTAAAGAAGCCAACAGATAGCCTAGGTCATGCCAGTCCAGATAGGGACCATGTTGAGAAACCCACTTTTAAGTAAATTACGTAGTGCTGAGCACTATCTCCTTTTAGCTACTGTCTTCCACAGTTGTATTGAAACACTGGTTTTTCATGGTTTTGTTTTAGAATTCGGACCAAGCAGTGGCCCAAGATCTGCACATCCCAAAGAACCATCCCAGGCACCTCTGGTAATGTCCAAAACTTTACTTAAGAAATGCCCAACTCTGAGCTCTCAAGTTGACACAAAGACACTTTAGGGGAGGGTCCTCTGCTGCTCCACTTGAGCAAATTCCTATTGGGCAAGAGGTCGACCTTGTCTGGCCCTAGGCAACAGTCAATAATCCTCTCCTTTAGATCTCACATACCCCTTCCTCAAAAGCACAAAGCTTTTGAGACCTGAAAAACACCAGCCCACTCCTTGCTCCCAGACATCTCTATTATGTTCCTCCCACTGGGACAGTGACCACTTGTGTCTTGCTGTTTTGGGGGATTCTTCACTGCTAGCCTGCAGCATACCCCAAGACAGATTTGTCTGTTTCGAGGGGAAGTGAAAAGTGCTGCTTTTCAACCAGGTCACAGACAAGTATGAAGATAAGCAAATAGAAAACGCATCCCTGCAGAATCAATTCTAGCAAAGGGCACTGCAACCAGTCTGCATCCCCCTTCTGCAACATCTAATTATTAGTGCTGTAACCAGCAGCTTCTTTTTTTCTCTCTCTTTTTTTTTTGTTACCCTGAAGTTCCTGCCTTTCACTGAACCCTCACCACACTGCCTTCCTTCCAAAAGGGAAAAGGCACAGAGACATGGAGCCCAGGAGGGCCGACTACCAGTGCAGATTCTACCAGTCAGCCTGGGTATCACAGCTGACAGACCGTATTTGTAAGCCAGGTAAGGCACTGCAGCAGTGTAACTGCACCACTGCAAACCACCCTTCCCAGTACTGAGACCACCAGCCAGCTTAAAATCAGCCCCAGGAGGTCACAACAGCAGCACTCCTGCTTTTGAACTACCCTCAGAATTGAGCCAAATCAGCAACTTTTCCACAGCAGCACAGTGTCACCCTTAGAGGTGACATACACACCTGACAGAGATCAATTACACTCACTGATCTTGGCAGCAGAACATATTGTGGAGCTCCTGCTGTAGTCCCAAGCTGGTGAGCAGCCAGTTTTGTTCAGAGGTTGCTCTGGAAACCTGTTTTAAGATCTCTAGAGCTCTCTCCAGTGGCTGGATGGAGAATTAAATACCAACTCTCTGAAAAGGCAAGAGTGAAGTTAATACAGAGCCACCATTACCACCTTGCTTCGAGTCTGCAAGGTATCTGGAGCATCTGCAAGTTTGGATCATGGATACTGACAAGGATTTCAGAACTGCTCAGAGCTATTCTACGGGCTCTGACACAAAGCTCAGAGAGGTCTGCAGACACCTTCCTCCCCACCAAGTTCTGGTCAGGTTTACTGAGCTGTTCCTGGTGGAGTACATGCTCCCTTCCCAAATTCAATGACTTCACACCAACCAAAATTCAAAATTTTAAACTCTTGGGAGGAAGGCACTTTAAGGGAGAAAAGTGTTCAGTCAAATGTTAAAAGTCAAGCCAAGAGTTCTCATTTCAATTTCTGGTGTGGCATAAACATATCACAGTCCCAGAGCCAAGATCCCAAGAGAGCGAACTGTTACTGCAGCTCTGCTGCACATTATAAAAATACCACCAGCAGAAGGAAGCAAAGCCATGAGACACTTTTGACTGACATCTCCAACAACTCTTCTATGGCAGCTGTGTGCAGCAGAGACGTTGTTGGAAGGTGGTAAGAGCACCTAGTGAATTGAAGCAAAAGCATCCAGGTTCAACCCCCATCTCTGTCACGTGTGGTCATGCTGAGGTCAGTGGTACCTAGTGTATGCTGTACTTGGTTTCCCAGCTGTAAAATAGAACACATTACTGTCTCATAGGAGGAAACAAGGGTTGAAAAAACCATTAACACGTTGTTTTCAAGCACTTACTGAGTCTCCCCCAGCAGCCAGGGGGAAAGGAACAGACCCTGTCAAAATGGTGACATTTTTGCTCATACAAACAAGTGCCTAACCTAGGCCAGAGAAAACAAAGTGAAAGAAGTTGATAGTAGTGTGGTGACAAGCCAGCCTACTGATGCTGCCCATTCTAACAAACCTCGGTCTGACAGAAATACTCCCACATTTACAACACTAAAAGATTACGCGACTCAATATCTATATGATTCTTCTTTAAAAATTAAGTTTGTTCTGTTGGGGTCTGGGGATTTTATTTCACTTTTTTAACCTTATAGACCATTAGGGTAGCTCAAGCCAATGGCTGAAAGACTCAGATCTCTACATCCAGGCTGCTTCTTGTGCAGCTGAAAACGAATGTGTATTTATGATGTTATCTACAGCCTACAAAAAAGCCTCACGAAGCTGTCAGATCTATATAATAGAAAACTCCATGCAACTACACATTTTTTCTTCAGATTTCATTGCAACATTCCTACAAGTCCTTTCAAATGTAGGCAACAACATGTTTTATATATTGAAACAAATTACTGTGAATGCAATGTCAGTTTATTCACTATTATGCCCAAGATTCATGTACGCATGTCACTTCGTATGGGTACATCAGATGCTTAATCTGTACCTGGAGGTAATGAATACTATACAAATATGTCACGTTAGTTAATAGACAATTATTAAGCTGAAATTTTCTGGCTCTTTGCCACAGCATTTTAAGCAATGTATTGTCAACTAAATTATAAATCTCTTGACCCTTCACATGTCATCAACATTTGTGCATTACCAATATGTTCAGCCTAAAGCTACAATGCAATTAGTCATTTAAATTGCAGATATCTTTCACTTATAAGAAGAATTAAGTTCATCTCTAGCACAGAGAAGGCACGATATGGGCCAATGAACTGTATTTCTGAAGCGTGTGAATGGCAGTTGAGAATATTTTTGACTATTTACACGGGGAAAAAATTCAGATCAAGTGTATGGCCTAGACTGACAGGAGCCAGGAAATTCAGCATGGAAACTGAAACTCTCTAGCTGACAGAGCTGTGCTCAGTTAGGTCTTGAAACAGATAACTAAGATGCTGAAGACATTTTATAATTGCAGTAACTTTTAGCTCCCTTCTTCCCCCAAGGTATGACCATGTCATAGGCACTTCAGTTGTCCAAGAGCTTAAGTAAGAACCAGAAACTGAAATCAAGAGTATGCATACATTAAGCATATGCAAAGTAGGAAAAACCTCACCCTCCAGTATCACTTTAGACCTGCGAGCCAGGGGGAAAGGGTGACAGAGACAGACACAGAGAAAGTGAGGGAAACTGCTGAAGTGTAGAAACAGATTTTGTTGCCTGGTTATGAACACCTACTTATATATAAGTAGTCCAATTTGAAATGATTGCTTTTAATTTAATTTTCTGCAGCTCCTAAGAAAATATTTTAGCAGACTATCATGTACCAATGCCAAAGACCAGGCAGTGCCCTCACTGCACAGGGAGCAGCAAACCTATCATTTGCCACAGAGCCAATTCATGCCTTTAAATTCACACTTAGACACAGTCATGCCCTTAACACCAATACTGAAGCTGATTAATTATGCTAGTGTGTTCCCTCATCAGAAGAGCTTATGGCCAAAAAGGTGGCAGTAGCTTCTACAGTTACCATTCATAAGAGCATAAACTCATATATTCCTTAACTACACACAACCCTTCTGGAAATGCAAAAAAAAGGAAAAAAAAAAGCGCCATTTGATTGTCACACACCAGAAAAAACAAATCATGTCTCTTCCCTAGTCACTTGGAAGAGTTGGGTTTACTTCCATTCTGCAGAAAGGACTTCTTGCTCAAAGGCTCACTTCTTCCTCAGTCAACCTAAAGAACATTTCCAAAGCTTAAATAAGCACCATGTACAGAATATGTTTAATTAACATGCATACCAGCATCCCACAGCTGTAAAGCAAGAAGGGTAAGTTTAAGTTCTGCTAACAATGATCAGATGTGGCAGACACAAGAGAAGATGACAAGCTCATTTCCTCCACCCACAGTCAATACTAAAAATGCAACAATGACCACTGTGGTAAACAAGGCATTTCTCCCATTTTTGCTTGCCAAACTTCTTTGCAGAAGGAGAATGCAAGCTTATGTGTGGACTGCTGTATTAGATATGCACAACCCTGGAAGTATCACATTATTTAAAGTATGTTGGCCAGGGCTAGGAGTTGGACAGAAAGGAAGTACTTGAATGGCTCTGCACTGACCACAGCATATCAGCTGCATGATTTACTTACGTAGCAACTACTTGCAGTAGCTTAAGTTTCCACAGCAAAGCCAGACTACGTGTGAAAAGGCAAGACCCACACCTACGAACAGATCAGCCAGTCTTGGCAGGGAACAGAACAGACACCAGCAGTGCCTGGAAGGAGGACTTTCCTTTGCCATTGGATCTGGCAAAAAGAAAGAGATGTACACTCCTCAGTCAGTCAGTGGAACCAACCTTGAAGAAAGCAAGTGGAGAACACAGCACCAACGGCACTTTAGGGCAGGAGAGACTGCATCACTTCCAAGTACTTAATGTGTTATCATGGAGCCAGAAAATTGATGCAAAGCAAGTAGTCTACCCCAAAAAGTTACACAGAAGTACAAGCATCCAACTAAGTCTTCCTGTACAAAGTAGAAGAAGGGGTTAACCAGAGTATTCAGATGACAACCTTAAGTGTAACAGCCAGTCTTCTGAGTCTACTTTCAGAAACATCATGCAACTCCCTGTTGCATGATTCTGCACAAATACACAGCTCTCGGTTCAAGGCCAAAGATGACCTTGCACCCAAGACACCTCTGAATAGAAGGAAAGAAGGTTTAAGGACTCGGAACTGGAGTCTTCAAATTTCTAAGCTTCCAGTTACAGTGGGAATGAGACAAAGCTTTTTCCAAAATGGATTTGTCAACAGAAAAGCAGTAAAACTTAATAAAAAATACAAAAAAATCCTTGACTATTTATCAGCATTGAAAACATTATGGGGCATGTTACCAACCAATAAAAGCTATGAAACAGAACAAAGAATTGGGAAAATGAGTCTGTGGTTTCAAGTTTACTTTTTTCTTATTTGTTTTAGAAGTGTCCTCCCTTCCCAAGATGAGTTAGTTTTCAGTTCTTCCTACCCTTTAATTCATTACTGTTTACCACATGCCCTCAAACTAGGGGAGGAGGAGAGGTGGGTAACAAATGCACAAACCCCAAGACACATATAAATCAAATCCAAAGGCCTCTCCCCTTCATTGTATCCAAAAGCGTCCAGAGGGATAAGAATGAGAGAGATGAAGATATTGCCACCTCTGGATTGCAAGTAGCACCAATTAACACATTTTCACAATAGAGGGATTTTCTTACCAGGGCTTTCTCAAATTACTCTTTCTGAACAATACCATTCAAATGTTAAGTTCCAGTGAAGAGAACATGCAAAACGACACAAACTAGGGTTTCCAACAAGAAAGGAAAAAGAATTCCCACTATACTGATGCCTTTTCTTTCTCTTTTCTTTTAATGAGGCCTAGAGCATTAGCCTTATTTTTTCATTCCATGACCACCATGGATTTGTCCCTACTGCTATTTCAACTTTAGAGACACATAAGCAATCATGGCCAGATATAGTTTATTCTTTTTATATTGCTTTTAGGTCCAAATTAGTTGACAGGCACTCCTCTGGGCAAGAGCCTCTTTCTGTACTTGTTACACTATGAGGTGATGAGGCTGCTGGCAAGCAGGCTTCTATCTGGAAAGCACACGCTTGTGTCACCACATGTTCTAGTTACCACATTAAAATGACCCATAATAGGTCTCCTGGAAAGACCAAGTAAAGAAAGCCCAGTTTCAGAGATCAAAATAAGATGAATGTGCAGGAATCATGTGCTCAACTATCCCAGGAAAAAGAATTTTCAGAAGGGGAGCAAAGCCGGGTGCCGGAGTGTGGAGAAATAGAAAACCTCAAGCTGAAGAATCATCCCAGTTAAACACAGATACTTGTTTGTGGATAAGTTAGCATACCATGCTCCCTAAAATGCTGGGTTTAGCCTTTCACATTTACTGCACCAGTAGGCAGCAGATCCAACCAATCCAGTCGGCTGAACTGAACTTTCCCAGTATCCATTACATTTTGGTACTGAATAAAGAAAGGCAAATGTGCGACAAATTTGCTTACAGAGTTTCACTTTTTTAATACATACTGTAACTGATTATTTCTTCCCCGTCTGCCCAAATACCTTAGGGCTTCAGTTTGCGTCAATAATTGCTTGAAACAATTCCTTTCCTTTAATTATTGCGGGAGGCAACCATAAAAAGAAGCTGTACAGAGCTAACATGGCCATAAGAGACACAAACATTGTACAAAGAACATTATCGAAAGAAAGTTGAAGTCTTAGTTAAAAATCTTAATCCAGTTAGCATCAGTGATTTCACACAATAATGTTAAATATCATTCATATTCAGGAATAACTTCTTCCATCATACCTGTCAACCAAGTTATTAGGCTTTAAAAATAATAATGATAAAAAAAGGTCACAGGAGTATTATGCACAGATTTACTCCTTGCCATTGCACAGTCTAGAAGTTCTGACATTTAAGATTATTTGAGAGTAAAGCTGTCTGTATTTTGTCCGTATTTGCAACTTGAAATGAGAAAGCACATCCTGCCTGTTTAAATTATTCTCAGACAGGTTGCCCAGAAAGATGATTTTAAAGATGCCCAAATGTTATCAGCCTAAGGCCATATTGTACTTGCTTTCAGTTTCAAAGACCTCCTTTCATCTCTGAAGAATGGAATGTTGTTTACTGCTCAGGATGTTTTGCCATGTTATCATGAATGTATTACAAATGTTCTGCTTCTTGAACTAGAGAGTGTTTGTCAAAACCATTCTTTATTCTACATGAGAAGTCTTAAGCCTTTTATAAATCCTGCTCAGATATATTGGGACACTTAAAACATTTAAATCTAAACATCCTTCTCAAGGATTGCTATCCTGCATAATTTCACAAAATAGAAAAAAAGGTCTGCAGAGAAATGCCTTCTGCTAGCACAAAGCCTAAGCACTAGGCACTGGAATGTGAGCTTGCATGCAAGAAACAAAAATAGTTTCACTGTCAGAATTAATTTCACCCACTGCCCTTACAATTCAGCCTAGTATGGCAACCTATGCTTAAAATACAGCAGGTAAATGTGTGACAGTGAAATGCTATCAAGGTTTATGGTCAGTTTTAGGCATGTCATGTCCACGTTCTTTTAAAGTGGCAATGTAAATAATGGATCACCAGCTTTCAACAGCAACACTGTTATCTGTCTCGCTTCGGCATAATCTCATGAAGCTTTTAATAAAGCAGACATACCACAGATGATGAGAAATAACTGAAAAGTACTGAACAGGCAGACTTGTTAAATATTCAGAAACAAATCCGGCAATAATTACAGAAAACCACTACGAAGAACAGGAATAGTTACTCGATAGAAGCTTGGGGGAAGATGAGACAAGGATGGGGAAAACTATTCTTGTGCTAGACTGATTTTTTCAAGTTTTTCCAGTGGTATTATAAAAAAAAAAAATAACCATACATTTAGCTTCATGTGAAAGTGCATTAGAAAACTTCAAAGAAGAGAAGAAAAGCTGCTCAGAAGCTGTGAACACTGCTTTCTGCAGCTTGTTCAGAAACAGATTGCTTCCCTTCACTGGTGGTTAACAGGGAGTATTCAAAGACCTAATTCTGTATCCATGTCAGGGAAAAAATAAATTTAAAATCTACTAAAACAAGTCTATCTCACCTGCTTAGTGAGGCCTCTTGTCACAGTCCAGATGAAGAAAAAAACTACAGGACAGATGCCACCACTGTCTCAGTTACACTACAAATAACTGAGGACAAGGTCCTCCCAGACTCTACTGTGCAAAAACGACAGAGTATTTTCAATCCCACCATCTATTTAAGCTTCCCAGACAACAAGAATGAGAAAGACTTAAGATTCATCAGAAAGGACAACTTTACCGCCACGGCCTCCACACAAGAGTTACTTTCCAGGCTCCTGCTCACTGTGATTATGTCAGGCTTTCACTTGAGCAATATCGAGGCTTTATGATAAAGAGGGGCAAAACTGGCAGTAACAATAATTTCTCCTATCTCCAGCAAAGATGATGCCCTCTAACAGAAGTAGGCTGTCAGTCTCCTCAGAACGGATTTCTGCAGCCACAAAAGCTTCCCAGGTACCAGAAACAGCTACTCTCCAGCACATTAAGAGATCTGCTCAGAAAAGATTTGTTAAAAGCACTTTCAATATTCAACACGAGCCAGAGGAGACGATCTGGCTCATTGCAGGAAGTGAATGGTCTAGCTTTACTGATTTATTTACTGCTTTTTGGGAGAACCTAGCCAAGGTGAACTCACAGATATTTGAGAAGAGTCCCTATGCATTGTGCACGGATAAATGTCCACAGTCAAATGTCAAATCAAGACGCATTTCAAAAGCCATCCAAACCAGCCACTGTGAGTTCAACTGAGCGGCCATGACAAGTACCCTCTGTGGAAGGCCACCACAGCTTGGTTACCTTCCACTGCCGATGGGAATTTCTCTGAGTCACCACTTCATTCAGTCCTCTACACACAGCGCTCTATGCACAGTCTTTCCTTTAACACACAATTACATACACCCATCAAATTTACCAGAAACGATCCTCTCAAGCACCTAACACACAAACTAGGCTTCTTACAGAATGCAACAAACCATTTTGTGTGAGAGAATTCTCACTTCTTCCTACAGGAAGAGATAAATGGAATTCAGTATGAAGACATAACACCATGCAAGTCATTGCAAGCCACGTCTGTACCTTGAGCCCAGATCCAACGTTTGATGAATCCAATGGTCTTTTCTTCCTTGGTCCAATGGCTGCCAAAGCTGTGAGGTTGGCTTCTCTTTGTTGCATCTGTGCTAATTCCAACTGTTGCTTCTAATTTAAAAAGAAAACACCAACATTAATTATGATATACATTATCTTAAAGGACTTGTTCTCTTTATAGCAGACAGCTCTGTAGCTGTACTGTACTGAAACAGTGTGTTTCACAGCATCTTTCCCTGTCTTTCTAGACACTTTCACAAATTCCAGTACTCAGTCATACTTGGAGCCCTGTGGACAGCACTGTGTAAGTAACACCTTTTATAGAGACCACATTGTGGTATCAACGCAGCCTTAACAGGAGCCTTGCAACTGGTTCTTTATTTCATAAGCTTTGTTGTTTCAGATTAACAGAAAATCTTGATCTAGTTTATGAAGCTGGATTAGTATTACAAATTGAAGTTACCAGGTTCTGTGACCTGGGCATGTTCTTAATTCAAATTCTCAATACCTTACTGTACAAGCAAGATACCAAATTTCCTCGTACTGCATCACCTGAACCCAGCACTCAATATTGCCATTGTGAAATACTGTACTACCCAACTTAACAGGATGCTCTCAGTTGACTGCTAGTTCTTCTCTTCCCAGTACACATTTGGATGTCTAGGAAACGTCTGAAGCAAGGTAGAGATACACTGCATGTTTATTTCCACTCACCTCCAAAACTGCCAAACACTAAGAAATCATTAGAAACAAACTCCAACCTGGGTTAGGTAAACTTGGGATGGGATAGAAACCCACAGTAAAGAGGATTAAAATAAAATAATAATTTTAAAAAAAGTAGTTTTATTCCTGTGTTTTGAGATACATTCTATTCAATGATAATAGATGCCAGCTGCTCTGGAGCTCAACTCAATCAAGTCTGCTGATAGACTCACTATCTTGGATCAGCCACCTTGCTAACAGAACCACACTGCTTCTAGATCCACCAGCTGTCCAACTTGGAGCATGGGTGGAGAAGGAAGGTCTTCCAAACATACACCTCTGGTTTGATGTCAACCTTTGGATGATTTCACCTGCAACTAGTATAGCTCCTTAGCCCATGCTTTCTGTATTCCCAGGACGTAGAAGATTGTTCAGATGGGGATTCTCTGCATGGATTTGTGTGCATGTCTTAAAAAAATTAAAGTACAAGCATAGTATGGGTAGGAAAGCATCCAAATCTCTTCCCCTCCCTCATCATAAACCCCAAGGAATTACTTGGACAGGTATCTTGCTTACCAAGCTTGCAACACTATGATTTTGCTTGCTTTTCAGCTCCCAGAGATCCCACTTGGAGAGGAGAAGAGCAGCTGGTAACAACTGAGCTTGCAGCACCCACGTGGGGTAAGTCCCCCACTTGTTACCACATAAATAAAGATGAATCCACAACAAAGACATATTCTGGGGCTCAGGGGGAGTGTTTTGGGAAAGAGAGCTTTTGGCCGGATGGTTTCTGGGTGAGTGTTGTTACAAGCCTTATTTTACTTCATATAGATAGACTTCAGTGATGGTGGCAGCTTCACATCAAGTACTGCAGCAACTAGGCTATTTAAATAAAAGCAGCATTTCAGGGCAAGATTCCTAAAAGGACAGTGTTCCCTGGAAGACTCAAACTATTCACATGCTCAAGGTTTTTCAGCAGAAATCACGGAAAGCAAGATTTTAACAAATATGTGGAGAATAGAGCTTTTGGGGGTTTGTTGGATTTTGTTTTCCTTTTTTTTAGGATGAGACAAATGTTTCAGTTGGGAAAACAACACTATTTGCAAGTCAGCTTTGATCACCCCCTGTAGGATTTTATTGTAGAAACAAAGTAGTACTTCTTCAATGCTAGATACCATCATTCACTTACCACACACACTATTCTTGCTTTTGTGTGCAGTGTAAACACTTAAAACCTTATTTATCAAAATTCACTCAATTTACTCAGCTGGGTTTTTTTCCAAGCATACAGTATTACTTTCAAGAATACTTTAGACTATAAACTTTCAAACTACTAGTATTTTGCAATTGTCTGAGGTTAACTCCAGCATAAATGTTACTTGCATAAAATGTTCAAGATACACTTTCCTTTAATCTCAGTCTTGAAAATGTATCTTTATATTCAGGAACACACTGCAGCCATTCGGAGATGGGGAAAGTGGAACTTAATAAAACAAAATAACTTGAAACTTCACAGACTATGAAAGATCGAGGCTTAGAAACTACTTAAAAGCAGGAGCAATAAAATTCTTAGAATAAGCATTAAATCTCAGCAATAAAATGCTGAGATTTTTTGGCAGAGGCAAGTGCTGACTTCCAGCCTCAGCTTCCAAGGCCTCCAATACTTGGAGCCACCCCTCCTTACAGGCAGCCATGGAGCATCCCTGCAGAAGTAAAGCACTCCTTCTTGCCAGCAGTGTAGTTCAGTCACCACAACGGTCACACGTACACCGGTCTTCTTGCCATGAAAAGGGGCATTGCAACATGCCTTGCACACAGCACCCCTCTGGGGAAAGATTAAATTGCTAAAGGCTCCAGTGAAAAAGAAAACCAGAAGGGGAAAGATGATTTGCTTTAATTTAAGAACCATTACACTTAAAGTAAAGGGACTTTTAAAACCATTAAACTTAAGACAAAGCAAAGCAGAACAAAAGCCTTTATTAGTCTAGCCTTGTGCTTCCATCCCTGGGAATCACTAGAAAACATATCCCCCTTCTCTCTCCACCCTACAAAACACACACCAGCCAGCTCTACTGCAGTTAGACTTTTCAAAAACATGTGGCTGCTGAACACCTCTGCCTTGAAGCAGCACTGAAATAAGCCCCTCTCTCCTTTTCACAGCTGCTGTTGATGGGCAGCCATGGTCAAGTGTGAGGACAAGAGGCAGAGCTATGAATTAAATACCAAGAGGGCTTGGGGTTGGCATCAGGATGGGGTGGAGGGGACTGGGCGGGTTGAGGCTCTCATGGTGAAGCACCAGGATGCTGCCCTGGTTGAGGACCAGGCTGTGCCTTGGCACCATCACCATTTACCCCACGGAATTCAAGCGGACGAAGCATGCTGCTGGCACAGGCACACTGCAGGAGGGAGCACTGCTGCTGGAGGGCAGTGCTGGCAGAGAACTTACCAATAAGAAAGGAGAGGATGACACCTGGGGCACTGTATGAAGAAGATGTGTTTTCTAGAAGCAGAATTGATGCATCTTTGACCAGGCAGTTCCCAAGACAATGCTGGAATCACATGTCATTACCAACATCTGCTCTCTCCAATACATTTTCCACCTCCTAGCTAGTCAAAGGGTTTTTCAAATCATACAGAATCTCACCAGGGGTTCGGAGCAAAAGAAAAAAAAAATCATAAGTCTTGTTGCATTCTACACATCTCAGGGATTTTTCTGAGAACATAATTAAGACAAATGAATTTAAACACTCAATTTCTATAATGGACTCAACAGATCCCCATTAAGCCATATGGGCAGGCATCCAAATTACCCTGCTGAAGCCAGCAAAATCATCTTTTCATCAAGTTTTGTTCCATTAAAAATTGCAGATTAAACGTCTAAACATTGTGTGAGCAGTTAAAAGCTCAGGATAAGGAGAAGACAGGCAAATAATGTCAAGGGATACCCGAGGATACTGGCTAGCTAACTACTGCCAGATTTTCTTAAACAAGATTAGGAAAGAGCAAGAGGTGACTACGTGGAGTCAAATCTTTCTTTAACAGTTAGTTTAGCAGCATGTAAGTTAGGGAAGAAAGATCACTGCAGCAAGGGACAGTAAAAGTAGGATATACACTTTATTAAAATATAACATAGAGAAGCTGCATAGTTTCCCTTCTAGAGGTCAGTTTTATTTAACATTGATGTCTGAGTACAATAAGATACAATGAGAAACCGTCACACCCAGGTGAAATCATACCACCAAACCTATCTTGACAACTAAATAATCTTTTTCCTCTAAGAGAGAAGTGTGTGATGGCAATTCCAGAGGAGCAGGGGGAAGCTGCACCATATATCAGACCCCCAAACTAGCAGGCTGCCCCTCAACCTGACCTACTTCATCTGCTGAAAGATGCTGCTGTTGCATTCACAACACAAGAACCCAACACACGCTCTACTCAAAATTCGTTCCCCAAGAAGGGCATTAAGAGGGGATGGGTTCCAGGCAAGTGGCAAATGAATGTTCATGCTTCTTTTCCCCCCCTTTCCGATTTTCACATATGCTAAGAATTGCAGTACAAAGAGTTCTAAAAACCTCTGTATAAAGATCAAATTGCTATGAAAACGTCTCAGAACTTGTAAAATAGTCTTTGTTGCTGCTGGCCTTTTTAATAATAAAAATAGGGTTTAAAGTCTGGTCTTGCAGCAAGCAGGAATCTCTAGGGTGACACAATAACCATTTTAGTTAATCTGACCTGCAGCAGAAATCAGGAAATAAGGTATGTTTTAAAGTCCTTCCTTATAGTGAAATGGCATTTGCAGCATGGCTGTAATCACACAAAATGAAACGTTTTAAAATTGACCTCTCTGTTCTTCACTCAATCCTCTGAGAAAAATATTTCTTTTCCTGCTCACAGAAATTCTCTCACTTATGTCTCATAACCCACATTTCAGAAAATACACAAAATCTATTTTTACTATTACACCAATGACATTTTTGAGACACTTTAATATTAAAAAATAAATTTCAAGTTGCATAAGAAGACAAGAAGTACTTCAGCTGTGAGATGCTGAAACTTTTACTTAAAGCAATACTGCAGATTGTTTTTAAACTCTTTTGGTTACAAAGTACATGATAATGTGGTTGCCTGCCTTATCAGAGCCTCAATAATGCAAGTTATGCAAATCTTGAGGTTTTCCCTAAAGAGGAAGAATCCCTTAAACACAACTTGTGAAAAGTATACAATGCTACAAATAAAGTCAACTAATTCACAGCAGCTAATCCATGATGTGTACAGCAAAGGGTGGCTGTACTATCAAAGGTGAGGGGGAAAAGCGTGCTATCTAGCTGAATACAAGCTCACCTTGGAAAAGGAGTAAATAAAAGCCTTTTAGTCTGGTCACAAAGTACCCAGCACAGGATTCAGGTATTTGGTATAAGCTTTCACGGAAGACTAAGTGCCTGAAACATTTATTCAAAAACATTTACTCCTCAAAAAAAGGTTTTACAAGGGAAGGTTTTTCTACAGGTACAGATGAGATCACCTGTCTTAGCCAGGGCTCACAGAGCAGTAACAGGACTGAGGTTAAAGAAAAGCCAGACAGGTGGCCCTTGTCCAGCAGATGACATGCCAGCATCGTGCTGGCATGAGAAATTCATACCACTGTCTGTTCTGCAGGCACTTCAATATACAAAGTACTAGGAAACAAATCTGAGGAGTAGAGAAAAGAAATCTCTCTTCATTTGAATGCTAGGAACTTATGCTTAGGGGAAAAAAAAAGCCAAAAAACTGTCTTGGCAATGCAAAACAAATAAATACAGCCCCATGAATGTAAATGAGCTCAGAAGAAATGCTGGCAAGACAGATGTGGCTAAACACTACAATCCTGGACTTGGTTATAATTAATATAAGGGAAAGACTTTAAAGTATATGTACAATATATATATACTGAGTTCAATATTAAGTAAAAAGTGAGAATGTCTCCGCATATGACATTACAGGCAGATAGAGTACAGGACAGATTAAATAAATATTTAAACTAACAGAAGAACTGGCAGGAAAGGAAACCGGGGAAGGCTGAAGACAACTTAATGTATGCCTAAGGGTTATGTGTGCTATCCAGCAATAAGTACATCAGGAGTAATAAAAGCACTAAAGCAGATGAACAAGAATTTGTATAAGACTTGCGGGGGGGGGAAAAAAAAGGAAGGGATATAGGCATACAAAAGAGGCAGAAGCTCACGAGTCTATCAGCTTCCACAATAAAGCAACTAAACAATAAATTAACAAATAGTAAAATTCAAAGTAAGCAAAAAAACCTGCGACCAAATTTCAATGTCTACTTTTTTCTAGCCCGCATCTGTGAAAAAGAAACCTCAAGAACTATCTGAGCCTTTTATTGCCCTTTCCTGTGTATTTTTAAAGAACTAAATACTGAGTAGGGCCACTTTTTAGTGGGGCCACTTATCCCACTGAAATGACTTATCTCTTTTCTATTCATTCTCTTTTTCTGACCAGCTTTTTCAAGCAAGGTTTCACTGGGTTTCATTGTGTCCTCTGTTTAGTGCTCTGAAAGTTGTCTACTGCTCTCAGTCACTTCTGCCTTCATTGTCTTTGGAAGAAAGAACTGCAATTTTTTTCACACTCCCTTTAAGCATTTTAAGGAACTTGAGAAGAAAATGAAAAATAAACCTTAAAAATCTGCTTTCAATCCCAAGCCTCTCACACTGGTTGTCATAAAGCTCAATGAGCATTACTGCCTCCAGCCTCTACCTTTCCTATACAAAATTTTCTGCCCTACAGGTTAAATGCGGCTGAATAGCAGACTTTTCATATGGGGGACATTCTCTGAGGAAAACTGACACTTGGAGGCTGCATATTTAAACATTTACCATCCTCTCCTCTTGCCTATAATGCAATTTCTCTTCTTGCAATTGCTTCCTTTCAAACTGTTTTAATTAGCCATACAATTAGTTTCCACTGACTTTTCCCTCTGTTGTAATTTAGATTTAACAGCAGAAAGGCAGAACAGCATGCGCTGGTTTGAAAGGCAGTCCTGACTGATAATAGAGCTGTATGCAATACTGTAGATTTCTTTCAGGTTAATATTCCACAGACCTGCTCCAGTGGCAGAACAGGCCCTACAGGGGCTGTGTCCCCCAAGACCAGGTGCTTTGTCTGTCTAAAAGGGTGAAATAAAATTTTCTGGAGAACAACAGAACATTTTTCCAGGATAGCCATGAAGTAATCTACCCATAGGAGGAGGGAGAAAAAATCCTTCAGTTGATATTTGACATTTCCTAATATATAATTAACTCCACACAAGGAAAAAATCCAGGGCACAGTGACTTCTTGATTCCTTATTTTGCCCACTCTTGCTAAGAATGTCCTACGTGTTGGAGTGTGTATTGCCTTTTACTGTTGTTGTTTTTTTTTGTTTGCTTAACCATTACTGATACATTTCTGTGCTTCTAGAACACTTGGAGCATGCATTCCCCTGTGCAGTCCCATCATCTTGCCTTACTTGGAGGCCCAGGGAAGTTCTTGGGAGTCTGGCATCCAGCATCAAGCTCTCTATGTGCTTTCAGACACTGCCTAGGCTAATTTTGCTGCAAGGACAAGAAACAGGCTCCAGCACCACACTCCAAGGCAGCGTATTCCACAGGTTTTGTTTCAGATGCTATCACCGAGGAGAAGCCTGTTCAATGACCATCAGCAGGCAGATTTCTCCCTCTCATCATGCAGTCCACCCAACATTTCTTGGCAGAGAACTCTCTGGATCTTCATTATAATTTTCTTTTTGTACTTTCAGCCCTAAAATTTCCTCTGTTAGCAAGTTTCTAATCTAAGGCCATACTTAAAACTGGTCATATGTCTATTCTCTGTCTCTCAGACAAACTGAGAAAAGGCTACCTGCAAATCCAAGAACACGGTTAATGGAGTTTGGGGGGTGGGGGGGGGTTGTTTTTCACTAAAGATAGTTGTTATCATCTTTCAGCCAGATTGTTTTAGGGTATTTGATGCAGTGTCTCAGCTGCTCTTTTCTTACATTCCTTCAAAACACCAATATGAGTGTCACAAAGAGGTTTGCTTTTTAGCTCACCCAATAATGTAACACTTTGTGGAATTTCCATTCCCGACTTTCTGCAAGACTTGTAACACACCAAATCTCTGATGATAGCCCTTTTTAATTTGCAAGGCTACACTGCAGCTAACAAAATTTATGTCTCTTTGATAATCATGTGGGGTTTTTTGTTTTTCAAAACATGCAGAAGCAGGTAAGAAACACTACAGAACAATAAAGATAATATAAATCAGATAATTAGGCAGAAGCTCTTAGGATGTCACTGAAGGCTCATAAAAAAAGCCAGTTGATCACAATGAGGTCTTGTTTTGCTTGCAGCATCCTGTGCTTGCTTTTTTGAGAGATTCTGATTAACTTCTGCCCTGCCACAAGAGTGGTCTTAAATAATTTGAACTATTGGGTCCAAAAGACTACATAGAGAGAAGCAGCATAAGAGGAACAAGAAAACAAACAGCTTGAAAATGTGATTTGGAGGTGGTAGGGCAAGCAGTGAAGAATCAACTTACAGTAACTTGTTACCTGAGAATGTGAGAGGAAATAAGGGAGTTAGAAGGTTATATGAAACAGGAAAAGAAGACGGTAACTGTTGAAAAGATACTACAGAACAACTAAAATTCAGTCATTACTATGTAAAACCCAGAACGCACTGGGATCACACTGGCTCTTTGTTTGATGTTTTCGATAGGGGTTGTTCTGTCTCTACAAAAACCTGGGGTTTGCCATTTTCCTCCCAGTGAGTTGATACCAAAGGTATTGAATTTTCTCAGCATCTCATGTACTGCCGTCTTGTGTCTGTGTTAAAAACACGCACGAGTGCGTCAGGCGGGCAGGAGCAAGGGAGTGGGAAGATCTGTGCAGTCTCAAGTGAACAGAGCTGCTGAGAGAGCAAGCCATGGGGCAGGCAGATCTGCTGTCCACCAGGTGCTTGCTCCACACACTCCTTCCCCTAGCTGAAGATGCAGCTGCTCCCCTTTATCCACTGACAGATGCTACAAGGTGGCACCAAGTAAGAGCAGGGATAAGGCGGCTACTGTGGAAATAAGCAAAGATGCTCTCAGTAAAATACCTGTTCACCTGCTCAACCCCAAGTGGCAATCTTGCCCAGATACATTCTGAAAGGTTTGCCCAGGCTCAGCCTTAAGCTTCTTGAAGCCATACTACAAAAGCACACTCACTTTTGAAGAGGATGGACAGAAATACAAAGAAATTAGGAAAAATTCCTTCACCAAAAGAGTTGTCAAGCATTTGAACAGGCTGCCCTAGGAAGCAGCTGAGTCACCATCCTTGGAGGTATTTAGAAAATGTTTAGATGCGGCACTTAGGGACATGGTTTAGTGATGGTCCAAGGCTTGGCAGTGCTGGGTTAACAGTTGGACTTGATGATCTTAGAGGTCTCTTCCAACCTAAATGTTCTAAGGGATCAGAGTTTATATTTAGAATTATAGTACACACTGTTTAATACTGACATTTTTACAGGTCTTCTGGGATGCACTGTTCATGTGGCTGGCTTGCACATTTGACAGTATCCTACACCTACTCAGTTTAGGAAAGCTCATTTCAGAAAAGGGGATGAAGCCACAGATAAACTACAGATACAGCAACAAGAATCACATTGACTGAACGTTTTCTTTGTAACTGGAAGCATTGTTGAAAGCAGAACAGGAAATAACAGAAACCACCTAAAAAAAGTTATGGTTTAATAGTGCAAACATCAGGGACAATGGGAGGACTATATCCTCTCAGTCTGAAGAGGCAGATAAGGCAGAATGAAAAACAGGGGTAATTTACCCAGGCTGCAGGAACGCCACTGCACAAAGAGCTGGTCCATGAGGAGAGCAAGGACAAAATTCTTGAGTGCACAAAGCAGCAGCTTGGGGCAAGCCTTGCAGCTGTCTCAGAAGGAATGTGCACTTTCCATAGGCATTAAAATCTGCTGAAACAGGTGAAAGAGGGAAGTAAATACAGACTTAATTCATGGCAAGCTACATAGGCTAAGAATATAGGAAAGTAAATGACTTAGCATAGGGGAAGTTTGAGGCAATAGGTCATGCAAAAAGGGATGAAAAGGTCACAGCAATTATGTATAGCCTTTTGGATAAAAGAATCCACTGCAGAGTCTCTGGATGTACTTCCAGCAATGCTAAAATGTTGCTTCCAGCTACTGGATGACAGCACATCCTGGATTTATAAGTATTCATTGTCAGGATGTACACCCCGCATTTTGGGAAACTTTGCTTCAGAACATGCTACAGTGCCATTACCCCACACACTCTCCCTTCTCCCAGGGGGTCACCATTAACATAAGCTTTGACATAAAAGACAGCTTTGAGGAAGGCAGGTCCATATTCATTCTTAAAGAACTATAAGCAGACAATCAGATCAGGCTTTCCAGCAGATACTCGACTGGAGTGACCTGGAAAGGATCTGATTCCAGCTGCCAGAGGTATCAAAGTTTCCAAGTTTGGCTCCTTAGGAGCAGACTGTAACGACAACATGACAAGACAGACAGACAAGGGTAAGCCATTTCAAGCCTTCATCCCAGCGTACACCATGCTTCTGTGTTACCAGTTCTAGTCTTGGGATATTTGTTGATTTTTATTTTGCTTTTATTCCAGTCCTATTCATGCTTACATGTTTTCAGTGCAAATGTGTGCTGACCATTTTTCTCCAAACTGTCAATAAAGTGCTAAATTTTTCCAGCTGCTTTTGCTCTCATTTCCACTCAATCTTGAGATGGTCTCAGATGAAAAAGCACCACTGGCACAGAAGGTGGGTGTCCTCATTCTCTGTGTGAAGCTTGGAGAAGCTTCTGGCTGCCTTATTCTCTAGAGAACAAAGCAGCAGGAGAGAGGGCAAGTGAATACCAACACAAAGATCTGTGTTGCCCCAAGAGGCACATCTGCCTCCTCTCTTTTGGTGGAGCAGTTGGAGACTGTCCCTCTGGGAGCAGCACAGCATGGAGACACATGCAGGACAAAGAGTGATGCAGGTTGTGTTAGTCTGGCACAAGCTGAGATGCACCGAAGGAGGGGAACTCAAGACATTTTAGAACACCAAGCACTACACTTAGATGCCTTCTCTGCTCTGTTGGCTCCTTTTTTGTACACCACTATGCCACTTTTTAAAAGGTATCTCATGAACAGTATCAGTGAATCTAACCTAACCTTCTTTGTGTTCTAAATATGCAAACCACAGAATATTTTTTATGATCTTACACATTATTGTTCAGAAAATAAGAAAAAAGAGGCTGCATAAATGAATTACTTTGCAGTCTTTATTAAAAGAAAGTACATTTAGGAATGATCAGATGATGCAGAGGTAAAGTCACCTACAAAACAAGACAGATTAGCATCACCCACTGATTGTTGATCCTGGTGGCACTAGAGGCAAACTGGGAATGGCTCTAGGGCAACTTTGTACTCACTGATTGTAGGAATGAAGAAAGAGTTGTAAGCAGAAACAAAGAATTAAAAGATAGATAGTAAAGCAAGTTCCTTCTCTCTCATTTTACAAATTTCCTCTACCATGGTGCAAATCCAGAGCATTGATTCGAATACTATTTTACTGGATTTCTATTTGTTTTGCCTGGGCCCCTACATTAATCCAAACAATAAGGGCCTTTAAAGCATTCATAAATAACCTGCTGCTGCTGCTGCTGGCACCTAGGAGCCAAGTGCAGCAATGTTAAGCAACAACAAATTTCATAGTTCAAGAGGCACAGTTAAGGAAAAAGGTTGCTCAGAAAATCACTCTCATTTAGCACAAAGATCCTTAAAAATTGCATGAAATCAGTCAAGTAACTATAGAAACCAATTTCTTCAGCTCTGTATCACACGTCTCACACCTCAATTGTCTTTATTATCGTCTGCTGTCAGATCCTTAATCAGAAATGTGAACAGGCTTGATGATTTATTCAGCAGGGAAAAGAATCTGTAGGTCAAGTGAAAAATTTCACACACACATACACACACACACACATCTTCAACCTTAGGTACTTTCATTTCATTCTGTTCCCAGTAGCTCTGGGGGCAACTCCAGTGAGATCCAATATTAAGGCTCAATTAAAATAAGCTCCAATTAGTGGAGCTTTTTTCTCTCAGGCTAGAAAAGTCAGGAAATGGATATTGGGAAATGTAAAAAGTCAGCTACTGAGAGGAGGCTGCAGACATAAATGAACTTATTTGTTGATTTCTACAGTTGCTATGCAGAGGCCTCTGGGAGTAAAAGCTTAACCAGTCTAAGCTATAAACTAAAACCCCTGCAGCTAAACATGAACTGTGTGAAACAAGGGCTCCATTCCAGAACAGAAAACTGCTGGGCCCAGAAAATTAAAAGCCAGAGGCGTTTTCCATTTAAAACTAAATCCCAGTACCGCCTCCCAGCCAAAGAATTATAAGCAGTATCAGATTTACAAAACGAACAATTACCCTGGAAAAATGTAGCCTATTGTACAGTCCCAGATGCTAAATCTCAAAGTTTCTTTTTTTTTTTTTCTAATCCCACATTATATTCCTACCAAGTGTACTGCTGCAGTTTACAAAGGACTGTTTCTAGACAGGACTGAAACTGCAAAAATAAAATGTTAAAAAAAGAGAGCTCATAATTCATTGACCTCATTTGAAGCACTGCCCTTGCCTGTGGCAGTTCCTGTCCTTCCCCAAGGCCTCTGCAAATGGTATGCAGCAGCAAAATAAACCCTGACCTAATTGCCAGGACAGGGCTGCCAACCTTCTCTCAACACACAAAGGCAAGCATGGTAACTGGAAAGTCCTACCTCTTTCGCTTTCTGCTTTAACCGCAGTTGCTCTGGATCTTCTTTATTGGAACGGCTCTACCAAAGGAAGAGGAAAAGCATTGAGTAGAAATTACTGGCGTCCAAACACCATCCTAGCCGTTAAATATTTAATAAATGACAGTTTTCTCTGGTGATTGAAAGATTTAGCTCCAGGGGTGAATGCCTCAATCCAGACTGGCTTCCATCCCCCTCCACGCACATACGTGCACACCCCTCCTCATCTGGGCCGGCTGCCTCTGCTCTAGCCTGAGGCAAGATTAAGCTGAAAATGATGCTAACGCTGTCAGTCAGGTCCAGTCCAGGCATGATGTTGTTCATGTCAGCAGCAGACACTTAAAAAGGACAGGAAGTGTAGGAAAGAAAGGGACCTGTATTCATGCAAGCACAACACAGTTCTTTCAACTCTAGATTAGGCTTCCACACAAGCGGCTCCAGAATTCGGCTTGAAATAAAACCAAAAGAAAAGAACAAACAGAAGATGGTCAAGTCTCAGCTGATGAAGCAACATCTACTGTCGTGTTTTTTGGTTTTTTTCTCTTCTTCTTGAGGGGAGGGAAAAGAGAAGAACTTACTCTGTACTAGCAACAGCTCCATCAGGGGTTCATGGATGCTGTGGTACCAGCTCCAAGGCTAGCCCTCTGAACTTGACTACAGGAAACAGATACACCTGCAAGGGTGGTGGATTTCACCAGGCTTCTGTTTCAGAGGCAAAAAGAGATCCATGAAGGACATCTGTAGCTTTTTACTTCATTTTGAGCAGTAGGAATAATCTCAAAAGAGGAGTTCATCCCACCACACATTTCAAAGAACCCTTGAGGACTTTTTTTTAACTTAAATAGGTTAAATCCTTTTCTGTATAGCCTCAATTGTCCTAAACATCATAGATTTTCAGTGACAGGGTTAATGGTTACTATATTTAAAGCAGAAGTAGGAGAAACCTGAAGATGTTCACCAATCTAAAGGACATGACTACTTCCTTGGAAAGCCAGTCTTACCTTGGCTGCTCGAAGCAACATTTCACGTTCCTCTTCATCTTTTCTCTGCTTTTCGAGGTGATCAAGCTTTTCAAGAAATCTCAGTTGTGCTCTGGTGTCACTACATACGATATACTTATCACTCCCCTGGAAAAAAAAGTTTGTTACAGACAACCAGGCTTTTATATATATCACTAGAGCTAGTAAACCTAACGGGAACAACCTGAAAAGAACAACACTGTTTTTCTAAGCTGCAAAGTGTAGGCTGTTTTAGAAAGACTTCAGGTGGTAGGTAGTCATTTACACATCTCCTCTCCACTGAAGCGTGATTCCAGCTGTCTGTGACTACCAAGAAGTTATTGAACAAATGGCATTAACAACATCCAGTCTATACTGGCTATAATAACGTAAGTCTTCCCTAACCTTAGACTAAACACTGAAATTTTGTTTTAAACTAGAAACTTTCATATCCAGTAAACACATTAGGGAAAAAAAAAAAGGAATTTTAAAGCAGCAGGGCATAATATCTTTTCTCCTTTGAAGAGAAAAAATTAGAATTTGACATTTTAAGTCTGTAGTGTTTTGTGTTATAGTTTCAGCCATTTAATGCGGAAGTTGAAACAAGCATCACCTGGTATTTCCAAAAAGAAGTTTTATGTATCGGAGGGGTGGTTCAGAACCAGTTATAATGAATCTTAGGGGTGAAGAAGGTGAAACATATTATACACGGTTTGTTACAGCTTTAAGAACACGTATTTTTGCCTCAGTGAATGCTTTCAAGTCATAGGGTAGCTGAAAGGTAACCAGGGAAAGTCATCTGGTCCAGCCACCTGTACAAAGCTGGGTCAGTGAATACTAATGATTAGTTCCAACAATTGCTGGACACACGGGCATTGAAACAGGACTGAGGTCCTTTTGGTCTAAAGAACAGCAATCAGTAGTTTATTTTACGTTCTATTTTTGCCCCCACTGAAAGCCTGAGTTGACATTTACTTGAGCTCCGAAAGGCAGAGATAGGAAAGATCCAAAACATGGTCAACTGGCAATGAAAAGCTTGGTTTTACTACTCTGCTCTTCCAAAGACAGGCTTCCTGAGCCATGCGTTGGCCAGAGGGCATTTAGGCAACACAAGACAAGGAGCCCATTGTAGATGAGGCATGTCTGTGCCACCTGTTTGTACCACTTTTTAGTGCATGTCCTACACTTGTCTTCTTTCTCTGCTACTTTGTGAACTTGTTTTTTTTTTCCTGAGAAATTTATCTGAGGCTTTTATCAGCCAAACACACTAGGTATTTTCAGCAACTCTTCGTTCTACCCTATCCCAGTCTCACACTGTAACGAAACAACTCTGACACACAACCATTCTGAAGTAAGCACAGGATATTTCACAGCTGTATTTTAGGCAAGGTTATATGTTAAGTATATGGACTATCAGTGACTTCAGTTGCTCAACTTTTAGTTTTCAAGGATACTATACGCAGACTCTTCTTCCCACACCCTGTTGTGCGCTGTGAAAAGATGGAAGGAAAGTAGAAGTTTTCTTGTGGGGCACTGTTGTCTCTGAATTTTCACAACTGAGTCCGAGCATGAAATCAATCCCTTTTCCAGTATTATGTTTGGTCCTTTTCAATCAGCCACCTCATTGTCACGTATTACCAACTGTGGCTCAAAACACTCCATATGCTGCAACCAGAGACCTTCCCAAGCAGCGTCTATGGCTCTGCAAAAAAAGTCCAACAAACCTTTTCCCCCCTCTTCTATCACTGCTCAAGTTTTTTTAACCGCTCCCCACAAAGCATATGCTATTCTTGAGTCACTCTCAGTACATCAGCACAGCTTGTTTTGAAGCAGCAGTTTATAATAATCCATCACCATGCCACAATCCTTTTAAAAGGACAAAGAAGAAAGCTGTAGTACCAGAAGATTATTTTTTCCAAAGTTTAGAACTGTTTTACTTTGGAATACCCCGATATTTATACATTTTAAGATAAATCCATGACCCTATACCAACCAGCAATGTAAGTCTCTCAACCAGAAGCTCCCCAATGCACTGCCATGAGCTTATACGGGACAAGAAATAGGTGCATCTGCAACAGCATTTCAGCTCATCACCTGTTTTAAGACAGCTTATTTCAGGAATTTTTAAGAGGAACACCTGCAGTTATACTTTGTCCTACTCAAACTTGTCTGTGGTCATTTAGCAGGGAATTGCTGAGACAGAAAATATTAACATTGTACCCCTGTTCATGACTTGTAGCCGGTGCTGTTATGATGAAGCATTATCACCCACATCCTATGGCCCCACAGACAATGCAATTTAGTGTTGTGGCATTTCAGTGCTGCTGCATGAGGGGAAAATGTTTTCATGGAGTGTTGCTTTTGCTCAGCACCATACCATGCCTCTTGGAGCCATGAGCTCAGGGGCTCCAACCACAGGAGCAGGGCAGCTGTTTCATGCTGGCATGAATCCACAAAAAACCTTTTCCCTTTATGGTCTTCCAAAGGCTCTACACGAGCACTGCAACAAGAGCTGCATCACAGAGGGCAGCTCAAAACCATCTGAAAGGCTATTCCTACTTCACATAAAGAGACCACTATCATAGTTTTATCCCTATTAAGTTAGTGTTTTCCAATTATAGTTTTTTTTCCTTAAATTTAGCAACAAAAGGACAAAAGTTGACAAGTCTACACGATAGCATGGCATGAAGCTTTTACCCAGCCAGTTCACTTTCTCTGCAGGGCTGTCTATCAGATGAAAGCTGCTAGGCATGAGCTGAGCAAACTGGGAAGAAGAGCTTCCTGAGTACAATCCCATGAACTGCTGGCCTTTTCACACCAACTCCTACCCTAACAATAGTTTGGTTCCACCACACCTATCCCTATTACTGTCTTTTTGTAATGAAGATAGGCCAATACAAAGCCTTATGGAGCAACCACCCGACCCTCCCGGAAAGGCTCTGGAAAATTATCTGACATACAAGCAGCCCACATTGTGCAGGGGTACCCATCAACAGCCATGAGGGAAAAGAGAACAGGGGATAAGCACTTTGGGAGATGGAATACAGGGCTGTATAAATACCTATATTAATACATAACGGGACTCCAACACCCTGCAGTGTTCTCTTCTTGAACTTAAGATTTCTAAAAGCCTGTCAGCATCTCTCACAATAACATTACTCACAAAGGTAATCCTGTAGGACACTCCTCTGTCGCGTAATACCATCTTCCTAACAAAAGAGGGTATCTGTGCCTCTAAGATTACTGTGCCTGTTACTTTTGCTTTTTTTGTTTGTTTTGCTTTTGAGAAAAGAGGAAAAGAAAGCCAGCTTATTGCAATCGTATAATCTTATCATTGCTTCTGGCAATTCAATCAGACAAAAACCTATCTGTTTTTCTGTTGCTTTAGTTCAGTGAGAAAGAAACCAGCCCTATCCAGCCTACTGTCCAGAAACATTTCCTTCTGTTCTCGGTGTCTGCAAGACACTAAGTCCCACTGGTTACTCAGGACTTCAGTCTCCTCCTCACTTTTGCTCACAAGCTCAATTGTACCTCCCACTTTGGAGAAACAACATACAACATGTGCAGATTTCTAAAGTCTTTTCATAAAAAACTCTGTACTTTTCCTGTATTGATTTTCTTTTCTATTACACATTCTTCTGGCAAGGAACAGAATACTCCAACTGCTCCAGACAACACTGTAAATACTTAGAAGTTTCCAAATAGCTGCTCCTCTTTACTGTTGCTCCTCCAGTGCTGAAAAGCCTATAAAAAGTGCTCAGTACAAAAATAACTCCTATTCCATCAGTTGGTTGCTCTTGTTAAATTTCATTAAGTATAAAGTTCTTGTAAAAAAATTCAAACCTGAACAAACAGGAACCTAAGAGTTTACAGTTACATTTGCTTCTAACTTCTTTTTTTTTCTGAAACAGCTTCACAATGAAAGAAGTTAGTATCTTCTAATTAAATGACCAAAAAAAAAAAAAAAGAGTTGGTTTGGCCAGTAAATTATCACTTCCCATAGCTCACTGGGACACAATATATTTTACACTGAATGAAGCTAATACAAGATGGAGGAGAGGGAATATGAGGTATCATGGGGGCAAAAAAAAAAATCTTCAGATGAAAAGGGCCTCTGCCTTCACAAGGAACACTTTCTAAAATAATCAATTTGGTTTCCCAAGGCCTTTTACTGAGCCAATACTGCAGTTCCACCAACAGTAAATGCATAGGGAAAACACAAGCCCCTAAATCAACCCACCATCGAAAGCATTCAAAGTTAGCTTTACATTTACCATGTAAGAGACTTCGTGTAACAGCCATCACTGCCATGGAACAGAAGAAACGCATGCATTTAGGCTTATGCTGGGTTTTAAGAGCACCTGTCCAACAAGTCAAATGGAACAGTTATTTGCTGGGCTAGACACAGCTAAAACCAGCCTTTGGTAGACACTGAGAACGCAAATGTTGCCTGTGATGTGCCCACACTTGGAAAAGGTTTACCTTCAAGGCTGTAAAGCAGGAAAACTTTGGTGCAAAACTTGCTAATGATTTCCTTTACCTTGTGGGTTGATACTCTGTGCCGAGCAATTACAGTTAGTTTTTCTAGGAGCCCTCGTAATCTCTCCTGTGTAGCGTGGGAGATCAAGTTCACAACATCAGAGTTAAGTTCCATAATGTCATGCCTTTTACCTGTGGAAGCAGAGAAAATCCATTACGTGTTTTAGTAGTAGCTGATAATTGAAATAATTAGCACAGCAGGTATTCTGTTCCCCCTGGAAGTCATACCCATTATGAATAAAGGTTTGGAGATTATGATTTTCCTGGTAAAGTCACAACTTCAAAGATCTTAGACATTACATTAATAAAACTTAGCCTGGAGCTTCAGAAAATATAGACATTGTTTCACTTAGCCTCCAGAACCACTCTCCTTGCAAGGTCATTTATAGGACAAAGTTAATAAGAACACAAATCAAGCTTCATGTTCAGGGAGAGGGAGAAGCGGTAGCTGTAGAAATTAGTGCCATATTCTGTTAATTCCAGTAATTAAAAAAATACAGAATTACATTTTGCCCTGCTTGACACCGTGCTTGTTAACAACTCATGACATTTATTTGACGAGCAGGAATGGGTTTTGCAGCGCACTCCAGGCGCACGAGACCCTCCGAACTGCCTCGACTGACCGACAAGCGGCAGACAGACCCAACCGAGCCCCAGCAGCCGCTCGGACAGCGCAGATTCCAGTCCAGCCGGGGTCATCCTGCCATCACCTTCAACCTTTTCTCTCGGGCTGCTGCTGATTCTCCCCGTTTCAGCAGCTGCGACCGAGGCTGGTGACAGCTCCAGGCAAGGCTGTGCTGGCCCCGCACCCAGCGCTGGGCATCACCTCTGTAACCTTCCTGCGGCTGCAGGCTGCCGACGGAGAAGCCTTCCCGTGGTTGACACCATCGATCACTCAACGCGGCTCCGTCCAGACACCTGGGCGGCAGCGACTTTTCCCTGGTAGGCACGGCAGGCAGCAGTTCCACATGCCTCATACGTTGTACCTGTCAGAAGCACTTTTCCTTGCCCTATGCTGCATTTACAGCAGCTGTAATACTTTATGATGCAATATACAGCACGCCTTCATTTCAGTATTTACTGCCAAGTGAAGTGTTAAGAATGGATAAACAGCACATTGTAAAAAAACTAATCACCTATTTCATTTGCCTTCACTACGGTAACTGAAAATGAATGACAATCTCACAAGACAGGGAGAACCTAGAATGTTTTCCCAGATACAATCAAAACATTCCCCCTGCTTGATCAGTAAGCATTGGCCTGTAACTTTACTGAGTGCAAAGCTCATTTTGCTCAAGCACCTTTCAATACTTTCTCAGCAGCTTCTCACTAGACTACTAGATTACTGAAACACCAACTTAAAGACAAAATAAAATCCCCCCAAACCTCAAGACCTCCCTCCCCACACACACCCACACCCACACTTCTTAATCCAAAGACAGCTCAGCTCAAAAGCAGACATGTTCACTTTCTGAATTGCTCTACTCCCTGGCAGTATTCCTTTCCTTGCAAACAAGCACTTTTCATTTATGCCATGAATTATTGCTATTATTAATTTGGAACAACCACCATTCTTGCTATGAAACAGCCAGGCTTCTATTTTCTGTCTTTCAGCGTATTGTCTTTACACCCACAACCAGCAAATTATTCTAGAAATACTCTCCCTGTTTTCGCAGAGCTCTTTAGTTTTCCTTATATCCACTTCCCACAAATGACTGATTAATCTTCTACTGAATTTTGAGAAAATCTTCTAGGCACCAGTTCTGAAGTGTATTTTCCCTTTGCCACTAGAAACACAGCACTTACTATGCCCCACACAGCCCGAGATGACACATGTGGCTGACCAGGGCAGGAGCACCGAGATTGCAGGTAGCACTTGCAGGTTACGTGCCTGTCACAGGCTGGCTGCTTACTCTGGACTAAGAACCAGTTGTGTGTGGAAACAGAAAGACTTTGTGAACACGTGGTTAAGCCACTGTGACAGGATTGTGACTGCACATTCAGGCTTTCCTGGATGCTCAGCCGTAAAACTCAGTGTTCCAGTACAGCAAGTACCGGGCAGAGGGCACGAGCAAGGAGCTGAGCAACATGCATCGAGTTTGCTGTCAATGGCAGTGGGACCAGCCAGCGTGGTGCTACACAAATGCACGCTCCCTGCTCTGACATAATACAACATTGCTAAGCAACAGTTATTATTTTGCTCAGAAGGTAACAGCTGAAATGACACCTACACTAGAAACATTTTGTAACACAGGCATTCATTGGTACTGTTCACATTTCATGGTACTGTTCACTATACAGACAAACAGCTTCAACATCTCTTGTGTATAAAACTAACAAAAGTTTTTTCCATGGAGGGAGTCTTAAACAAAGGTCTGCTCTGTGTGTATTGGAAGTTTGAAACTTCTTCCTAATGTTAGTCAATAGAGTATATGTACTGGCACAGGCTGAGGAATGCAAAAACAGTTAGAGAAGTTTAATACAGTGTAATACATCAAGCGAGAAGCTGCTGAGACAGAAAAGCACATTTAAGTGTTTTGACACTAGCATCTTTATGGTTGTTAAGTGTTGCATTAGGTTTAAGAGTAAGAAAGTTGCTCACTTCTCACTTGTTAAAGTGGCATCAGTTTCTTTTTTCTGGTTGTGCTTCAGACTGTTTCCATGTAAAGAAAACCTTAAAGGACAGTTGTTGCCTAGAAGGGGAAGTGAAAACCCAGTATTGTTTGGTAGAAACACATGAATTGACATTGTAGGTCTTAAGAGTTCCAGGTTCTTCTTCAAAGACTGGAGGCTGGCTGATGAAAGAGGCAAGGAAACAGTACATCTATACATATCTGCTACATGTGCTTTGTTCTCACCTATGTTCAAGATCTTACTCCGAAGAGCTTCCAAAGAGAGAAAAGGTTCATCTGCACAAGAGTGAATCACTGCACCAATGAGCTCAGAGTTTTCTGACAAAATGCACACATTCTCCTCACTGAGATTAACTCCAGCCATAGAAGTCACATCATTTATGTCATCTTCATCTCTACAAAAGAGGAGACCAACATTTTATGCTTTGTTCAGAACAGACACAAAGAAAAAAATCTCGACTATCAACAAGCAGCCACATTCACATACCCCTATATAAAACAAATGTTTAGTGTGGGTGTGGACAGGGAGCTCCCAAAAGCTCTCACACTTCTGCAAAGTGCCTCTGAAATATTAATTTGGCTAATGCCTCAGTTGCTAGGCATGCAAATCCTTTATATGAAGCTGATATTTTGAGCAAACCTAGGACTTGGAAACCGAGGACTGAGGTAAACCTAGATTAAAAGTTCCCACAACCCCTAACCCTGCACCACCACTCTTGCAGCCTGAAATTTGTTCTGAAACTAATTCACCAGGTAGGACCAAGTGTGGAATGAAGTTGAATGTTGACTCACTGGACTATAAACAAGCCCATTTTCTAACCAAGATGCATATCTTGCAAACTGAAGCTTAAAGCACAAGTTTATTAGCACAGACCTGATCCTCACTTTCTTTAGGGAGTTCCCTTAAAACACAGGACACAAACACTCCTTCATTACATACCAGAACCAATCCAGACCTTGTCCTTTGGATCAGTCCTACCATACTTATGTACTTAGTGGGGAAGATGCCACTGTTTCTGAAGCACCATGCCAGAGCTCTGGCTGGTAACACCATGAGCTGGGTTCTCGTGTAGCAGTTTTGGAGTACATGTTCAAAACAAAAAACTCAAATCTCGCATATTAAGGGCGAATGTCACTCAGACGAGCTGTAATAGCCTGTGTACTTCAGCTTAATGCTTTTTTTAAAGATCATTTAAGTTAAAATACTGAATGAATCTTACATGGGAAAAGTTTTTGTGCTACTTTGGCAGTGAAACAATCCAAGTTATTATCAAGTAAGCTTAGATCATCAAGAGAAAGAATTTTTACTTCACAATGTGACAAAGGCCCTAATGTTGGCTTCAGGGATTTAGGACCAATCCAGAACAGACATCCACAGCATTAGGACAGATCAGTGAAATCACTCAATCTGAACGTCTTTTTATTTGGAAAACAAAACCAAAACACACACCCCTCTTGAAAAGTATTCTCTGGCAAGGTTTGATAAAATTCACCTTCAGAAAACACTGTGTGGCCTAAATAACTTTTGAACAAGGGGCTAGCCAGAGATTTCCTGTTCTAAGGTGAAATATTTCTTGGAGGCTGTCTTTTGACTGACTAGAGGTAGAAGCTGAAGTTATTAGAACATGAGTTGGCATTGAGGTTGAGCAATACTCAAAAGACACAAGAAAATATTGGGATATTTTTCTTAAACTATAGATCTGTTTTCTCTTTTGGGCTTCAACATGTTTCTATGGCACAATTCTTCTGTAAACTTCCAGCGAGAGACCTGGCCAGAAAAGGAGTTCAGCCTTGAGCCCAGTCTTCTTCTACCCCTCCTTCTACTTGTGTGCCCTCATTACTAGCAGTTCCTAGGCATGTGTGTTCAGTGAAAAGGAGACCCAACAGAGTCTCAGATCAGCTCCAGCTCTTTAAGTCTAACTAGCCCAAACAGCTTCCCAACCAGGTGTGTGCCCCAAATCCATCATGTTAAGAAAAGTGTTAAACCCCAGGACTGTCAGAACAGTTTGATGTCCACAGTTACAATTTAAAGCTGAAGCCAACAGTGCAGAACGGCTTTCCTCCCCCTACCCCTTCACAACCAGCAGCTGAGCAGCTCCAAGGGTATACTCAGGCTCTGCCAGTCTAACAGAGACCCTGAACTTTCAACAGGCGTGTCAGTGAAGCTTCACAGGATGATAATTGAGTGCTAACTGATCTTCACAACTACATTCCAGTTTCCTCTTCTTAGTGACCACTACAGAGAAGACTTTGCTGATGGCAGAGACAAGAATCCCACTGAAGCACAGCGACTGCCAAAGATCTGCTGACAAAACCAGCACAGCTAGCACCAGGAACACATATCACAAGCGATCAGTGCTGGAACCTGACATTATCCCAGTGGAACTGTTTATGGAATCCCAGGAAGAATGCTTGCATCCCAGGTACAACTGCATAGCATGCAGTTTAAGGAAACAATTTTTGCTTTTAATCTGACCAGATACTCTAAATGCTTATGCAAAGAAAATATTAACTTCTATAATATACATCCATCCATTTTTCTACATAGAGAAGTTTCATTTCTCTATAACCTGCCTTTATCAGGTTACTGTTTTCTTGGCTATTTCCATGCACACAGTCTCTCTAGTGTGTACGAGCATACAAGAGTTTATATGCAAGCAGACATCTCTACCTGCATTTTTCTTCAGGACCAGATATAGTTTTTTCACTGTGAGACATAAGTTTGCATCAATTTCACTGAGTCATTAGCTTTGACGAAAGATATGAAAACACTGAGGCACTTATTTTACTTAACCGCAAGAAATTACCACTACATTTCCTTAGAAAAGTGCTCACTAAAGATTAATGAAAGTTTCAGAAGCCATGGCAAGTTCATACTTTTTACTACTTTTTTTGTTGTTCAAACAAATCTCAATCATTTTAAGTAAGGTATCATGTACTTTGAGTTAGCTACAGAAATCATTCTAATAAGGTGATAAATTTAAAATATTACATGAAGGTGTTTCTGATGGACATCGACTCACTTTTACTTTCACCAATCGCTCCATCAAGCTCCTTTTCTGCACCACTTCCTTTAATGCTTTTTGCATTTGATCATGCCACGTTCAGAAATCAACAGGAAAAACTCACCCAGCTGTTGTAAGTCTCCAGTGACTTAAGCTTAGTAGGACAAGGTGGAAAACAGAACTCAAGAATTCTGAGTGATACACTGCATGAAGTCAGGTTTGACATTTATACTGAATATTCACTGCAAAAAAAGCCCAAGCAATGCAGATGCACCCCACATCTGTGGCTTTGCCTCTGCTGCATGAAAAGTGAGTCTGTGGCACCCTCTGGTGTCTGCCGACCGCACTTGTCTTCTGAATCCCTCTATTTTTACTCCATTTTATCCAAGAGTCAAAAACCAGAAAGGCACACTGAACTCAAACCACTGGGCACTATCCCGGACAATTACCCAGGCCACCTCAATTCCAGCCAAGCTAGAAAGTTTCATGTGCTTTGGAGAACAACTCTATTAAACAGAATAAATTCAAAACAAATATCTGAAGATGAAATATGTGACCTTTTTGTTTTCCTGAGGGCTCTAGCATATACTTTACAGAAACATGTATATCAGTTTACAAAAATCTTGATTTTTCCAAAACAAACTATCTCTTAACACACCACAGTGCAATGTCCATGCTTAGCTGAAACAACACCTAGAAGGCTGGAATGCTTTGTGTTTTGTTGGGTTTTTTTCTGTTTGTTTGCTTGGGGGGGGGCAGGAAATCACCACTTTTTCTACTGCTTATCTTGAGCAACCTAAAGCAGCCCATTAAAGAGCAGACAAGGTCAAATTGCAGCTAATTAAGTACATCTTAGTGAGTAGAATGTTCTCAAATCCTAACCTAACCTAGTCACACAGTGGCAGAGGGAGTCAGGCTCGATGACACACTGCAGTTAGAGTGCACAGCAGGAGCACTCTCATTAGTGCCACATGTACAGTCACATCAATTACAAGACACACTGTGCTCGTAACAAATTCCATCACAAAACCTGAAAGCGGGCCGTGGTGCCTCTCTCTGCCTCACACATGATCAGCAGTTGATGGATCATAGGTCAGAAAGTTTAATTACAGCAGTGAATAGAAGAAACACCAAGGGTGTGTCCAAAGACAAATTCTTCAGAGACAGGAGACTCTACTAAGAAAATTTCAGATGAGTTACAGATTTCCTATCTAAATTCTCATGGACTTATGCTGCTTTGAAAATCACAGTCCAAAAGCAAGAAGTGAAATCTCTATTGGATCACACTGTAAAAGCAGGTTTCTTCCTACACTAAGAATTTAACAATCCAGGGAACAACTTTCAAGAATTCAAATTTTGCATGTAAGACAGCTAATATATTCCATTTGGAATATCACAGAAAACTATTTGGGGTTTTTTTGTGTATGAGTTTGTTGGTTGCTTTTTTTATTACGGTATTTATGAAGTGTTGTTTTTTTTTTTAACATCACTACCCAAGATTATATCCCATATTATATCTAAAGTGTATTTCATAAGATCTTGTGGTGGCTGAACAGAGATATTGCTTTAACATGAGCTTTTCATTTCAACTTCGGGCAAGCACTGTTTTTAAGTGTTCACTGTATACTGTATGTAACTGTAAAGAGAAGCAGCTCTCTGTCTACACCAGTGCATTCAAAGCTGCAGCTTTCAAGAGATGCTAAGTCAACTGGGCAACAACATAGAGGTGTCCTCATGTCTGCTCTTCCCAGGGAAAAAAGCAATGTCAAACTTGCCCAGAAGTGGTAAGACTAATAATGCTTAAGGGAGTCTGTACCTCTGTTCCAACATCACACTTCATAGCTACAGAAATAATTTCTGCTTTTGAAAAGGTAATCAGTTGCCAGGACTAAAAGCTTTAAGCACTCTTGCCAATCTAAAGGCCCAGAGAATATGCCAGAAATCATGATTAGAGATGTAGTCGAAGACTTTCGCCCGTACACACAGAAACAAGCCTGTAAGAGGAGCTAATAAAAGATTCTGAAAAGCAGCACAGAGCTTTAGACAGGTTACAAGCCAGTCCAAGTAACAGTTCAATGCTATCAGACCATGTGCAAAAAGCAGAGGTTCTATCTGCTTTAATCATATTGAGAGGCTTTAATAACCTTTTAATAACCTAGATTAGTAATTGTATTCACAGGATGGAGATCAGTATGCCTCCTCTGTGAGTGAAAAACTGACACAAAATCCAGCCTCACCAGGACAGTTTTCTTACATTAAGAATAATTAACATCTGCCCTGAGGTGGAAGTTTTAAGGTAACCCTTTGCCAATGAGTATTATAATGTGAAAAACATGTATCAGAAAAAAGCTTCTGAAGAAAGTTGATTTTATTTGGGCTCCATTCCCACCTCTATACTTGTCTCTTCCTTTTGTTCCTTCCTATACTTAACTTCTGATACTGTTCATTTTTACCTGAGGGATGTTGCTCCATTCTCTTTCATTTTCACTTTCTGAACAGGCGATGCTTGAAGCGACAGAATTTTATTTCTTGGCAGGGTAATTTGTTTCAGAATGGAACCTAAAACAAAGCAAAGAACCTGCTGTAGTACAAAGCAAAATGCTAAGACAATTGTTCAGTCAGTTCATTCTTCTAGGTAAGGCTACTGCAGACTCAGTAACAACTAATTAGGTCCATTTGAAAACCAGACACTCCGGAATCTTACATTCTACATGTTCTGTATGGCCCAAAGCCTCACACACTCTCAGCAAACACCCTCCCCTCAGCGCTGACCAGGGAAATGTTTTAGTGATAATTGGCTGGCTGAGACAAACTCTTATTGTGCATCAACCTGAACCTGTTGAAGGAAAAAGCAAGGTCTCACGAAACAACTCTCAAAAGCAACAGTTTAGAGGAAGTTCACAGCAAGGAGCTCAGTCACAGTACTTTAACAAGTACAAATGTTTGATTGACATGCTCTTAACAAGTGCCAGAAGTAGATGTAACACTGATTTTCTCACCAGAGCTCCAAGCAGACAGTAAAGATGTTCAACTTAATGCACAGAACTGGTTGCTCCCGACAGCCAGCCACCTTCTTGCATCCCTACAATCTACCAACAGCCTGCACATACTTCTGTACCCCAGCAGTCCTCCCCCTTCTCCATGAAAGAGGCTCCACTTTACCTGCAGGAAACTGGTTGGTTTGAACAAGTGCATTCAGCGGCATCTTTTTCTCAGCAGATGTCTGCAGGGTGAGCACTGAGGGCTGTGGGAGCGCGGATACTTGCTTTACAATGGTTCCCGATGGTTGTTGGACTACCTGGAAGTGGAATATCCAATACCAAGAGTGAGAAAAGCCAAAAATACAGAGAAGTAAACAGTATCAGTGTTTCCATTTAGCCAGAAGTGCCACTGGGCAGGTATCCTCGTCTAGTTTTCAGTTTAAAGCAAACAGCATGCTCACAAAAAACTCTTTTTTTTTTTTAACCTCATGTCAAGAAATCTTAACAAGTGGTGGTGAGCTTTAAGCTCATTCAGTGAGCTCTAACAGACACTTCACCCCTATTCTCTACTGATAACTCTATT
This sequence comes from Oriolus oriolus, assembly GCA_013400235.1. NCBI lineage: Eukaryota > Metazoa > Chordata > Aves > Passeriformes > Corvidae > Oriolus > Oriolus oriolus. The sequence goes on along the minus strand of VXBT01006999.1, from coordinate 36,190 downwards.
TGACAAGTTTCACTAATTATCACACAATCCACTGCACTGGGAGGCTTTCCTCTATGTAAGTCTTGCTTAGCAGACTAATAAACAGTGAGCCTGCCTACCAGTAACTTCAAAAGGGTAGGGACCACAAACACCTAGTTAAAAAGGGAGACCACCAAAACAAGTCTTGCACGAAATACTTTTCCTGCTAAGAATTAAAGAGTACACACTATAAAATTACTGATGTGTTTTTGGAACTGCAACACCAATTGTAAATTGAGACACTGAGTTTCAAAGTGTTAAGCTAAAAAGTACACTGAACACATCAGTTACCAGGAACATGAAGTTCTAAATAGCAACACCTATAGCGAGCAGAGCCTCTACACAAAGACATCATCGGTACACAGCTGAAGGGTAAAAAGCAAGGCAGTTCATAGTTTTGTTTAAAGAGACTCTTCAAAGAAACAAAACCAGACAGCAGGATGTCATCACAACACAGACCTACAGGCACAGCCCATAAATACTAATCCTTCCTCTTCAGGGGCAGCTATTAAAATTGAAGAAAGTAATAAAATTGCAGCATTCCTAAAAACCTCGCTTCTAAGCCTCCTAGGTAGCAGAATCTGGGCTTCAGCTTTGATACATCTCAAAAAAAGTTCTTGATTACAGGTAGTAGGAAGATGTTACTTTACCAAAGCATAAAATGATCAGTATCTTCAGATTGAATCCTACTTTTTTAGCAGCAAAAAACTAACATAAAGAAAATGTCAGGATCAATAAGCCATTTTTCTCCTCTACATCTTTTATTCTTACTCCAGAAAGTCTAAAGAGTGCTTGTATAGCAAGACTGCACATGTGTAATTAAAGAACTGACATTCACAATACTTCAGAAATTTGGCTCACTCCTTCTGTCATCTAACTTCTCCTTTATTAATAAATATCATCAACACAAGCATCACACATTCACAAAAAGAGGTGCTTTGTGTGTCAGAGTCAAGATAGCCCCTCAACCATCTCCCTGTTGGTAGCACTAAGGCAGCAGGAACATAGAATAGCTGATGTGAAAGTGGTATCTGAAAACCTGACAGACAGTTCTTGAGAAGAAACATTAACATCCAGAGGGGGAAGAACTACAGGAGTACAGGGACAGACTGCAGACAGAGACGAGGCTCACAGATGCAGCACTTCCTCACAGAGTACCACAGATGCTAACGTTTACTTTCTTGCATTTTTACCACAGCTCGGTTTGATCTCTCAGAAAGACCCCGCTTCCAAAGCTGCAAGCAACGTTAACAGCGTCCTTTGTGAGTTCAGATAATTAATGGGGAGCCAACCAGCTTGGACACACTGCTTACAGGCTCCACTAGCACTGACACAAACCTAGAGATCCTCCTTACCACCAGGAAGCACGACGCTTCATCTCCAGCATGCAAAACACTGGAACAGCACAGAAGGAAACATAAGCATTCCAGACTGAGGTAAAGCAGACAAAAGAACAGAGATAGGCAATGTTACAACAATGGTCTAAGTGGAGACTGGGCTATAAGTCAAGTAACCGAGGAGGCCACATTGCCAAGAAACAGAAAGGATGTGTTGGCAGTACAGCCCATTTTCTGTTTGCTATTCTAGCTCTAGACTGACAAAAGCTGAAAGTCCTTGGGAGTTGCAGCGGGAGAGAACAACAATCCTGAAAATTTCAACAAGGATCCAATGCCAGAACAAAGCATTACAAAAATCGATCATATGTGTGAGAAGCAGTTACTGCCCCTTTTCTTCAGGTTAGCAGCAAGAAGTAATAAAGAAAAGGGACTGTTCCTTTGTGCCGGTGGATACATACACCAGAATAAAATCACCAACATTCTTAAGTAAAAAAAATGCAGCTTCATTCAGCTGACAACAGAGAGACCGCTGCCTGAGAGAGACTTTGATTAGCCTCTCCTGAACCTGTTTTACATTCATAAAACAAAGTTTGGGGATCAGCAGAGGGATGCAGAATTATAACCACACACGAGCAGTATTGCTTCATGAAGGAAACCTCACTAATTGAATGCAAAAGCAATATCCAGGACAAAAAAAAAAAAAATAATGGAGGAGACTGTTCACAAAAGCTCAGCTCTGAGGGGACTTGACACTAACAACTCACTAAGAACAAGCAGTTGCAACAGCATCAACACTTCACTCCTTGATTCAATCGTTAATAATCTCCAGAGAGTGTCACTGGTAACTGTGGGGACTACACCATAAACCCCTTGCCTGGCTATGCTTGACATGAAGCTGTAGTCTCACAGCATCTTTCTCACCACTGGATGCCAGCAGTTGGTAACATAAATTTTCATTTATTGTGCTTTAACAAAACAATACTAGAGCAAGACAAACTATTTCCAAGATGAAACTTCTTTGTAAGCCAACACCCTTAAATGAGGTGGTGTTAAGAAAGTCACAGGAGATAATCCTTCAAAATGTGCAACTCTCACAGCACAGGAGTGCAATCCCAACAGCATCCGTGATGAACAGGTCCGTCAGTGTCCACAGAGAGTTTTGATAATTGTGCTACAGAAATGAGAAGTTTCATGATGCATCACTCCAGTCACAAATTTGATATTAAAATACAGCAGTGCCGCATTCTTGAGCACCAGCATTACAGTGGAGCTGGCACATGAAAGTTCGCTTTGAATTCTCTCAAGCACAAGAGGCCAAAACTAGAAAGGGGCATGCAGAGGGAGTGCATGGCATCAGACATCCCTGTGGGTTGAAAAGGGAAAAAAAATGCTGGCAGCATTGTATGGACAGATTTGCACAGCTGGCAACGTGCTGCCTTTTTCAGCTGGCAGTAGGACCCTTCTGCTTAGGGAGGGCAGGTCCGGATTTGTTTTGTTATGGGAGAAAACAGACCCTCTGTCCTTTCAAGGAAAGGCATCAGGGAAGCCCTAGGAGATACAGCCACTTCTACTAACTTGCCCTTCGTGCTAATAAGTTGTCTGAACAAACACCAAGCTCCTGATATGGCTAAGCTGTGAAGCAGTCAACTCAGTCCTTCAGCTGTATCTGAGAAGAGTAAGTATATTAATCACTGTGCCTGGGATCTACCCAAATGAGGAAAAAAACATGTTTTGCATGCAATTCAATGTATGTAAGGCACAGCAAAGAAAAGCAGTTGCAGCAGACTGCCACACTGCAGCAGCGTAGAGGCAGAAGCCCTTTCTTGAGCTCACCAATATCAAATTCAAGAAGTGTTTTGACTCCCCCGCGTAGAGCTAAGCTTCCTCGCCTATTTGTACAGATGGTCAACCTTTCCCCAGGATTACAAGACTTGCTGTGTAGCCAACAAACTGCTCTTCTGCCTGTGTACTACCTAAGAAATTCTTTTCTTCTGGCTGGAATTTAAAACTCAGTCCTCGAAGACAATATGAGTACCAACTCCTTTTCCAATTTGGCTTCAGCTACTACTAGCCAAGATTGTCAGTGCATATGCTTGATAACTCTTCTTCAGAGTTTTGGGTATTTTGCCTTTTTTTTTTTTACCAAATACACTCAGAAAAAGGACTCTCCATCCACCCCATACAGTCGAGTGTTTTGTTCTTTTTAAGCAACTCTGGAAAGGTGAAAAGCTCATGCTTATGGTAGCTTATGTTACCATAGCATAAATTCTTTATTTAGAATGCAGGACTCTTATATTACATCTACCTTATACCCTTTGAAAGGAAGGAAACTAAAAAAGCAAAACATTTTAGGGGTCTGAACACTGTTAAATCAAGTATACACAATCTCCAAGCTAAAAAGAAAACTCACACTGCAGATGTCCTACTACATCTGTGGAAAGTAAATCCAGCTTCACAGGAAGTCTAATGTTTTTCCCACTTGTTAAAGAAAAATAATCTTTACATGGAATTCCTTTGCAAGAATTGAGTTCTTTATCTGTCAAAGGGAGGCTGCTCTCTCAAAATACTTGAGAGCATTACTTACAGGTAGACCAGCTAGACACCATGCTACTCGGTATCTTAAACACCTGTAAGCCAAACCCAATTTATTTCACAAAGCTGCTCTTTCGGGTATACCTGTGATCCACAGTTTCTTGGTATTTAACATTAACATCAGCAGGAAGTTAACCTGTGCCAAGAATAAAAAATGTTAACACATTGCTTTTGAGGGTATTGTTTTAATAAGACAGTTATTCCTCCTGGAATTTGTTAGCTAATGAGGCCTGATAGAAAAAACTCACTTTTGGACGACTTTGTAATTAACACGTCTTAGTAAATGTGGAGGTCAGAACTCTGCTTGGAAAAGCTCCTTGAGGTAGTTCGTACATTTCAGGTAACATACCACTGAACATCATCGAGCCACCTGTGCCTGCAAAGTACCCAGGGCAGGAACTACTGGGGACAAAGACTGGCATCCCTGGTGGCTGGCTGAGGTACAACCCTAACAGGGCATTGAAGGGCAATTAATGTAAGCATCCCATCAGCAGTTTCTGTTTCTGACACTACCATTTCCCACCTTTTCTTCCATGTGCCAACCTAGCCTGGCTGTGTGCATAGTGGGGGTTTAGACCTCATATCCCCTTGTGTCACGAGATGGATGTTCAGTCTGGTGAAATGGTGGTTCACACATCTTGCAAGAGACCAAGCTGACAGCTTGGCTTTAGATTCGCCTTTCCAGCAACGGCTCAGTATTTCTAAACTACGACAAATGTAACTGATGAACTCAAGACAGACTAGCTTCATCTATTAAAAGAAAAAACAAGCAAACAAACAAAAAAAACCCAGAGGTCCAAATTGGTATCCTCTTTACTAAATGGCAAGAGTCAAAGTAAAGGAGCCTGGTTAGCTACAGAGAAGCAGAGAATCCATCTTACCAGCTGTTTCACTTTAACCACCTGCTGAGCGCTCACTGACTGCGCAGCGATGGAGTTGGGCTGCGAGATTTTAATACTGATTGGCGTTCCAATGGCTGGTTTCAGAGGCTGGAGAGGGGTTGTTGCTGAAGATGCCACATTAGAGACCAGCACTGGCTTTGCAGACTGGAGAGAGGGCGCTGGCACGGCAGAGGTGAAGACTGGCTTGCCAGGTTGGACAGCGATCAGTTCGGATGACGCCATGGTTGTGGTGAGGACGGAAGCTGCGGGCCCGAGAGACGCTGTCACCGCTGCAGAGGAAGGAACGGCCTTCATGGGCTGCACAGAAGCTGCTGCCGACGTGCTGGCAAGGACTGGGGTGATAACCAGAGGGGCTGTGACTGCTACAGAGGCAGGCACGGGTTTCACAACTGGAAGAGCAGCTGGCGCTACAGCCGAGGGTGCCGCTCCTGCCGACGGAGCTGGTACTGCAGAGGTACAAGCTGAAATCACTTCTTGGTTTGGAGCTGGCTGCTCCATACACTGCTGGATAAAGCTCTGAGGATTAGGCATTAGCTGCCGTAAAGCAAGCATGCTTTTCTAGAAGAAAAATGAAAAAACACTGGATGTAGTATCAGCAGAGTTTTCCACAATAATAATACATTTGTAACTGAATCCTCTTCCTCGTTTTCCAACTAAATTTTTCATGAGACAATAAACGGCAAGCAAGTTTTGCTATATTTCAGGCACCCTTAAATTGATGACAATCCTGTTCAGTGACGGTGACAAGAAGCACCAACACCACAGCTACACTACACACGGCAAATCCCATCCATGGCGAAACTCACATATAACTTTGTTCTTCTGTTTAGATTTTTCAAATTGGAATTTATGTTTCAGAGTAAGATGATTTTAACTGCTTTATTACCTCAAATAATCTTGTTTTGCCAAAACCCCCTGCTATATTGGAACAGCTGTATTTATTTCACGGAGCACGTCTGACAGAGAACTATGAATTATCCAATAAAGTCAGAAACAAGCTCTGAAGACACGAGCACTTTTAAACCAATACAGCTGTACCTACACTAGGGGGGGATACCACTTTAATAATGTCTGCAGAGCTGCTGCAACACAACTTCAGCCAGCTACTTCTCGGCAACCAGAGAACAAAAGTAAAGGAATCTGGCAACATCTCATTTTTACTACAGCTGTGTTTGAGAAGGTTAATGGACAGAATAATCTTCAAGCTCTCTACAGATTTTTCTCCTTGACTGTGTATAATCTGCTATGGCTCTGAACCAGGGGAAATCAGTTCTGCAGCTACCTGTATATTCTTGAAAACCCTTTTATTTTTTCCTCCCCCCTTAACAGTTGCTAAAGTTTGTGAGAGCTCCTAACACAGTGCTGCTGCTTTGGACTTCATGCAGAAGGAGCAAGTCTCACATGCTAATGTACCAAGTAATCATACTGTTTGCACAACAGGACCTTTTGCAGACCATCTGTTTCTAACATTCACTTCTTTTTCTTTTAAAAGGCTGCTTAGCTCCTGATGCAATTTATGTACCAAAAGCATCCAGCAGACTTGAAAATCAAGCAGGCTTCACAGCCAAAGCCACTGTACTTTCCCACCTCTTGGCACAGACAAAACAAAACACATGCACAACTTCATCAAAAACCTGCAGCTCAAAGATAAGAGACAGCTCCAGAGAGTCCTCCCTAAAATTCCACTTCACTAGCTAAAAGTGGATTGGCAAAAAGCCGTATCACATTTCTTTCCAGACTCAAGCTGCAAACATTTCCCCCACAAACAAGGCCAGCACCAATCCTCTTAGCACCTCAGAGAAGTGCTCCTGAAGTCATCCTCCATTTGGCACTCAGTCCTGTCACAGCTGCTCAGAGTTACAGATCAACCTAATTGTGTATATCAACCACACATCCTTGCAGTGTTTCAGGAAAAGGCAATTTGGGTGCAAGATGCTTTAAAGGATTGGCAACACTGTAAAGTCAGCTAACTCTGACCGTGTCTGAACAACCCTTCTGAAGTCACAGTATATCTTTGTTAATATAGCATGCAACAGGGAGAGAGCACCATGTCACAGATTACGTGGTATGGACACTGCCTAGAACAGAGAAGCCTAGATGATACCAGTAGCTGGCAGTATGCTGCAGAAGAAACACACAAGGGCTCTGCTGTGACAGGTGAGGGTCTGACCCATGCTGATGAACCCAACCTAACCCCTGCAGAATTGCCTTGAGTTCTCTGCATCATGTATAGCAGCTCTTCAGATCATTGGATGGCTTCTGGTAACAGCTGAGCACTCCTGAGTGCCAGTCACACTGACCCTGTACTCACAGCCTGGTCCTTCCGCAGCCAGAGCCACACTGGATGCAGAAAACCCACTCTCAGAGCTGTTTATTTTTCTGGCTTTTGAATGGGCATTTAAGAAACCTCCAGGAAATTAAACAGGTAATAAACGACCAAATGGAAAATTTCATGTATCATAGAATCATCAAGGTTGGAAGAGACCTTACAGACCTTGAAGACCATCAAGTCCAACCACCAGCCCAGCACCTAAACCACTAAACCTCATCACCCAGCACCAGATCCTCTTAAACACCTCTAGGGATGGTGACAGCACCACCCTGGGCAACCTATTCCAATGCCTGACCACCCTAACAATGAAATTATTTTTTTTCATATCAAATCTGAATCTCCCATCTCAGCTCAAGAGATCTGCAGAGATGAATGTAGTTTTTCAGACTCATGGCAAACTTGCTAGCAAAGCACAGAGTTGCCACTGTAATAAAAATTTTTATCCCACATTTGAGCAGATTAACATCAGCCATCTAGAGCAACATCAACATTATCACATGCACTGTTACATGGCCTGTCAAATACCAAGGAAAAGGGCTAACTCCAGAAAAGGTCTGTCCCAGCTTTACCACTTAACTATTTTTCCTTTATTCTCCATCATGCCTATAATGAATGTACAGATCTAACAAGCCTAAGAGAATAGTGTACATTGCAATTTAGTGAATTTAATGTAGTTTTCCATGTTTTCACTGGGATTTAATGCTTGCTGTACAATTTATTTTTATTTTGTTAATACCATTCTACCATATGATTAAACGTCTCAAGGAAGCATTTTTTCCTTTACATGACTATTTGCTTGAATGGAAGTAGAGTTCCTGGGATTCTTTTCCTAAGATGCAGTAGTCTTGTCACACCCTTTCTGGAGAAAGGGGTAGAGATTTTTTCTGCCTCCAGCTAAACATAAACCAGCAGAAGATGAATAGCTTTATGCAGATTCTTTGATCTTTACAATGGCATAAGCTGTGCATTGCCACTGTTGTAGCTTCTGTGTTAGAATAGCTACAATTTTGATGAAAAAGTAAGAGGTCATCTTAAAATGGGTGCTCTATTGTAGACAGATGCACAGCTTCCAAAACATTAGTCTCCACTAACACCTAGAGGGCAATTACTCTACAGTATTAAGAACACAGCACAAATTACTCCTCAATAATTCTCCTTCCCCTTAAAAATTGTCTTTGCAAGCACAACAGTCACACAGAGGTATGTTAAGCACCATTCTTCAACTGACCTGAACAAATACCTACCTGAATGCCCCAACTCTTTTCTCTTCTTTTCTGGTCCTCCTCCCTTCCCTCTTTAAGTACTAAATATCCACAATCAGACACTTACCTTGAGAAAAGGAACTAAATATGGTTGTGGAGATGACTTAAGCTCAATGTACAGCTTTTTTGTAAATTCTTCTGGTTCAATTTTTGCTTCCTAAGAGGAAAATATAATTACAATAGTAAGTTACAACTGATTCTACCACGCTTTTTTTCCTAAATCTATCCGAAAGTCATGGAAGTTTATATTATCACAACATTGTTCAATTTCAGTACTCAAATGCTTTTTTCCTGCTTTATTTAGAAAAGAAAAAAAAAAGGGGAGTTAGGACAGAATAATGTTGTAATTTTCATACAGGATTACCCAAGTTGTTTATGCTTTCTTCAGCTACAGGCAGTTAACACACTTAGGGATAGGTGTTCACACTCAGTCACTGAAGTGAAGAGAGAAAAAAGTTTATAAGCAGTACTGATCCTTTTGAGTATCTCATTGTTATGTAGATGTACTTTAAATCAACTACTAGTACTTCTTTCCGCAAAGGTAGTTTATTTGCATAAAAATAAACTTAGGAGCATCGAAGACTAATGATAACTTAGCAGCTTTTGTAAAACAATTCTAGACTAATGCATACACAGCATAATAAAACAGAACACTTAACATAGTCTTTCAAAAGCATAGTTTCTGCATACCCCCACGGTAACAGTCCTCTGAATTGCAGAGTACTGTTTCCTTTCTTAATGCTTTCCACCTTGTCACAACACAAACACCTGACTCAAGGGCTTGAGAAGGTTAGACAGCTGCAGCAAACTTCTGAGAGTCCTCACTTGTACAACAGGGCTAAGCCCCAGACTCTGCTGCCCTTTCTCACCCTCCCAGAGTCATCAAGAACATTACCTCCTCCAAGAAGGTATAGACACACAAAGAGCAGCACCACTCTCTGCTTCTGCTGATAAAATAGTCCTCTCAGCCATATTCACCTCTGGAGCAACTGTTCCAAGTTGCTACACAACCAGAACAGGGATTTTAAAGACTGTGTATTTGCAGGCAAAAGAGAGCTTACAGCAGCTCTCCCATTCAGCCACTCGATCTGTTGCCTGCTAGATCTCACCGAGATGCAGATATGGGTCACCGAGGTCTCACTGATACGGATGCAGGTGGTTTGGCACACCAAGGCTCAGTGCATACAGGGTGCTTGACACCCACTTCAAGAAACACTGCCTGAAGGATCATTTTACTGCCCAGCTAAAATTTACTCATTTCTCTCATACACACAAAACATCACTTTACTTTGCATTTAAATCATACACATACCTAGTGGCAGATTTTTAAACTACCGCAAAAAGCAAACAAGCGTGCAGTTAACAATGTATTAATGTCTCTTAACAACTGCTCTTGGAAAAAAACCGTACTGTAAGCACAAGAAAGAACAACTCTATTTTTCCCACAGAAGGAAGGTGTATAGTCCAGCAGGGACAGAGGCTAAGGAATCACATTTTTGCAAGGCTGCATCCTCAAACAATCTGCTCTCTGAAATTACACCTGTCTACATCACACCTTCCTAGACTGAAAAGTCCTTTGGTACCATGAGCAAAGCCACCCCCCTCCACCAGCACACAGCCTTCTGCTGCGGTGGAACAACAACACAGCAGCAGCGGTCAAATGCCATGACAGGAAGTGGCAGGAGAAATCGTTACCAGGAAAACCCAGCTGTGCTGGGATACAGCACGAAGCACCATACGGAAGCCACCTGCAAAGAGAGAGAGGTTGGCAGCCACCACATTGTTTTCTCCATCCTACTGTTTAAAGCTATTGATAATGCCATGCTCGTTCCACTGCTCAGTTCTGCCTTGGAGTAAAGCAGTAGTACGGACTTAGCACTGCACTGCAACCTCCACATCAAATTCTTGCTACTGAGGACTCAAAACGACATTAACATGAAAAAACAGACCCAGAAGCTGTGTTAACACTACCAGCTCCTCCTGCTATCAGTTACCTGTGTGCATAAAATGAAACAGAAATGTGAGGGGGGAAATAAAACAGCTTGGGGTTCAGTTAAGAGTTATAATGAAAGACTTAACAAGAGTCAGATGTACTCAGCCACAAATCCAACTCTTGAGCTGTTAAAAAAAAAAGACAAAAAATAAAACTATGATAAAGTAAATGTCAAAAATCTACACACAAATGACACAGACTTTGTTTTGAAAAAAAAGTCTCACCAATAGATTTTGCACCAGATTCTTCACATTCTGCCCCATCTCAGGGGCTTGAGGTCCACTAGATGCCAATTTTATTAGCGTAGCAAGAAAATTCTTGCATTTCTTCACATTCTCTAGCATCTCCTAGTGTGGAAATAAAGAGAAGACTGTTAGATGTTGCACTGTCTCTTCAACCTCTGATGAACACACAGAATGTTAATTTTTAATTAAAAACTTTTTTTTCCTTACCGTAGAAGCGCTGGTCTGTGCTACTGTTGTGCCCTCTGCTTTCACAGAGACTGCCTTTTGGGAGATAGCTTGTGCAGGTGGTCCTGTAACTGGAAGTTTTACAGGTGTTCCAGTACTCAAAGGCTTTACAGCAGTAACTGTAGTAACACTAGGTGTTGCAGCTGCTCGCTGAAGAGAAAAATTAACACTTTTTAACCAAAGAACAACGTGACAAACATACTGGATTCTGCTAGCATATAAAGTAGCAACCTCCCTCCACACTACTATTTAAAACATAAAGAAACGACATTTCTCTTTGTTTTTAGAGCTTAGATTCATTTGCTTTGAGAGGCTCTATTTAATACAGTAAGGGACAGAACCCTCACAGCCATAATTCTATTTATAAATCAAGGGTGGGGGGAAGAAATTACAAAGGTGCATCCAGACCAAAGCACTGCCTGCAGCTCTGAAGGAAGAGAGAAAGGTAAAATTTTCTTGAAGAAAACCAATGTATTAATTTTGCCAGGATCCTACAGTCCAAGACTAATGAATTTTGGACAATTCTAAGCCAGGTGACACTATTCTGAAGAAAAACAGAGCCATAAGTGATTATTTATCTTCCAGGCTTGCCCTGAAGCTCCTCTCCCAACTGTAACACCCCTTGCTTTTCCTACCACACACAGAGTGGGCAAAAAGACATCATGTCCACTTTGAAAGGATGCATGTGCCAGCAGAAGCAGCCAGCTCAGCAAATGCACCTAACAATTTCTTCCTGCCTTTTCCTTGTGGGCAGCAATTTGGATCCCTTTCTCCTCTGCCCTGACAGAAACCCTCACAAAATTCAGTTATTTTGAGACCTCTTTTAAAATCTCATTATAAGCTCCAGCAACAGGAGAGTAATTAAGGTTTAGGAAAAAAATACCTCCCTTCTTTGCAAACCTGGCCAAATCTAAAACCTACTAAACTGAAGTATTTCTACTTCAGATTTTAAAGAGAACAAACAAACAAACCATACCCAAAAATCCAACACAGCTCATTTGATACAACAGAATACAATGCGAGTAAAGAACTCTGCCTATACAACAAACCACTACTTTTGATTTTTCAGCTTAAACACTGAAAAGCCAGAGGGAACCCACAGGTTACAGAAGAGCAAGAGTTCCAGGTTAACATCTGAAACCTGAAGTTCAGTGTCATCTTTCCTCTAAGCCTCTGAAGAGGAAGGGAAAGTCTGGTTTTGTATCCCAAATCCTAGGTTCAGATCTGCACAATGTAATGGCTTTCACTGACTCTTAACACATTTAAGCACCCCAGTTTAGTCCAACAGGCACGATTAATACCTGCTAATTGCATTAATCATAAGACAGTAAGACCAGAGCCTTAACTTGCCCTACCATGGATAGAACAAAAACTAATCAAAGTGGGACAGACATCATGTAGCATATCAAAGGACTTCTAAGTCTTTCAGGACAGGGAAAATTAATGAACAAACACTTAAAGAGAAAGCAAAACTGTAACACTTCTGTCATATATTTACAATTTTTTTTCCTGGGTGGGTGTTCTCCCCTCCCCAAGTTGCTGCCAGCTTGACAAGAAAGCAGCAGGCAGCTACCAAAAAGCTTTCTAGCTCAGGCTCCCACTGTTGGTAACACTTTAATAGCTCTCTGCAGGATCTTTGCCACCACCACTGCCTCTTCCAAGGATGAGGCTCAACAGCTCTAAGACCACAGGGAGGCAAACTGGGCACAAGAATCCCACAAACAGATGGGCAGGAGGAAGACGGAAGGGGACACAGCGCAGATCTGCCAAGTTGCAATGCCCTGGGCTTTTAGAAGTCGAAAACAGGAGCTGATCTCCTGCAAATTCCAGCATGCTTACACATCAAGACTAGAACAGCATTTTATCAGCGGAGGGAGGAAACAACAGGAAGTCTGCTGGACCCTTTTCCCAGGAAAATGAATATATGGGAATTAACTTCTGTCATCTGCCTTCAACCTTTTTCGCTGCTGACAATTCTCATTCTCACTTTGAGCAACAGAGAAACAGTCGCCACAAAAAAATGGCTTTAATCCTGCATATTTTGAAGTCATTTCAAGAGAAGAAGTGCTCTGCATCTAAATGAAAGTGCCCCAGCATGATGCTAATTAGACACTTTGCAGCTTCGTTACCCCATCTGGAAAACAGGTAAAAAGTAAGAATGTGCAGGTAATTTTGGCTAACCTCAGAACTTAAACATTCAGGAATGTCAAAAAAGGGAAATGTTTTTGTTGATGAGGATAATCATCCTGCAGTCAGTACCTAGAGAGTTTTGCAGAGAGTGTTCCAAGCTGTTGTCGCGCAAAATAGAAGACATACAACCAAGCCAAGGATTACTTCCTCGCCACTATCCACCACTTTCTGTGATGACATCATGCTTCCACACCAACACTCCTCTCCTGTGACCTCAAAAAACTGTCCAGACTAAGATCAGCAGGTTCTTTTAAGACTGATGAATGAATTGCTGCCAAGGAAATCAGACCCAAGGGCTCTGCCTCGCTTTCCCCAGATGGTTCCATCAACCTTTTGCACTGACTCCCTTTTCAGCACTCTTCTCTTGCCCACGCCAGGGTGAGGAGCAAAGTGACCATGGGACGGCAAGATGTATCCACATTGCACCTGTTTACTCTTCACTGTACAAGGAGCTTGTGCAAAGGGCTTTGCACTCCTCTGCAAAACAGGGGGGCTTCAAGGAAGCCACTCCAAACAAAACAGCACTATTAATTTTTCCCAGAGTCATCATTCCTGCTGTTTAAATCCAGTCCTACAGCTCACTACAAGTGTTCCAGTTTCTACAGGGGAAGGGGAAAAAAAACAGCTTACAGAAAATACTCTGTGTCTATGTCTTTAAATATCTCAGATGAACCCAAGTTCAATAGACTACATCAAAACTGAACTAAAAGTAAAGAAGAACCAAGCCAAATGCGGATGTAAGTTTAAAAAAAGATAAGTTAATAGAATGATGAATCTCAATGTTTATCCACATGAGAGTGTGAGGATGCATGCAACTTCATCCATCAGATGATGGATGACCTTCATCTCTTTTCCCCAGTACAAGGGTAGTATAGTAGCTGAGTACTGTTTTTATATCCTGAAGACCTCTATGCAGAGATCACAAACACAGCGTTTGCAAGCTAGTATTCCAAAATAAAAGTAAGGAATATCCATTACTAGTTTTAGACACAAAGCATACAAAGTTTGCATTCTAAGCAAAATAGAAAATGAATTAAGAGAGGCCTCTGGGTTTTCCACTTTAGCCCCAACATTATCCATCTGTAGCGAGACGGAAGTGAAAAAAGAGCACAGAGTGTGAGCAGTGTTCAGCTGCTGATACAGAAGAACAGCAGGAGGATGAACGTTTAAGTCAGACTGTTACCACTGTCAGCAAACACATCCCCTAATCCTTCAAACACCCCCAGGGTCAAGAACATACATCCAGCATGTTTTTTTGAATGACTGATCCTGCTCATTTACTGAGTGTTTTGTCAGCTGCTACAGCTCAGTCTCCTTCAAACTCCTATCACAAAATATAGGTACAAGCCAGACTTCTTCATGATTTCTCCTCCAGATTATGAGAACAGAACATATCTGCAGAAAAATGTACTTTTCTTTTCATCCCACATGCTTATTCAGAAGTCTGGTCCCCAAAAGCAGAGGATGAACTGTACATAGGAAAAGTCTCATACTCTGCAGGTGATAAAAGCCTCTTCAGAAGAGGACTACAACATTTTTCTCTAGGAAAAGCAAAATAAGACCTAGGAAATAAGAAAAAAATACTATCTAAAAATTATGAGGCATTTTCAACCACTGCCTATTTACAGTTGTACCTGTGGAACCCATCTCCCATGCTCAATTAGAGAACAGGTCTTCAGCTATGACCTTCCTACAGTTTATAATGAGGGAAAAAAATCATACACATGAAAAACAGCCTGACTGGTGCAGACAGCTCATTTTCCCCTCAATACCACCTCAGGTATTCCTTTTTCCTCACCAAGGAAACAGGGAACCCCAACAGGAGCACATCTCCCAGAAAAGATTTAGCAAGAGATTGAAGGAGCTCTGTCACAGCGTACAAAAGCACTAGAAATGGCCCTCTGAACTATCTATTTTATTCATTGTTCATGTGCTTTCTACTGTAGTGAGATAAGATTATCACACACGCTGACAGAAGCCTAATTAAATTATGCATTTAAAAAAAAAGAGATTTGGGAAATAATTTATTGCGAGGACAAAGGTTACCAAGCTTACTGAAAACCAGATTACAGTTAGAAATAACAAGAACGCATCCCTATTTTCTCCAGTTCTTTCTGTCACTTATTCCACCATACTATAAAGCTTGCAAAGTACCTGTATTACAGCAGGTGTCTGAACAGTAGAAACCACAGCACTTGTTGTTTGAGATAACATTTTCACAGGAGCAGCTGCTATTTTCTTTACTAACTGTGTGCCAGAATTCTTTGAAAAAATAAAAATAAAAAATAATTACACATGGCCAGAGAACAGTTGTCAGACAAGTCAGTGACAAAACAGACATTGAAGATGGGGTCAGATACAAACCAAGACACATCCTCTTACAGTAACGATACAGGCATCATTCACACAGTCCATATACTTTAAACACTGCTCAACAAAGCTCTTTGTCTACCATTTTAATATTCAAAAACTAGTTCAGAGACATTTAGAGACAATGCATAATCCGAATAAAATGGTTAAAGAAATACGTAAATTGTTACTTTTATGTACCTCCCTACTCTTATGTGTTGACCGCACTACAAGAGATGGAAGCAAAAAGCCAGCAGAGCTCAGGGAAGGAGGAACATCCTAGGGACATGGGATAGGCCCTCAGCTTTACTCAGCTTTGGAGAAATATCCCACCAGAGGATCACAAGGTTTTAGATACTAGCAGTAATCATTTAGGCAGTTTTGGCTGGATTTTTTTTTCTTAAAATGGTTTATATCAACATCCTCAGAGGGGACCTCATTAATTTGAACTTTACCATATGTAACAGCTAGCAAGCTTTTTGCCAAGTGAGAAAGCAAAGCACATAGTGATGTTTATTGGTGCAAAACCAAACACCACTGCCCTGTTCAGAAAGGCTTCAAAGGCTTATTTAAGCCTCCGTAACTTATTTGCAAACCCTGTTATAACTACATAACACACAGCCACGTCAAACTAAAGTTATGAGAGAGGTTACCTGCACAGCACACATTCTGATTGCAGGGGTGCTGGTCGGCACAGACGGTCTCACACTTGTGTGATTTTGTGTCTGGTTCTGCGCTCGTGCTATTGCCTGTTGAGATACCAGCATTAGGTGGCCATTACTGCTTCTGATGAGAACAGTTCCTGTTGTAAAAAAAAAACATTCAAAGTGTTAGAATTTAAGTTGTATTATGGCTCTCCTCTATTTCTATGGAAGAAATAACTAGACCACACTGATAATGTAATATTGGGTTTATGACTCCAAGGAACAGCTGCCAAGAAATGTAAGAACTAAGTGCACATCAGCTTTACTATGCACCTTATGACATTAAAAAATTCCTAAATTCAAGAGAAAAACCTAACCACCGGCCACACTGAAACACTGTGTGCATACAAGATGCAAACTGCAAAGCAGTTCATCATTTGAGTCAAAAAGATATTCTGACCATTAAAAAGACAGACACACAACATACACACACACACACAGGGATTACTTAAACATTCATTTCAAGCAGTTATTCAACCTGCAAAATTCATCACCACTATCACACTTGGCTGCCTCTATAGTTTCTGAACATTTAGGCACATACTTAGAGGTGAAAACACATTTTAGAGAAAACTGCAGTGGGAACTGAAGCCTGACTAGTATGAGCTCACCTGCCGGTATCAAGACCATCCTCCCCAGTCAAGAGGGCAGTGGTCTCCCATGATAATCAAGGTCACTGAGATATATGAAGCTGTCACTCTGTCAAGAGTGTGTCCAAAAGCATTAAAACACATGGCTTTATTGAAGCAGTTTGCAGCCAAATAGGAAGATACCAATGGGAAAGAATTAAAGACAAAAAAGAAAGGGAAATAAAAAGAAAAAAAAGAGACCATTCAGCTATCAAAGTCCCCTCCCTCCTCCCTAAGGGCTCATCTCTGAAAAATTCAGAGGATTCAAAACAATCACAAATACAAAATGCCAGTTGGATACGTGGTCTGTACCACATCAGATCCTTTAAGGGAGCTACAGAGGACCCTACCTTTCTGGTGTCTCACCTCCTTTACCTCCAACAGCAGCTGCTGCAAAGTCCACCACTGCAAACACCATCCTCAAACACCCTCACTTAACACCGACCTTTCAAATAAAAGGGAGGAGGAGGTACAGGAGAATCCAGATACATAAATAAGAGCACCTCAATATTTCTGGAGGACTGCATTAAACTTTCCTGCAAGTTATCCAATATCTGAAACCCAGATCTTCTATGCACACTTATGATCTTTCCTAGTGTGAAACAAGACTGCAGTGAAAGTCTCTACTACTCGGTTAGTCTGAAAGCTGTCAAAATATTGCCATACAATACAGCCTAAAACACTGCTTCTGTCTAAGTGCACACAACAGGAAAAGCCACAAGCTTCATGAGTTGGGTTTTGTTGGGTATGTTTTGAGGCTTTTTAAAAAACTGATCAAGCTATAACCACATGCTTAGAAACAGCTTTTCATCCTCCACATCTAAAAGTGTAAGAGGATATTGCAAGACAACACAAAACCTGGTATAAAATTCTGTAACATCAACATATTGCCATTTACATAGCAGACACAAACTGAGAACTGCAAGACCAGCATCTACATGATCTCCTCCTTTCTTAAGCCGCCTTTACTAGATGGGGCAGATGCACAAGGCAGTTGCATATTCAGAAAAATACTGTTACTCCACCTGACAACTCAGCTTTCTCCTCCTCCACTGACAACTTGACTATAATTATATTTAGGTACAGATGGGTCATTTAATTTAATCAATGAATAGCCGGAATTATAGAAAACGTGTTAGATTTCTCATTTTCTTTTCATGCCATCTTATTTAGACAGTGATTCATGGCAAACAATTTATCATCAGCCAGAAAAAGGGCGGTTTTTTCCTTCTTCACACCACATGCTTATGCAGATTTCATTGAAAGAGAGAAAGCTGACCACATTTTGCTAGCAACAGCATTTTTCTCTGCTCTAGGTCTACATTCAGGATGGCAGAAGTGTTGCTACTGGAGATTTTAGGCTTTTCTTTCACAAGCCTGCTTTAAAACATCATTGATAGCTCTACTCTTTAAGAAGGTGCATATAAACTTATAACTTCATTCCTTCAGAGACTGCATTAAGAGTTAGTTTTCATGTACTTGGATATTTTGTCATTACTCATTACATCTGTCTGTTAAGTCAAATTATCAGAAGTACATTTTCTTCTTCTGCATTTGAGAAATCACACTGATACCAGCCAACTTGATTACAGGGCTGGGGCTGGTTTTGCACTACTGTTCTGAAATTTCAGTTGGCGTTAACCAGAGATGGAGATCCTGCTGGAAAAGTATCCCATCCTCCAGTCACCTGAATCAGGGGAGTTTCCAGAACAATCTACTTGCTTAACAGGAAATTACCTCAAGAGTGACACAGCTAGAAAGTTTATGCAAATACAATACAGTTCACATGCAAATTCATTAACATCTCCGAAAAAGAAAAGGTGAACAAAAAACAACGGCCATGAATATTAACAAGTCAAAGTAGCCCCTTTACATTTGAGGAGGACAGCAATGATCTGGAAAAGGATAACTTTCCCCCTAGCAACAGGATTAGGCAACACAAGGACATCCATACCAAATCAGAACACTGTAAAATAACTTGGTGAGAGCATTCACAGAAGAAGTTAACTAAGGTAAGTGGTCCTGTAGTGGTCCTTATACTTGCACATAAGTTAGAATAAGAAATTGCTCCTCTTGGAACAAACAATAATTTCCCTATCTTAATTCTATTTGGCAGGATTTTTAACAAAGCGTGGTAGCCTTTTCGTGGCAGCAACTCTTTGTGACACTGGCAAAATTGTAACTCCAAACCAGTATTACGGTAACCTACTAACTACTGCTTCTCTAGGTTTAATGCTTTTAATGCCTGATGCTAGCACAGATAAAGCTGAAGGCAAATTTGAAATAGCTGTTAGAGTTACAGTTCCGTACATTGAAGAGCCAGATCTTGTTCAAGCACAAGAGACACAGTTCTGGGCAGTTACAACCTAATGTCACAAAGGGACAGTAAACTGACACATGGATTGCCTGAAACACTTTGAAAGCTGTTGAGAACAGCACTTATTTTTTACCTCTGGTTGCTGCAATTTAATTACAGTTTTTCACAACTTTGATACTCCCTTTCTGCCTGGAAACAAAAGCAATAACCCCATACTGCACCCAATAGCACAGGCTCCAAGAGGTGGTACAGGGGGTTTCTTATGCCAGAAGAAGAGGTTCCATGGCTTTGAGAGGTCAAAACCAATGCCTGAAGTCTCATACACTTTATACAGCTGCACAGGTGTGAAATGAGGGAACAGCAGGTGATGGTAACCCTGAGGTTCCCAGTAGAAGGGTCACATAAACAGACTCGTGAAGTTACCAAGATGCTACTATCAAAAATGAAGATAAGTGCATGAATCCACATTCTTCACTTGGTGGGGAGGAAGGATAGTACATCTTATCCAGAGATGTTTTCACATTCACTAGAAGGCAAATACTAACAAACTAAATGTGAAAACTTTCTTTGTGAAAAAGAAAGATCATGTCTTGCAGTCACTGCAACTCCAGAAGAAAATTGGGGGAAGGAAGAGACAACACACAAAACAACACAGGACCTCTGAACAGCTGAAACATGGAGTTTCAGCTAACACCTCTCAGCACTGCATTTAAAAATAGAAACGGTACTGGCAATCTGAGCAAAATATCAGCACCAATGTGGTAAATGAAGAGCAATAAAGCATCCTCGTAACACTAGAGGTGCCCTCTTGGGCTGCACTTCCAGGAACACTCTGATAGTTTTACTGGAGCTGTTTCAGAGAACAGGAACAACTTTCTCACTATTCATGCACTTTGATAGTAAGAGCAAGGCACAAGCCCTTTGGGGCTACAAAGCTGTTCCTATTTTCAAACCAAAGTGACCAGTTACCATCAGGGATTATTTCTTACATGCTTCACTGGAGGACACAGATATCTCTCACAGATTAAAAACCAGCCCTTTTCGCAATGATTTAATACTTATGTCCTTAGATATTCTGCCTGTCCTGCCAAAAACATGCTTTGGAAAGTATTTGGTTTTCCTACATTGGCAGAGAAGGCAGTTAAAATACAATCAGCTATTTCAGCCATTTGTTCCCTGCACACCTTTCTTCCCCCAAAGCTACACAGAAGGACCCATGCTATATCTTCTTACCTTGAAGAGGTCTCATTGTGATCTACACGCTTTCTCCCATGCCCTACCTCCTCCTGTAACAGGGGCTGCAGATACCCTGCCTTCAGGAGGAGTGCCTGCAAAGCTCAGGCAGCTACCACCCAGATCAGCCTCTAGCTAGACATGCCAGCAGCGTGAACAATGGAAAAGTAGAGGCCTTTCTAATGAAATTTCATTTCATTTCTCAAACTTGAGATCCGTCTGCTACAAATTTTCACTGTCCCAACACCATCAGTGAAGAAACCCTGCTTATTCTGAACTTGGTTTAGCATCCAACCCAGGACTCAAGAAACACAGGCTAGCAGGAGGAGCAGCTTCCATATACCTCTGCATTTTAACTAGAAAGCACCAAAACCTCCAAGCACCAGAGACATGAACGAGAAGCTGTGGGATAACGGCAGAGAACTGCTCATGCCACTGTATGTAATGCCACCTGCACAGGCTTCACTGTATTTCAGGGAATAGTGTTAAGGAAACCACAATGTTGTTAACATAAAGCTGTGCTGCCAACTGAAACTCTGGGCTTCATCCAGCAGCGCTGAACACCAGTGTATGCTACAAGCATCTCACCGTAAGGGCAACTTCCACCACATAAGACAAGCCTGAGGCCGTTTCTGAAGTGGAACTTCACCCAGAAATTTCCTGAGATGAACCAGCTGGCATTTGTGCCCCAGTGGAGACACACCTTACGCTGTTACACGTGAGGCTGAAGTTGTCAAGTTAAGCCACCACTTCGATTACATGGTTTCTAACCCAACTGCTCAACCAAACAGCTCTGGGGAGCTGCTGGCTAGGGAATAACGCGAGGAAATGAAAAGAAGCCTTTTGTTCCTAAAATAAAATACAAGCAAGGACCAACCACAATGAGACCAAACTCATTTAAGAGAACACAAGTCACAAAAGCTGCTTTCAAAGAAGGGTAAATTTAGCTTATTTCAAAACAAGGAGTGCCTGTATCAGATATGCTGCCAATCCTAGTAAAGTGCACTTTAACATCAATTATAAAAACAAGGCTAAATGGGACTTCCAGGTCTCAAGTCAGCAACTGAACAACAAAAATGTTTTAAAACAACAGTAATGTGTTTGAGCTCTCCGTTCCTAAACAAATCCCATTCTTTCAGTGAGCTACTCAAAACAAAGGGATACCTTTTAAGGCAGTTATTTCAAGGTGAGACCAAGCTTTAAAGGGGATATTTTAATAGGAAACTAAATGGCAAATAAAAAATAATACTGGTTTAAAGCTTCTTTGACTATTTAAGATCATTAAAATTTTGGAAAATAAAAGGCCAAACACTACTAATCCATGCAACAGGTTTGAATATGGTTTTTCTTTCTAAAGCCATCCTTTGGAAAAAAAGAAGCATGTTTTTTCCTCTTTAATCCCATTTATTGAGCCCCACAGAACAGGTCACTTAAAAGTTTTAAAAACACATTACAGGACTGAGTAAGACAGACCAAAAAAAGGCAGTATTAGAGACATAGACAATCAGGCAGTGATTGTATCAAGGTGCATTATGTCGCAGATTAGCTGAAAAAGAGTGCTAAAGAGGCACAAAGCGTTAATGAAACTGTGAAAGACAGTAACTTAACGCTTACATTATTTACATAACCCTTCTAATATGATGGGGCTGTACTGTTTTCAGATGAACTATGGTCTGTAGTGCATGCAGGAGAACTACTGATTCCCTATGACTCTCACTTGGTACTTGAGTTGTCCTAGATGTCTACTGCAAATTTTTGTAGTGGAGATGAAGAAACAAAGACAACAGCCCAATTTGGAGGCAACATCTAGCTTTGCTTTTCACTGTCTTGGAATGAAGCTACAGCAACGATCTAGAGGCCACACCAACTTACCTCACCATGGCTTCCCAATAATGATCTCTTAACTTCTGTTCTTAAATACAATTGACTTCAGGCAACAGATCTTCTGTGAAGTCCAAAAGATTGCATGTTTTAGGCTTTTCTTGGGAAAAGCACCTATGGTTGTTCTTAAGACTTCCCAGATAAGCAGGGCAGAGGGCTCATCTACACTGTATGGGGTCAAAGTAAGTTGTTCAGCATCTACACTACACCCACAAAACATTTTACTCCATACAACAAATCATTCCAACCTTTGCAAGTCGATTCTAATTGATGTAAGAAGAATTCAGCAATGCCAAACCCACAATCAGGCACTGCTATGAATCACTCACCACACATCCAGGCCCTCAACCAATTAATTCCATTCACATTTTGTTTCACAAACTAAATAATTACGTATCTCAGAAATCACCCTCTGTGCTCTTTCCCTTTGTTGCAGGGAGGCTTCTAAACTAATGGGTCTTTATAGCAATGGCTCAGGACCAGTGACTAGCAAGTGGATATTGCAGAGTCACGATGAGATGTCAGATTTTGAATTCCAATGAAAGACACCTTGTTTTGCCCACAGATATGGAAATCATTAATTTCCACGTCAGGAGAAAAATTCAAAGGGCATAATCCCCATATTGTTTCATGCTACAACAGAACACAGTCTAAATAAAACACAACACAATGTTTTACCCATAAGTTCTTTAAAGATGGTGATTGCATCTTTGCCAACTGCACAAAGTGCACTGCAGATTCCTGTAGACTCCGGCCTACAACTTTCAAGGTTGATGTCTGACATCTCACCTTTTCAAAGCCAGTGACCAGCTTTCCTCGTAGACATTCACTGTCCAGCTGACAGCACAGCTCCACCAACATTAATTAATGTTTCCCAGACTGCCTGGGTTGCTGTGAAAAGTGTTTTAAACCACCACAATGCACCCAAAATGCTGTCACACTAACAGCTCAAGGGGCTTACAGTCCCAGCAAAGGCTGCTGCCTGCAGTAACTCCAGCCCTTCTCTGGCTAAGCACCTTTCTGTGCTAACAACAGCCACCAGCTCCTGAGACACCCAGTACAGACACAGGCTTTCCAACCACAGGGAGTCAGGACAGGGGTGATGCCATCTCCTCTAGGCAGGATGGAGCAGACTGATATCTTGTTGTTTCAAACAGTCTTGAATAATGGACACCACTCATCTTTCTGAAGAGTGTAAACAAAGTCCCCTCTCCCTCCCTTCCTCCAGGAACTAGACACAAAGTGCTAAAACTGCAGAAATCTGAAGCCAAGTTTCACACACTGCTCAACCAGCAACTCTTATCCAAGCTGTTGGAGACTAGCTGCTCATCAAGGATTTTGGTGCCCAGAAGGATATCTGTTAACTGTCTAGCAACTGGGCCCCCACAGTGCTGATGCCTTCTCACAGAATACAGGCCCACATTTCAGCATTCAGAGTTCTCCTCGACTGCACATACAGTTGAGCTTCTTTTCTTGAGAGTACATTTATATACACGCAATTTTACAGTTATAGTAGCACTCTTAAGCAAAAGTATAACTGTACTAGTTGCAAGGGTAGTTAACCCTTTTTTTTATAACAAGCAACAGATGTCCATACCAATCATCTGTCTTGGTTTGAAAGACAGGTGTCTGCAAAAGAAGGCAGGAGCCTCCCTTGGAATGGAAAACGCAACCCCCTTCCCTCCCAGTTATTACAAATTTGAAATTAAGGGGCTTTTAGGCAAAGATATGAGAAATAGGAATAACAGTTCTTTACTAACATATATATATATATATATAAAACAAGGCAAACAAACAGCAGTAACTATTGCAGTGACAACAAGCAGAACCAGGAACCCAGTGACCCTTCTCGGCTGTCGGGCCCTTCCCCTGGGTGCAGTTCCGGGCGCTGCCGGCAGGGGCGCTGCGGCTCCCGGTGAGCGGGGCGGGTGCGATGGTTCCCCCGCGGCTGCAGGGGGCGCTCCGGAGTGAGCGCGGGGCCCACGCGGCAATGGCGGGCCGGGGATCCCGGGGAGGGATGGAGGAAAAGCTTCACAAACCNGGCAGCGGCAGCAGAAAAGGACCGGCGGGGCAGCGCAGCCGCAGCCTGGCTCCCAGCGGGGCAGCGAAAGGCAGGCTTGGGATCCCTGGGGGTCCCCCTGAGGCACCCGAGCCTCACCCTCTTTTGGTGAGGTAGGGTGTTAACATAGGATCCCTGTGCGACAGCCGCTCCAGCGAGCAAGCTCCACTCGCGGTAGAAGGAAGGCAGCAGAAGGCATGAGCCCGCAATGCTGACGAATTCCCTTCACCACGAGGGCAGCTTCTCTCTCCTCTGAATGCAGAGAGAACAAGAGCTCAAGGGGTGGCTCTCGCGGCATCTCTGCCCCACACTAGACAACCCCAGGTGAAAGAGGTTGGCCAGCTGGACCCCTCCCCCTGTGGCCAGGTCTTTTGCCTATCTTAAGTGCCCAGCAGTCACTGTCTCCCAGCAACGTGTACGGGGGGAAATTCTTGAAGAGAAAAAGGAAACAAAAAGAGAACTCCTAAAACTCCAACATCATCTAAAGAAAATCTGGACATTGCATTGATACTTGGGGGGGATGTAAATAACCAGAAGGTTTTCTGGGCATAGTTACAAGATGGCACTACTATTTCTATTTGGATTCAGAGTGTACTTATTACACTTGAATCCTAAGAGATGTTGTTTTTATTGTGTGTAGGCATAGGGGATTCCCAGCCAACACTGTGTACCACAAGGCAGAGCCTTATTTGATACTGTGATAACATCTAGCTCTTGTCCTTGGGCCACACCTTTCAGCAACTGGGATCATTCCCCATTGCATCTTTGTGGTTTGCAACTTTGCACCTTGAGGCTTGGTTGCTTTCCTATCTGAGTAATAAGACAGTTCTAGGATTGTCTACAGCTAAGATGATCTGACTTGAGCGTTCTCCAGGACCCAAATTACCTCATGCAGGAGCTTCAAATATTTGCAGAGGACTCAGCTGATGGCAGTGAAATAGTACCTCAAAGTAGCAAAGTGACACTTCCTTACTCCCAAGACAATTACTACTGCACCAAAACAAGCATTGAGTCTCTACACCACATCCTCTTGCGTACTCCTAGTATTTACTGGAGTGAAATTCTTTAAATAGCGAGTTATGTGCTTGGCACACTGCAGCCATATAAATACAGCACATGGCTTTCTGAGGACCAGAAGGTATGCCAATACCCTGCACTTACCACTTCTGTAACAGCCATTCAGCTGTTAGAGAGAAATCTGAAGCTGAAGTGTTGAACCACACAAGAGTTGCTTAGAACATCATTGGTGTCTTCGCAGTGTTCTAACAAACGACAAGATCAGTCCCCTTTAAACCTCTGTCTCCTTTAAATAAGAGCAGAATCAAGTCAGTTAATTCAGGTCAGTTTTACAACGGGACACTTGTTTCCTCATTGCTCACTTGGGGACCAGAAGAAAGTTGCATTCCACTTCATTTCTTCTGAAAGTGCAAATTCACTCCTCAGCTGGATGGCTTGTTCCTAGCGAGCAAGGGATCTACACTGAATTTTAACACTGATCACCACCTTGCTCTAAGTGTGACGGAACAAATAAAAATTATTGCAGAAGACAGCAAAACCTTCCTGGGAAGCATTAACTTCTGTCTACATGGATACTGTGGAAACTGTCACCAGAACTGTGTGATACTTGTCAAGTGCCTAGTATGCAAGCCATGTATAAAGGTGTTCTGACTGCACTTACCACCTTCAGAGAGCATTGGCTGCCTCACTGAGACTGCCCAGTAATGCACCACCCATCAGTCAGCTGGACCTACCTTCCAGGGCTCCACTGGGACTGGGCTTGCCACTGGGCAAGCTGCCAGGGAAAGTCTTCAGGTGCTGTGCCAAGCAGGGCATGCTGTTTCATCCAGTTGTGAATCTAGCCTGGACATCCACCCAAGGAACTCTGATTGCCCAGGCAACTCCTAGGAGCAGCCAGTACTAATGAAAGCATCTCCTCTGCCTCCACCAAACTGGAAGCGTGCACTGGAAGCAGTCTGCAAACACGAGCTATGAACATTAAGTGTTACCATATCATCTGACTGTTCTTACAGCACAGTAAGATCACTGAGCTTCACCAGTTCTCCAGCCTTAACAGACCCTAGATTTGCTCATTAGCAACAAGGATTTTCCATCTATTGCCGTTTTTACCCTGCTTCAGTTGCAATCAGAGACTATTCCCTCAAGACACTGGTGGAAAAGATCAGTTAGTGGACTTTGTTCTAAAGGTGATCCAGATGGCAGAATAGATCTTAATCCTGACAATTTGAATAGTAAGACACTTAAAAACATCTATGGCGATCTTTTCCATTTTGCAAATTATACTCACTTTTCCTCTGACATCATCAGTTTTCAAAACAGTAGCTTCATGCAAAGAGAATTCCAAAAAGGGTATCTGCCTTTCAGTTTTGTCTAAATGGTTAAGGCAGTAATAATTATTCATCTTTGATAGTAATCAGAAATGCTGCAGTTTACATCAAAACTCACATATACAACTGTAAATACAATCCTACCTACTAGGCACAGCACAGATTCCAATCACATGGCATAACAAATACTTGGTTTTCTAAGATGACTTTAAAAATCTGGTATTGCAACTACCCAAAATAACAACACATGAGCTTACCTAGATTTTACCAGCATCTTTAGGAAAAAGAACACTGTAACATAATTAGTGTTTCTTCCAGCTGTCACTTGTGTGGGGATGATACTATTTTTACTGCTACAAGATGAAAGGTCCTTTAAATACTGCAAAAGCAACACAAGTCAGACTCATGTTCTCTCTCTTCTAAGGATTAAAAAAAGTTTACTATTCACCAAACTGTAGCTGTAATTCTTTGCTATACACTCCAACTGACTGTAAAATCTGAACAGCATTTAACATTAATTTTATCGAGCATAATATTTCCGTGTTTCAGTATTCAGAATGCATCTTTTTTTTTTCCCATGTGTTGGAAAACCATATATCTAGACATTAGCTTTACATCTTCTGCCAAGATTTAAATCTTAATTCCCACATGGCTGTGCATGTAATTATATGAAGGCATTATTTTGCTAGACACACTCAGTCCTGAAAGCAAAATCGAGTCTTACAGTGCAGCTGAAATTTCAACTGGTTATGCCACAAGACATTTCCTCGCTATTATCTAAGTTTGACTTAGTTCTTCAAGCCCACCAAAGCTTTGTTGACCCTTCCTCAGGAAAAAAAAAAAGTTGATCAGTGTCACCTAACGTGAAGAGAGAAGTTTGCAGAGAATCCATCCCACAAAGCCTGCTAAACAGAGGACATTACTGGGATACAAAAGGTTACAAGCATCAATTATTTAGCCTTTACTGATCTAAGCACAAGTACCATGTCTAAGCACAAGACTTCATGGGATTATCAACATGCAGAAACTGCATACTTTAAAGGAATTTCTAGGATTTTCTGCCTGTTGAAACAAGAAATCTTTAGATAGCCTACTCCTACTCAAACGTAATATAAACTAAGAGGTATTTTAAAATCAGCGCTTCCTCCTATTCTAAAGCAAAGGACCAGACACAAATATGAAAATATTGAATTCCTCATGTGGTTTTACCCCTGAAAAACAACAACTAGAACATGAAGAGGGAGATTCACAGCACTTTGCATGATACGTATTAGGTCAACTTCTAAAGCAGAAGCCAGCAGCATCCAGATGTTTATCAGCCCTTACCTCTTCAGGTTACCTACCTTAGGTTCATCATACAATTAAGAGAAACTCGACAAGACCAGGCTTCATACCATCCCATAGCAGTTTTGTAATACCCACACCGGTTCTCTCCTTCCCACCCACAGCAGTCCACATGCTGCCTGCCTGCCTCTTGTCACACAGCCCCAGCCACCTGACACAAACAGTGGCTATGCTTTCTGAAATTACCCACAATCAACCTAGATAAGCTGCAGGCAGTGGAAAACCTTTCACAGACAAGGCAAAACATCCAAGCAAAGACAACTGAGCTGCAAACAGAAACCAAGAAGCTGTACCTGCTGCCATTCTCCTCTAAGTCAGGTGCAAAGGAAACCTTATACGGAGACCATGCCTTGAACCACATTACCAGTGAAATTACAGCACACTCAGGGCAGCTTCTCTTTGCTGACACTGCTTCCTCAGGCCTACTGGTGTTAGCAGTAATGGAAAGCATAAAACAGAAACACACAATCAGAAGCAGCCAATGCCACAGTGAAGAGTGATGGCAGCTGCTGCCACAGCCCTGTAACCAGCAGCAGTGGCATGAGGTGAGGTTTACAGAGAGCTTCCCTGCCCTAAGCAGATTGAAGGTAACAATGGAGGATCCCTGGCATCTGGTTCAGTTCTGTCCTTTTTCATCCCATCAGCAGAGAAGCAGATATATCTGCTAATTGTCCTTTACCTGCTTGTAATGAGCATTCCAGGGCCAGGGATAGTCTGAAAGTACACACACAGAAGTGACAAAAACCTAAGTTCAAGAAAAGTAAACAAAACTGAGAAACAACATTATTTTTGCTGTTTTTATGCTCTTTTTCTACCCTCCACTTCTCCAAAGCAGTGTGGGGCTGAAAGACACTAAGATGAACTATAGACATTTGTCACAGCCCTTGTCACTCCTTCCCCTTCCCAATTATTTCCTCCTGTTTAACAGCACAGCCCATCCATTTCTGCCCCCAACATTAGGCTCAGGTTAACCAATGACACAATTTCTTATTAAGTAGATGGTCCATGACATGAGACTTTAGCAGGTTTGTACGCATGAGCACAGGCCACAGGGAGCTCCGGACTGAGGCAGCGCTGCACTCACCGTGCCAGTCTGCTCTCTGCAGACCCAGACTGCTACATGCAAAGCCTTCTGAAATGCTGCTAACCCGTTCTTGTCAACAAAGAGGGCAACTGAGGACAGGCCCCTTTGGTAGATCATACAAATTCCCTTCATTTGGAAGGACACAGCCCAACCACTCAGTCCAAGAGCTGATGGTATGCACGGTCGAAAGACCAAACCCAAACTCCCAAGTCAGACCAGCTGCAGTCCTACTGCGTGCTAAAGCCTTCAGCAGTGGCCAGCCAGGGATGGCCTTGGGTAACAGCAGCACTGCTCTGATGGCTGGCTGCTCCGCTGAAAACTTTGTAGAGGAAACCATAGGATGTTGATGAAAAACCCTTGCTATTCATGAGCAAGTCTGGGTCCTTCAAGACCAGGAGAGCTTGCAAAGCTCAGCGATCTTTCCTGGGTAACCAGGCAAAAAGAGGCACTTGGCAGATGGGCAATCTGTGCTCAGAGACATGAGGAGTCAGTCCTTTCTAGTCATCTACCTTCCCCACCTCCTGGCTTTATTCTGAGCAAGAGATTGAGATGGAAGAGAAAGAACAGTGTAAATCCCACTGCCCTCCAAGCTATAGAGGCAAAGGCAGCTCCACTGGTGCCCTTCCTTCCCCAGACTGTAGCACTGTGGAAGCAATGCCCACTCCAGGCCATAAGCAGTTCATGAGTCACTCAGGAGGACCAGTAAGGGCAGTGCTGCCCAGCCTTCCTCAGAACAAGCCACCTCAAATATTTCCCTTTGAAACTCAAGGGAAGAATGTTTTCTGTATGCATTTTTCTTAGCAGGTGCCACAAAAGTTGAATGCCGTGATTTTAAACCTAGCTGCATTCTCCCTTCTGTGTTTTATCCTGTATGGCTAGATTTGGCACTTTATTGGAAATACAAACGTTTCAAGCCTAAGAATTTGGTGGTTTATTCCACTTTCTTTTTTTTAATGATGCTAACACTTGCAGCTTTAATGCTATTCATCATGCATTTTTTATTATTAATTAAAAGTTGAATCCACCTACAAGATAAAGGTAAAATACTAACACTTACTCAAGAGAGAATGCATTTTTATATAATGTTACAACAATTACTTTAAACAAGTTTCCCTGAAACACTGATCCATTTGAAATCTGACATCTATGTTTCTTCTGAAGCACTCAAGTCCATACAGCTACTTTGATTTACAATGCTGCAGAGTACCAGCACCTCCGAACTTCTGATACAAAGACTGAATTGTCCCAGGAGCAAGGCAAACCAAGCTGATGCAACTGAAGCGTAATATTACTTTTGTTACATCTGCCTAGTACCACAATGCAAGTCAGATGACACTCAAAAGTATACCTGGATGCAATCAAACCCAAGCCACTACAAAAAACCCGTAAGTTTTGCTAACTTGTACTTCCCAAACTGCAGGCAACTCAAATGAGCATCCACCTTCACAGAAAGGTGTTTTGCTAACTTGTACTTCCCAAACTGCAGGCAACTCAAATGAGCATCCACCTTCACAGAAAGGTGTTTAACTGAATGTCAATACATTCCAGAAAGTAAAAATATTATATATAAAACCTGAATACCTGGGAAGCCCTGCTACAAAAAGTTAATATATTTCCATCATGGTTCATTTCAGAGAAAAGTGGGCAAGGACTTAGACTCATCCGTGACTGCTGACTACCCAGACATTACAGCATCATCAGTGCTGGGAAATCTACAGTAAAACTGACTGACTAAAGACTTTATTTTAATTAGCATTATATATTTCCTTGGGAGGTGCATGTCTTTGATAAAGACATTGGGATTAAAAAAAAATGAGGGAAGGTAAAAAAAAAAAAGCAAATACGCACTACCAGCACAAAGATTACTGTAAAGCCAGTCATCCTTTTCAGCAATATCTGACCTGAAAGTAATTGCAACAGATGCTCCAACAACAGAACTGTCCTGGCAGGAAATAATTATAGCATCAAATAGCAATAAAGTCATTACATATCTTGGGGTCTCAACAGAGCGAGACCAAAACCAATGGAAGCAAAGTCACTTTTTAAAAAAAAAAAAGCATTTAAATACAGCCCAACAGGGAGAAGTGGGAAGTTCAGAACCAAGAGCACCTTCTTCCTCTTAAGAGAAAGTAAGGTAGAAGCCCTGGCTAATCCTCTGTTGCTATCCAAAGTATTAAGCTGTCTGTATCAGCACTGTGCAATTCCTACATCAATATTTTTACTGCTGCTATAGGAAGCCCATCTGTAAGGGCGGTACCTCTCCGAACCCTTACGTTTCCCACAGAGGGTTTACAGGAAAAAAAGCGTTTCAAGGAACAACACGTAATGAACTTTCCACTCTGCCCTCCTTAGGCACGGTAGTATTTTGTTCCACGAACAGTCGCACCGGCCTGGTTGTGCCAGTGACAAGAATTCCTGCGGGACTGCCCGGTCGGAGGGGAGCGCGGGCAGCCTGACCCGCTCCGTAAATTACGGGGGAGCCGCTCTGCAGCCGCCAACCCCCCCTCCCCGAGATGCTCCTTCATCCAAGTTCCACGAAAGCCTCGAGCAGTCTTTTTCAAGTCACATATCATGGTAACTTGGCCGCTGACTTTTTAGTTACTTCTCCTGCTCCTCGTGCTATCCAGCAAAGTAAGAAGTTGCCTTTATCCAGAGACTTCCAGATCCATCCTCCAGACAGGCTGTAGGCATCCCCAGCGCTACCCGACTGAACCCAGTCACACTGCCAATGCCCTGCAAGGCAGACACACACGCCGGTTCCCAGAAGTTTGGGGCAGACAACCAACCCGATACACACACCACCACCACCATCATCATCACCACCCCCGCCGCCCAGCCCGTCCTTCGCCACGGCTCGCCTCCAGCAGCAAGGGCAGCGCGGCGGGCTCCCCGTCCTGCGCACCGACTCCCCGGCAGCGACGACCGCGACATGCCGGGGAAGTCGCGACACGGGACATGCCCGCAGCTGGGGCAGCCCGGGACGGATCACTCACCTGGGGGCAGCTGCAAGTTGCCCGGCAACTGGAGGGGGGCCGTGGGCGGCCCCTTGGGCGCCACCGGCCGCGGGATGCCGGGAGCGGCCCCCCGCACCACCGGGGTCCCCGCGGGGACGGCCACCGGGCGCGGCGGGGCAGCAGCGGGCGCGGGGCCCCCGGGCACAGCG